>LUCM01009122.1:0-32679 GCA_008360955.1 Fasciolopsis buskii
CTATTCAGTTATGTTGTTCGGTTGCGAGACATGGAATATTCGTGTTGGAGATGTTCAATATCTACGTAGTATTGCTAGGATTGGATGGAGTGACCGGGTGAGTGATGTGGGGGTGAGGAATCTAGAATTGAGTGACAACTATGAGAATATCTTACTTGAGTATACTAAACTACGTTGGTTGTGTCATGTGTTGTATATGGTGAACATTTGTCTACCATACTGTGCACTATTTTGCGTTCCTCCCACGGATTGGAATACGCCGTGCGGAGATCAGTAGATAACCTGGCAATGTTGTTTGAAAAAATGTTCGCAAACTCAGGTGAACTAGGTGTCTCACGTCTTCGTGGTTGGGGTCCAAAAGACCCGTCAAGCATTTGGTTAGGGACACTGAAGTATATGGCAGCGAGCTGGGAACAGTGGCGATCGTGTTGTTATTTTCTATCAAATCGGAATGATTGAAGGGGTGCGTTTGTACAGTTAGTCTGTGTTCCTCACGTTGGTTGCTATGGTATTCTTATCTATTCGGACCTGTGCAGGTCCACACAGTGTTTCCCTGCATAATTACTCTTTTTGTAGAAAATTATAACCCTGGGGAAAAGACGGTGGTCAGTGAGGCCTGCCTTACTGTTTCACACTGATCAGTGATTATGATGATGTTGTTGATGCATTCAAGCCCATCGAAGAAATTGCTCCTGACAAACTACCCTTAAATCCAATGGCGGCTGGAATGAGAAATTAGGAAAATAGCTCCGGTGGGAGAAGTCGGCTCACTACGGCGAAATAACAGGCTAAGCCATTCTGGCTTAGAGGTTAAAGAATAATAGAGTACCACACATAGGAATATGCTAACTTTTTATGAGTTGCGTCTCTGTAAATATCAGTCCATTCATATTCCCACGAGGGAAGTACACCCAACATAAATAGTCCCGGCTGGTAATCGCAGTAGCCACCTGTGCAAAGCTCTCCCGTGTGCATTGTTCTGGTAGGAAATTACTAGGCTCTTCCAGTTAATTAAAAAGGTCAGACTGATAGGATTGAAGACACCACCAAAATTTCATACCTCGAAGTGCATCAGTGGTAAGAATTATGAATTCCCTTATTTCTGACCGTTTTACAAGTCTTTTCAACTATTAACAAAAGAGCCTAAAGAAAGGGGGACGTTCGTAAGAAAAACTGCCTTAAAAACAAAAAAAATCATATAATTCCACGTGTCACTACGAGGTGTGCAATCTGATTGCTTTGTCTTGAGACACATTGATCGGAATGTATGGTTCCAAAATGAACGTGATCAAACTTCACCATATTCAAAGAATCGCCATGGTGATGCAAATGAATCAATAAAATTGGTCATCGATCTGATCTCGAGAAAAAATCATTTTACAACTCTATTCCGCTAAACCTGACCGTATTCGTCAGCCAAAAATTAAGCACCGGTTATCCGATAAACAAATAAAAAGGAGGCCAACCAATGGTCACTTTGAATCATTTTTCATTGGTCTGTCAGATTTGAGACTAGACTTAACCAAGCGAAAATTATTCGGCTATACACAGATTCCGTAAATTAGAAATTTATTTTATCTTCATCTTCCCTATTCATCGTCGTGATAACAAAACTTCGCACTTTTCTGGGCCAATATTTACATTCTGTTGGTTGCATAACCGATAAAGGAAAACTGGAAGGACTACACGCTGTAGACACCATGCTGACGTTGACTAGACGAAATTGCAACCGGTACCTGGACAACACGACATTTATGGAATTGTATAAAACTGTTAATATTTACATCCACCCAGTAACTACCAGCTGAATAAAGACAACCAAGACAAAATAAGAGAGAGCAAAATAGGAAAACAACAATGCTAATGTGACTGTCAAACAGTTTGTTTCTCACCATAAGACACCGGATCTGTTAGGAGGTTTTGGGACAGCTTTCGTACGGTCGATTTTTCTCCACTCGCATCCACTGGGCTGAGTGGAGTGAGTTGAGGGAAATTGGCGACGCGCTTCAAACTCACATCGGCCGGTTCACTGAGCAGCTCGCTTAGCCGAAGCACACGTGATCGCAATTCCACATATTGTGAGCATCGATCCCTTTTGACTGCGCTTAGTTCCGTTGATTTTTGATCTAAATTCTGAGTTCATGCACACCAAAAGAGACACATGTAGAGATAAAACGACTACTGGACGAGTTTCACTTGTGAAAAAGGCGAAGTGTTACAAAACAATTTATCTTACTTTTGTAACGCTCAGCTGACTACAAGAAAATCACAGGCTGCCCTACAGCCGTGTCCGCTAAGCTTTTGGGATAAAACAATCCCACGAAGTTTCTAATGAATCCCTAACAGTACTCCAGTCATGTACCAGTAGCACTTTTGTAGCCACCGACGCCAATACTGAGGCTATCCGACAACCCGTCATGCACTTCGTTTCAGGTAAAACCTTCACGAAGAAGCGTTCATCTCTTACCGGTTTTGTGCTCTGTCAGTAGTTCCCTTCAGTGACTGAATGATAAATAAATGATATCGAATTCGGAAAGCCGAATCAATAACGGTTTCCGTGATCTATTATTGGGCGGGGGTACTCAGTCCAAACTCGTTCCCGGGGTGATCACCGAAGTTGGGGTGAAAGTTGAACCCAGCATTTCAGGTTTATTTACCGTTGATGTTGCCCATTCGGCCCCTATCACTTCATCACCAGTCAGTGTCACGGTATAAGTATTTCCAGCCCCATTTTATTTGATATTACAAGTTGAAGCTTGGCTAACCGATGAAAGTTTTACGACGGTTACACACAGAAGTAAGATTACAGACTGGATTGTGATATTCCTACTAAATTTAGCTTCTTTCAAATCGTGCTGAATATCCTATCATTTTCCCCCCAACCTACAGATGTCGTAGATTGTTTCCTTTATAAGCTATAGTGAAATCGAAACTGAATATTACTCGACTACAACCAACTTAGAATGAAGACTTTTGTTTTGGAAGTGCCGCTTCAAGTGACAAATGATCTCGTTGTTGCCCAGTATTACACATATCAAGTATCTCAAGCAACATGATTTTGCAATTTCTGAAACTCGATGAGTCACCTCGACTAAAGCATTTGATAAGATGCATGAAAGTTATATAAGTTATTTGGAAATACGTGGTGTGAAAACCAGCGTAATATATGATCACTACTTCACTTTGTATTTCATGTTATCATCCGAAAATGCCGTTGTCTACGTAGGGAGTTTGCAGTTCCATTCATACTGTTGGGCTGCAATGTGCTGCCCACACGTCCGTTCCCTGTAACCAAGCTGTTAGCGAAAATCTATCCAACGACCGGATCAAATCGCCGGGATTAATGTGGTCAAACTACAAACGTGACGCTTACAAAACTGAACAGTTAATGGTAAGCAAAAATGAAAGTTCATCGAACTGACGTGAAACTCCGGAGCGCTGATAACTTCTGGTCTCGTGGACCGTTCGCCAGATAATTACCGGCCTTAAGTAGTGGGCGGCAACTTCCCTGAAGGATTCGAGTTACCAACAGGGTGGATAACTTTTACGTGTGGATCAATCAGAAATTTATGAAAACCGGCCAAAGCCAAGCCACCAATTAAATAACTGACGGCATACTTTAACTCATCTAATAATCCCACCATGGTTTACTGTGCAAAGTGTGGCTGCTTACAGTACTTCGAACAATAGTGGTGGGAATTTAATAAACGGCGAATCGATCCAAAGCGTAGGTTTTTATCGGATACGCCCAAGCAGCGAGAAAGCACGTAGAAATTATGCTAACAGTCTCAAACACCTATTCAAAATTGTTCAGTAGGTGTGGTCGATAAATTATTGTGCTATACAAACTCAATCAACCTTGCTTCGTCAGTTCAATAAAGATAAAATTCAATCGACCTGGGGCACTGTCGTTTCTTTACTCTCTAACCACCACTGAGAGCTGCTGTTGGAGCAGACAATCAAGTACACTTGTGACACGCGTAACAGATAACGATCGCCTGAACAGGTGGTACATTGTTTTCAGTATGTAGACTTTATCATTGAAGGCGTGCAGTAGTGAGATAAAAATGCAAAAATTAAAAAATGCAGTACGACGAATCTTCAATGAATAAACTGTCGAAGAATTAAAGAGAGTTAGTTTCCCTGAATGAAATCATTTGCGTCTAAGCATATCTAGAAGTTACGATTTGACATACCTCCCAATTGTTGAATATACCAACCAAACTTATTTCCCTAGATGATACTGCGCTTGCGAATCTCTCGCTCATGGTACGCAAACTTCGTGTCTGCATTGGCAAAAGGAAGCTTCCCTGCCTACCTTGGCAGGTCAATGCACCTGTACCCTTCAAAGGCTTCTTTTAAATTTACTAGTAAGCGACCGCTGAAGAAAAATCACGCCATACAAATAAAACGTCAATTTTACAGAAGGATTTCACTTTTGAATCACAAGCAACTTTTACAATTATGGGACCTTCTTGAAGCTCAAATCACATTCTATTAATCTGATTTACAGTGCCAGGAAATACGGCTTAGAAAACTGGCTTTTGTAGGTGACAGATGGATAAAGGCTGTTGACTGGTGGTCAGTGAGTCTTACGACGTGTTTCCTATTGATGATGGAAAAACCAGACCAGTAAAACTGAATCTGGGTATATGAGACTAGTAGTCAAACTTTATCGTTTAGAGGGAGGTTTGGTTTGCTTAGGTTAAGGTAGGTGGTAAATACGCTATGCATCGCTACAGGTCAACTCCCCTGATGTATGCTCTTCTCTGCATCAGGAAATAATTGAGAGTATCCTTCGAACTCTACAGTTCATCACAAGCAAAAAATTTCTCTCCTGCATAGATTTTTCCTTTCTATCCCCGTATGCACTAATCTTCACGAACGCATCATTTAGTACTTTGAGAAACTAATCAAGATTGCAAGAACTTGTCTGACCTGAAATATGAACTGTTTTGTTTTCCGTTGTTGTCACGTAGCTCCGAGTTAATTACTAATCAATTTACTGGCCAAGTACTACTCAGTGACTTAGACTTATTTTGAATGAGCGATGTGGAAACCTTTCTTATCTGATTTTTTTTACTTAGAAATATTGATCTTGTAGTTGAACTGTACTCCTAGTTGAGGTTTATGTTATGATAGTAAACAGTGTGGGCCAAAAATATCCATAAATCTACCGTATTTTTAGTCATCCACTTTTTCTCTTCAAAATATTATCCAGAGGCAAATGAGAGCATTGGGTAGGTATGTCATATAAAAAGTCAATATTGTTTCACATCGACGGAAATCGGGAACGCTGTTTTTCGTTTTTACTTTTCTCGCCTGATTCCAGATAACGAATCCAGTCATATGAGGTAAGGATAAGGTCTCGCTCCTACCATTTTCTTCTGATGATGATGACGATGATGCGCAGGTGCTGAAACTCTCGAATCGTGAATCCGGGACACATGATTCACAATTCGTTTGTGCAGTAGCCTCTGGGCATGGCAAACAGGCTTGAAAACGCCTTTCGTTCCGGTGTGCATCCCGCAGCAGCCTTCGTATCACGTTTAGTTTCAAACTGATCAGTTGAATGAGTGCACAGGGCCTACTGTAGTATACAAGCTGACACCCCGGGGGGGGGGCCGGTCTGAAATGCTGGATTTTCGTATACAAAATGAAGCTCCGTTCTGCGTGCATGTTAAAGACTGATGCGGTTGCGCAGGCCTAAACAAACCACGGGAGATCCGTAGTGCGTACTGGAAACTGATAACTTCGAAATCTCTTCACTTACACCCTGTTTTTTATAGCTCCCTAAATCTCGTGCCGGAAATACAGGAATTAAGTAAAAATCAGGTCTTCATAGCAAGGTGACTCTTCGTATCCTAATATGTTATCAGATTGATAAACTACATTTAACCACTACTTTCCCTCACCTGTTGGTGCGTATATATATATATGTACATGTATATATATATATTTCTTGACAAAATATTTTCACTATAGGAAGGATTAGAAAAGACATACAAATATGGGTGGGGAAGGGATTTGTGGTGTTAATTGTTTTGTTGTCTAGGGTTTGTATTGGGACGGGGGTGGGCCAAGGGAGTTGAAGCGCAACCACTGCAGACGCTCAGAAGAGTATTCACTGAAAATGGTTTCCCAATTAGATTAATCGACAAGATGTTGGAGACAGA
Organism: Fasciolopsis buskii; assembly: GCA_008360955.1. NCBI lineage: Eukaryota > Metazoa > Platyhelminthes > Trematoda > Plagiorchiida > Fasciolidae > Fasciolopsis > Fasciolopsis buskii. Next base: position 6,177 of record LUCM01009122.1, read on the forward strand.
ACAGGAAGTTCCTAGGAGGGCAACGGTGGAGAGAAAGCCGGTATACATATCTCTGCCATTCAAAGGTGACACGCTAGCAGAAATGGCACGACGAAGACTGACTGGTGCTATCAATAAGACATTCTACGCAGCCAAGCTTCGTATCCTGTTCAAATCCCGCCCCGTAGTGTCATTATGGTTGAAAGACAAAGTCCCTGATTCTGCAGCCTCGTTTTGTACCTATTCACTCACATGTTCCTATGGGACAATGTACATCGGCCGCACGACCAGGCGCTTGTCTGAACGCATCCGTGAGCACCACCCGGCATGGTTAGGCACTGGAACAGTTAAGTCACTTAATAGCGCAGTGGTTTCACATCTAGCACAGACTAACCACACCGTGAATGTGACGCAAGCTTTCCGGACCCTGTATAAGGTCAGAGGTCAACAATCCAGGTTGGCAAAGTGTCGCCTCTTGAGCACTGCGGAAGCTGTCGCAATCCGTCTTCACAATCCTCCACTTTGTTCTCAAAAACAATTTGTAGTTGCGCTTCAACTCCCTTGGCCCACCCCCCCGTCCCAATACAAACCCTAGACAACAAAACAATTAACACCACAACTCCCTTCCCCACTTATATTTGTAAATGACTAATCCAATCCTTCCTACAGTGAAAATATTTTGTCAAGATATATATATATATAGTGATGTAATGGCATGAGTACGAATCACTGAAAACGAGCTTGTTCTCCAATTTGTATTTTCTCAATGTGCTCAGTGGTAATTTTCAAGGGATATATATATATTTGCCTAACGATATGCTGGACGGCATTTCACGGAAGCTGTCATTTTCTGTGCAGATGAATAAGGAAGGATATTTAATGTGACCATGGCTGCTAGAAGAACAGAAGCAGCGAATGCAATTAAGCACGATTCACGGGCACATTTGGGTGGATGCTTCCGGTTCTAGTAGGGATTCGAAAGAACTATAGATTATTCCTAGCGTACATGATCAGCGCAGTCGTCTAGTTATTTTACACTGCCCAAGGTCAGCTGAAATTCGGTAGTAGATGATCAGTAAATTTTTGAACACGGAATTCAGAATGTCGGACAGTTCGCACCGACCGTTCTTTAACTGAGATTAACCCATCTGATTTGTCTAGTTTTTGTTATTGCTAAAACCTGTCTTTATGCCTAGGCAAATTAGGCGCGTCCATTTCTGCACGACGAAGCATTTTAGTCCGAAATCTGCTATGAGGTGGCAATATTTTGCGTGATCAGCAGAAGTAAGGAATAATTACTGAAGGGCTCAAGCAATGAATCATTCTCAATGGTGCTAACTCGGACGTTCTTAGAACGTGAAGCAGTTTACATCTGATGGTCATGTACCTCATCAAAACATCTGAAAACCAGTCTGCATTCCTAGTCATGTTCACTGTGATCTAAATGCTAGGTGGACAATCGATTCCAGCGCTTTGTTCAGACGTGACTTGCACTAACAACGACAATGGTGATGTTGACGCGTGTTTCAGCAATAGATTATTCGGCCTGATATTTATCAGCCCGTGAAGCTAAGCCCACAAACTAAGCCTTTCAAGCACATTTCCGGTAGCCGTAGTTGCAGTGGACACTTGAATTCTTACGGAGTCGTGTACATCGTACGGTCCAAAGAACGAATGATGTGAGTTATTTTGGATTAGCGCCGCCTGATACGACGAACCTTATAAAATAAACGAAATTACTTTTTAGCAGTCTTTTGTAGCCTTTTTAAGAGTACAAATTCACAAGCCCACAGATCACAAATGGAAAAAACTTCCTTCAATTTATCTTCCTAATCCCGTCAATAAACGATAGTTCAGATAACCTTATTTTCAGGAAGAGCTAGCAGCAAATTCAATGCTGTTAAGTGAAGAAGTTAAACGACGGCGCAAGGATTCGGATCTGCGATTTCCAGACTGAACCCGCACACTGTGGCCCGGTTAACCACTGCCGGTTGAAACTTAAGCGAATAACTACTGTAGTTCATTTTTAACAACATTAGACGCAAAATTGTGTTTTGTCTTGGAGACTGACTCTGGTTCATGGTTGATACCAAATTATATTTTCCACTATTTTATCCAATAACTGACACCATCGGATACAAAACGTTATTCGCCAAATTTAAGCCACCAGAAGCTATGTGAATGTGTGGAAACAAGTTGGTTGAAAATGAGGTCCCATAAGAACGAGGGATCACCTAGAACAAGAGTACTACCCCAGTCAGGGTGAATCCGAACGACCTGCACAGGTTTCCTGTCGGTCGCGGCAAACTGCGTGTGGCGACTTTTATAAAAACTCAGTGAACCGAATCAGAAGTGATAACGCTTGGTACAAAACCACGCACAGTACACAAGGCCACAAAAATTACCTTTACGTTTGGTCGATTGCTATTCGAATGAAGACGTTGCTGATACGGTCATTGTTTACTTTTAAGCTAGGAAAATGTCTCAGATAAAAAACGTCATCAAAATCTTCGTTTTACTTTGTGCTAAATTTTAGTAAAATTAATCATCACGACTGTGATTGAGAAAGCCTGGCTAGGCAGTCTCGGACAGGGGAAAACTGACGAGGGTAAACAGAGAGAAAGACAACTGAAAAGTGATTTTATATACCTTGCGTAAAGAATAAAAGATCTAAATCGTACAATAAACACGCGACAGTTTAGAAAAAGCGGTGACATTGTCATAATTAGTCCTCAATTCCGTCACTCACTGACTTGGACAACCTAGTTTGACTGGTGCAAAGCCATCAAACAAGTGAATGACGGAAATTCAAAATAAACGTATCTACCTAATCGCTTTGACTTCTGCTGAATAAATAGACTGACGAACGGAATACCATCTTACCCCTTAATTCCGTAACAGTTTTACGAAAATTTCACTTTTCTAGGGCACTTCCATAATTTTTCTAACCAACTATTATGGACCGATTTTGAGTAAAATGAGTTCAAAAAAACGAATGATTAATTTTCTCTACTTTCCTTATTACTGCACTAGACGTTTGTTAAAACATGCGTTTACTAACTCGCACGGAATTATCGAATTTCGTTTTGGTTCGGTAGCGTAACTGACGTATGGACAACGTCAATCGCGTTTGGACTAAGGCAGGTGGCAAAACAGCAAAACAGCAGCTGCCAGTTTCTGACATGTTATAAGAAGATGAAAATGCAATAGGATAATGTAATTGGACACTGTTCAACTTGCCTTCATCAGTTCACTGGAGCTAAGACCGCGATCTGGTAAATAGGCTGGTATTCGTAATTGCTGACACAGTTCCGCCACTTCACGCCGTTTGGTCTCAATTCGCTGTTCCATTTCCATCCGTAATTCATTCTCTTCAGCAATTACCTCTTCTAGTGTTTTTTGAATATACTCGATCGAAAAATGTAAGCGCTTTGTTCGTTCTTCTGCAGAATAGCCTACAAAAGCACGGGTTGAAAGCAACCAATATGCCAATATTCATAACACTTTGGAAACCGTTTACAAGATGATGGTTTGGCGTAAGATGATCAACAGGAATAAGGTTATAAAAAATAGCAGCTTCCGTTAGCAATATTAGAACCTGTGATTATATATGCATGTATATATCCAGTTCTACCATACTAAGGTGTGCTGAAGAAAAGACCGAATACAATTTAATCACTGGATGAAATCAACCTAAGCATAAGTAGTCCACAAATTTATTGATCTTTTTGAACCTTCTACCGGATGCCTGGATTGTGTCTAAGTTGACTTGTCCTTCTGTGCACTGTCTATAGACCAATAGAGCACAACATGAAGTTATCAGTAAAGAACGTCGATATTATTTAGTAAGATCTGTTTGACGAACTAGCAAACCTGAGCTAAGTTCAATAAGTGATCAACTTCCCAGCACGTCAGTTTTACGTTAGCAACCATGATGATTCCCTGACTGGCTTACGCATTTGCCGCGGTAGCTGAGTACTTTAGGCGTAAACTGGATGCCGTGAAACAAATTGGTGTAAATTATGCACAAAAGAATTCGTGTGGGCATTCAAATGAACGTTCAGATTTTGGAAGGCAACAAGCAGTCCGGAGGTAGGCGATCATTTGTAAACAAATTGCAACTACCTAAGATTTACGTGCCCTGAACCTTTCAGATGTCTACATCCGGATCTTACGAAAGAGACTCTAACAGGATCCTGTCACTATTACAGTTTTCCAGTGTGAACTGGACTTCAAAATTCTACAAGTGTGATCAGTAGCAAAAGGTGTTAACAGTAAAATAAAGCGGCAAGCTGTAGTCGTTTTCATTGTTTTTCATACAACACACTGTCTACCGATCAAAAAGTTAGCCCAGCATTGCAACGACCATACTCACACCGTTTGTTTTAATAGGAAACTTGTCGCAGACAAAAGAAATGAAACAGCTACCACAGGATTAATATACTACAAACAGCGAGGTTTTTTGCAAACACCAATTCAACCCAAGCTGTGAGATCTGAGTAAAACCATTTTTCGGGATGAATGGCCTATAGAAACAAGAATAGCACGTACAAGAACAAGCTCATTGATTCTATACATTTGGTCAAAGCAAAAGCCCAAACTACTAGAGGACTGATCTACGTGGAATGCGGCAGAGAGAACGAACTAGTAAAACAGGACACATAGATACTACCACTCACTTGTCTGGAACACAGACAGTGTAGCTGTGTCTACAAGGTATTGCTTTCCAGCTAAATTAACAGCGCTCGGTAGATAGCTGGTCACTTAGTAGATTGTGACGTAGATGCAACTGCACCATGGAGAAACGATATCCTCGTGATAAATCAGTGATTGGCAACAGCAGTAACGCAAAATTTGGGTAAAATATCAATCAGTGAATTGACGAATGCGCACTGTTAGGACTGTCGTGCTCAAAGTTGAGTTTTGGAGGTGTACTAGTCTGTTACATGATGTTTTCATGGTCAGTGGTAATAATTCGGGGACAAAATATTCTTCCTCTGTGAGATAAATGAATTTGCCCTGTGATAACATTTCTAGGACTGAAGTTCCTATAAACGAAAGCTCGTTTTATTTATTGATAGTTTATTTTGGCACTTGGTATTCACTCAAGCAATCACGAAGTGCTTAAGAAAAAAACTCGGAATTAGGTTACTATTGCGTTTTGATAATCAGTCTTACCTGCTCATTCTCGCTTGATAGAATTTCAATGCTTATTTCCCAAATCGTGAATTGACTGCCTACATCTACTGTACAGCCCATCTCTGGTTATGCCGACGAAGGTGAACTTTGTGAACTGGTGCGTTCAAGTGAATTGTTGTTGCTCGATTAGATGCTTGTGTGGTAAGTGTCATCGTAGGGCAGCTATCAAATGAGACAGTTCGTCCAACGAGGAGAACCATTGGGTTATGTCCGCGAGAACTCAAGGACTACATTCAGTTCGATTCGAAAGTAAAGCTTAGGTTTGGTTGATCTTAATTTGTTGCGTTCAGTCATCAACGACATTCCTCATTTGAAGGATATTGATTCCTCTTAAGTCATCGCAGACTAAATGAAATGTGTACTGATTTTTATCGAAAGAAAGATTATTAGTTCCGCCCAGATTTACTGTTAGCTGTCTAATTTCCGGTGTGCATTCATCATTCCAATAAGACGAAAGCGCCTCTTTTTTGTTCAGTGTACTTACAGACCTCATCGAAACCAGTGATGTAGCGACACAACCGAAATAGTTTAACTATTTTGGTGACTGTGAGGCGACCCCACATTTTTACGAGGAATAGAGACTAATTTGGTGGATTTCCTAGAGTACGTCGTTGTTCACATCCCCTTAGTCTTGTTAGGCGAAGAACTATGTTAATCACATCTTACGCGGAAGAAAAATTGTCACGTCGAGCCTCCGATAAATAGGTTTCGGTGTAGCTCGGCTTCTGTCGGTTCACCTTTAGAATTAAACTTAAACTTAAACCTTGTTGATTAACCATAGAAAAACCGACTACACCCTGTTTTCATGCTAGTTTAAGAAAATCCCGATCGATTCAAGGGGCACTTTTATCACTGACTAGGTTTAGCAAAGTTAAAAGAGCTGATCTGAACGAGTTGCCAATTGCGGGCCTTTTCGCCCATTTCAAAACTGAAAACGTGCTGACTTCTTTCCAGCGGGAAATTTGTGCGTAGTTTTAACCCTTTTTATTGTTGTGTATGGAAGGGCTTATTGCTTGCCAATTTTGTGACAGAATTTCAGAAAATAATTATTCATATCACCAAATGAAACGTGGCTTCTCAAATTTGTCACATTCGCAGAACATAATCGCAGCCACTGAAGAACTGGTGGTTAAGTTCTATGTAAGGTGGCTGTGTTTGCTATTGCGTAGAAACAACACTGGGAAATAATTAAAATGATGTTCATAAAAAAAGAGCTATGAACAGTAATATCGGTTTCTCCAAACCACGCACGGAGGTCGAAAATAACTGAAATCATAACTGAAATGTTGGACTTAGACTATGCAGCTTGGCAGTTTTTTGCATGCCAAGTTCCATTGGTTAGTAATTGCAAAGGTCCTAATTCCTTGTTGTCTCAGCAACGGCCAAGGGATAAACGAGTACAGCGCACCCGTCCATCATACCAACCAGTTGGGGTTAATGCAATTGCTGCTCTGCACCCAGTCCGGTTATCGGTGAGCTATACTATCGTTCCACCAGAGCTAAGCAAACCGGTTATATTCAAGCACCATTCATTCGACATTGTCAAATTTGCATATGGTACAGACTAAACGATAAATAGCTCTCAGTGAGTAGATTGAAACCACTTAAAAGTCAGGGTGCAAATTACACCTCAAATTTTGTTTCACGAAAACTCAGCTATTGAAAGCGTAGTAACCAGCTCTACCATTGACACAGAGAACGCGTGCACGTGCAATTGGTAGCCAGTTTCGACTAACAGAAAACCATGATTAACTACAACCGCAAGACGTATTGTCAGAAGGATCGTCTTTCACTAGAGCATCACGTGAGTCTCATCAACTAATCTAACTCCTAATCGTATTCCAATATCATCAACACTAACAAAAATTGCACCATTGCAAAACCGTGTACTGGAAAGTTGACGAGAGATCGAATCACGTTTATTCTTTGTCTCAATTACTTACCCACATAGTCCCAAATACTGACCAGTTCACACAAACTGGGACGAATAGATGCAATCAATTCGGTTTCGATTGATTCCGTGTTCACCATGTCACACCTACAAAACAAGGGAGTGAAACAGAATTCGAATAACGCTCTAATGCATTCTTTCGCTTGGACCTTAACATGGTGTTGACGCCCTACTGGAAATCTGAAATCTGATGAACGGAACAGTCCTGTCGTTGAGTCCGTCTCAGGAAAACATTAAATATGATCGCAAAAATTCGGAAAATTGTTCTTCTACAGGTTTTTTCAACCAGCTGCGAGCACCGGCTACTGCGAATCGATCCAGCAATCGAAGAAAGCGGTGAGCATGCAGAAAGCTTTTCAGGTTGGAATGTAATGCTACCTACTATTGAAAGTAGTTTATTCTTCTTGGTGACATGAACCCCATAAATCAGGAGTGAATTCGGCAGCTGTATCGTACGTTATCTTTAGCTCACGTAAAAAAGTCGCTAGCGTTAACCATTTCGCGTTCGTCTTCAGACATATAGACATGATAATTTGAATATTTGAGGCTTCTAAACATGGCATCCAAACATTGCCGTAACCATAATGCGAGTTGCTAAAGCACGTCTTTGTTTCGCAGGTTTGTTTTCTCCGGACAAAGAAGTCAAGTTTTGTTGAGGAATACCGAAAATGTCTCTCTCATTTTGACCAAATACGTATTTACTAGATGTGGCTTGAAAAATCAAATAGTGAAACAGATTTTATATGCAATTTTTTTTTATTAGTAATTAGAAATTATCCAAAAATATATTCAGAAAGGAGAATACGTAAGGCTCGATTACGGCAATGTTCAGTTAACTGAATGCCTCAATGCCGCCTCCGTCTATTGAATCGCTATGAGACTATTATGACTGGTTCCGTAGCTCGTTAGTCAGTAATTTTTACAGAAGGGGCTTTTTCTGTCCGTTCTGATGTCTGGCGTCCCTCGATAGTTCAACTTGTAATGGCAGTGGTCAAGTCTTATATCTATGTTAGACGCCATCAATCAGCAAAGTATTCACTTCCTGAATAAAATTATGAACACAGGACTGGAATTACTTAAGGGCACTAGGGAACAAAGCTAGGTCTTCCAACCATGAGCACGTTTGTCTAATGCTTCCTTACAGTTATTCAAAGCTTCTAAGCTTTCTTGATTGCCTCAATTTGAGGACGCAATTCTTGATGGCCAATGACGGTCGGAACTGCTCCGTCTACGGCAAACTGTTACTTGACGTCTGAAATGATATGTTAAGGTAGAACAAAGGGAAAGTAAACAGGAAAGAAAAACTAACGATTTAAACCTTGACAGTTGCCGCAATGGAAACAACATTCTACTTGGAAATTTTGTCGAATTTCTACTGGTCTACAAATTTGCCCCAAAAAGTCATGCACAATGTCTTGTCTTTTTAGAAATTTATACCAAGTAGTCGATCAATCGCAGTGAAGGTTGACGTACTAGGATAGTTCACCTGTGAATCTAAGGGTTTAGACTACTGTGCTGCAAGGTCTTCTGCAAAGTGAAGCTGTTTGGCAGTCTGAACAACAGTTTTCCCACTTCAAATAGCAACCTGGTTCTGACAAACTGCTTCCTGCTGAGGAGGACATAAGAAATCTAGATTTCATATCGTCTCCAACCCCCGAGCCGAGCCGAGCCGAGCAAACTGAAGTGGTTGCCCCTCGGGGATCTGAATTGCCTTGGTTGAACTTGCTCGGAAAGTAATGGTGATAACATCACAGTTTTTGTGTCCGGAAAACTTGTGTTTGCCTGAACGCAATCGACTTTTCGGGTTTTGAAGATGAAAACATTAGTCGACAAAGTTGTCATGGTGCTTCAACCCACGTTACAAAACAGGCACGAATAAGGTGTGCTTAAGCATCCTTTCGTTTATCATGGCTGATGGTGTGTGCCTTGTGAAACCGTCACAACAATAATCCAACAGGTCCTTTCCAACAGTGAAATCTCAGAATAGTGTAAATAGTAAAAAAGGAAAATATAATAGCAGGCGGCAGAGCACACCCCATACCGGCTGCGGCGCTGCATGGGAGCACATTTCATAGACTGTAAAAAGACATATATGAAGACAAAATTATTTGTTTTGTTTCTCTTACCGTCACTTCTCGTCATGAATTCGCCATGCCCAAATCCAACTTCGAGCCCCCACCTAACTATACCAGGCTTGGTTGACAAAAACTATCAAAGCGAAGACAAGCATAACCAAAATTTAGGCAGTCAAAATTGGTCGGGTTACATTCATCCTTAGATAATCATATGACTGAATTAAAAATAAAGCGCACTGTTTTTAAAACTTATGTGGCCCCGCCATTCAGTCTAAAAATCTAAACTTACGAGATTGGCTGAGGACTGAATACCCGCAATCTGCCACAGTCCGGTAAATATTAGCGTGCCGGTACTTATAAGACAAAGTTAATGAAAGGACTGATTAGAAGTAACTTTGTGTCGATAATATACATTTGACTATGGATTACATCCTGCGTGGCATAGGCTCATCGGCCACTTAATGAAGCTTTATGAGGCCGCATGCAGATATCATGGGTTTTCAGCTCGGTCATTTTGTCCGATCAAAGTTGCTTTCACATTGAAGATGATTTGTTTTTTGCTTTCATCCACTGACGAAAGTATGACGCTCCTGCCTCGAAACACTGTGACGTGTGCATTGTTGTGATTTTTCCATTTGATTGCAACAGGCAACCTGTTCAATCCTTCAACAGCACTTTCTTTAGGTAACGGATATGAAACTCCATAGCCTGATCAGTTCGGCAAAATTCCAGTAATGAAGGTTTTCCTTAGTGAGGAAATGGAACCTTCCGTCCGTGATCTCATTTCCTATTCACCGCTACGGTTCCACACTGAAGGCACAAGTCAAAATGAAAGAACAGCTAAGAGTAAATCGATAGATAATGGAGCCAACTAACCGTTCGTTGCCCATTGCATATGCAAAGCAAGACGCAGACACTCAACTACCCTCCCGCACATGAACGTCCACGAACATACACGTACACATACACATACGCGCACATACGAAGTTCGCTAGATCAGTGTAACAACAATCGATACTGTTGAAAGCAGAAGAATGGTGACTGACAATAACGCTTACAATACCGACGGATCAAACGGGCAGTGATCATGAAGTGACAGCAAGAGATGGATTCAGTTAGCCTGATTTCAAACGTGCAGCTAAAGTAAACATCGTCCTGGTAGTATGATCACCAAATGCAGAATTGAGAGCAAGCAGTTGAACGTTTTACCAAAGCTAGGATTTTTGTTTCGAAAAACGGATTTATCACTTTTTAATCATTGCTTACTTTTGAGTTCTAGTGCGACAAAATAGAAATGTTCAAGAGAAACTCTAGGAAACTTTCGGAGATATTGGTGATTCTACCCAAGTTTACTTCCTGCAGAAACAATTAAACGACCACATAATTTTAAGCAGGATCAATGCTCGGAACGGTATGAGCATTAAACATGTTCACTTTCTGTCTTCAGACAAACATGCGCAATGCAAAAATATGATTCTATTTCTGCGCTGGTTGAATCACAGTAAAATCTTTATGACGGAGGATGAATCATGATTTTCAGTAGGGTAAATATGTAATTCATTTTGGTAACTCGTGACTGATTATTCACAATTGGCTTGCAAGATTATCAATAGAGGAAAAGATGGAAGATCTCCAGAGTGATCTATCACAGCTAGTTAAACGTGAGTGATGAAAAATTATGTTTGCTATTCACTGGCGAGCTCGAATCCGACCAAACTTTACAGTTTTCACGTTTGGCCTCTAGCCAGATTTGTCACAATCCGCATAAGAAACTATTAATTTTAGGACTTGTTGCCTGGCAATCCATCGAGTTTTCCCCTTTTTATTCTTGTAAAGTAGTTCGCATAGACTTATGAATAGCTAACAAAAAGGGAAAAGCCGCGCGGATCAGAATTTCAAAAACTGGACCGGAATGTCGCATTCATTTGAACCGTACAAAAGAGGAAGTATAATTCCGAACAATTGCCGTTTTTGAAATGGTGTAGATATCCGCTACTGAATGTGGTCCGCTTAAAACTTCCGGAGGCCGGCGGTGGCCAAACGGATAAGGTCTTAGCGTTTGGACGTGGAGGTTGCAGATCCGAATCCTTCCACCGCCGGCCAACTTCCCCATTTGACAGCCCTTTGTTAGCCGCGGTCCCTTACCTAAAAAATGATGTATATTGTTTCTTCATCATTAAAGGCAGTAAAAGATAAAGAAAAAGAATTATAAGGTCTTGCAACAATCTTCAAAATTATATTGGTTATCGATTTCCATTTTGAGCACGGAAATCTCTTCAGATTTTCGTAAACCTAAGAGCAAACTTGGCTTTTCGAACAGTTCCTATTACATGACCGCAATATACTATTTTGCCAGCGTAATCACACAAACCGACACTCAGGGGATGACTGCTAAACTCCATTCTCTGATTGATCTTACATGATCTTATATGAAAAAACTGTTCGATGGTCGGATCGATTTGACGGACAAAATGTCAAGTTATTGTTGATGGTTATGTCCTGTGACATTGATTCCTCATTCTGACACAGATCAGCGGAAGGCAGCCATTAAACGAGTCGATTCAAGGCATTATTTAAGAATGAAAACAAAGCCGGCTACATGGCTCTGACAGCTCGCTGCTGTCAAATGCCTGGACGAGAGATGTAATCCGGTGATTGTCGATTCCGAGATTGACAAAATTTGAGGTTCACAAGAAAATGACGAATTGAAACTGTAATTTGTTTCTTCCTACAGTATTAGTGTACACGCTCAGTTCTCTTCACATCAATCTTGCACAAAATTGCTGTGATTTGATTACACTCTTGCAACCCTGAGTAATAGCGAAGGAAAAATCGAGCGCATTCTGTTGAATAACCAAAGCTCCTGAGATGCTTGTGGATGTTGGCCGTTGCTAGCCAGCAAGAAATGTTAGATATGACCGTCCTGATTGTCAATAACTTGTACAGAATGAAGCGGCTTCTATAAACTGCAAGCTGTTTTCATTTGAATCATTCGCGTATTCTTTGGAAATCGTTTAAGAAAAAATAGTCATATCAGTCCGGAAAGTATTAATCTTCAAACGTCCCAACTGCGAGGCAACATAATGCGCAAGCGAGCACATAAAAAACCGTTATCGCTGCGCTTTCACCTTATAAATTCTGCAATGTTTTGGTTGTTTTAAGATCATTTTAAGGGCAAGAATTACAGCAACACATCACACAGCATTTGCACCACTGACTTTGATTCTGAACCATATCACTTGGTGCTCCTAATAAAAAGCCTTTTCTCGAGCCACAACCACGAAGGTTAACCGACGGCAAAATGGAAGCATACGTTTTTATACCTCTACTCCAAATCATAGCTTGACCGCCGCGTCGTGTCTTTCAGCCTCACCCGGCACGTGTGTAAAGAACACAAAATGTTAAACAATCAACAGACATACGGAACATGTGCCCAAGTCACCGAAGGCAACATAGAACAATCATTTTGGTCAGAGAACGCCTGCCCGTATCCAGCACATGACAACGCACCTCAGCATCGTTCACACGATGTCTATTAATAATAAGCGACCGGCGGTTATTGATGGTTTGTAGGGGTTTATTCTAGATTTTCAGCCAGTGAGCTTCGAAGCATTGTTAGGCGGGTGGGATAAAATGTCTTATCACAATCTAACCAACGTTATACCATGCATATTGAGCACTAACCAAAGCACATAGGCAACGTAGTGCATACTACGGCCTAGTCGGAGTTAAGGATAGTGCTCCAGTGTGAATGGCAGTCTTGTAGATAGCCCGCCAACTGCAGCTGGTGGTGACGTGGCCGACTTGGGTCCAACACTAACTCGAGGAGGGCGAACGCCATGTAGCGTGCCGATAATTTGAAAGACGGATGCCCGTACTAGAAACGATGTTCTAAGCAGAAATCCAACGACCGTCCTCCATTTTCAGAGCGGCAGGAATTCAGATTAAAGGGTTTTCTTAAATGCGCCTCACTAGAGAACGTCGACCCGCTCTAACATCCACGTCCTTGTCAAAATCATGCTACCCCGTCTTGCTGTGCGCAAGAAGTCATGTAGCCTTAGACAGAAGTGTTCTTGGCTGCATCTGGGCCGCAAACTGTTGGCATGTATGTCGAAACAACGAACATGTTCGTCCGTCAAGGAGGCGGCTATTAACTTTGAATGGACCTCTAAGTCTCACTGCGCGTATCCGGCTATCGGCTAGGATCTAGTCAAGTAATGCAACCTCACCCCTCTCGCCAAGAGCCACACCAATGACAGTAACGCCATAAGCCGCAGCCTTGGAATCCCAATAAATATGCAGATGAAACTGCATGGAAGAATTAGACGGAGACGTCAGGAAGATAGCAGCTAGAATTTTGAATGTAACTCTCTTGGATGCAATGCAAATCAATGGCCAGGATCTCCAGTGCACTAGCTAAGCACTCTTGCTCACCTCAACACATCGGTGTTTACATATTAAATGTGGTTAATTTGAAGGGATATTGAGGACAAAGAAGAGCAACAGTCGGTGGATTCCGGCTTGGTGAGAGCTAGACTCTATCGGATGAATGACGTGAGAGAACAAGAACATAACTTATTTCTGTGACACTACTACTAGCACGGTCGACGTTAGTTCCAAAAGAATGTAGGAGTTGGAAGAGGAAAAAAATGCTTGATTTAGTGGGAGAACAAACAATTGTGTACGACGGAAGGTTTCCTTTACAAATGAGAGAAGAGGTGGGAAGCTACGTGCGAATATCAGTCATGCATGGTTGCAAGTGCTGTGGGATGTTGTACTTCTCGGTCGCCCAGTTCAGAGTATGCCGTTTTATTCGAGGATGCACCTCTAACCCTTGCACATTCAAGCGCCTTTTGCAAGTCAGGTGAAAGCAACTACTGTAGTAATTATGGATTCACTGAACTGCACAGAATGGTTTGTTTCAAGCTAAGGGTTCACTAATATCAGTGAGGTCAAAGTAGTTCATGGGAGTATTTGATCCGGAAACTCAATCCCCAAAAAATAAAGGATAATGTGTTTACTTGCACAAGTTCTACCGACCCACTTTCCGCTGTCCTGGGATATGTTCCTTTTGGAATAAACGGCTTTGATTTGTTCTCCTGCTCAAAGGCCAGAATCTCTATAAGTATCAGTCCGCCTTTTCCTGTAAATTCAACCGATACAATACAATACATCCTAGCACAAGGTGATTAGAACCTCGTTATCTATTGGTCCGAGCACAGTGAACAGCTTTTAAAGGATTTACTGCTTCGGGTATTCGGGTAATGTTCACGCTCCATTGTCTTGTGTGGAGGAACTTTAGAATAAAGGGCTTGGATTAGGGTTCCTACATAAATTCCTTTTTAATGTGAACAGCCACAACCCTCACTCACACAAAGGCGGACAACATTGTATCATTGGCTGAAGACCTAAACAGTTTGCACATTTTTTCTGGACTTTCTGAACGATAGTGCATTTGTGAAATGCTATTTGCACTCCCGAAGTGCAAAATCCTGCTACATGACTGAATTGGCTCAAAGCCTAAACTTTTCCTTGCGGGGAAGCGATTGGGTGAGGTGGAAAAATTTATTTGCTTAAATAGTCATGTCTCGCTTGGTGGTCTTACATCAGAGGAAGTGTCTTAACCCTTAAAGAAGGCTCAATTGGTGTTTATTAAGTTGAAACATCTGTGAAATTGGCTTAGCGTCCAGTTGTCCACCAAAGGTCAGGTATACGCAGCCACACTAGATGCGTATTGCTCTGCAGAGGCAAAACATGGCCGCTAAGAGCAGAAGTTGTGTGAAGAATTTTGATGTTTGAACACCATTTCCTTTGATCATTGGTAAAATATGGTGAAAAAGTTTGCAACTCAGCCCTTAGACAATGCGCTCAGTCCTAGGGTTTAGTGTTTAAAGCAAGCACTGAATCAGACTAGATAGAGGTAGTTGGAACATGTTTTGCCCATGAATGCTTAATGGCTGTCTCGTTAAATACTGAGTTTTGAGACAGGTAATGGTTAGAGTATGGTTTGAGGTGATCATTCGACGACATGCAAACTCCAGCCAGTGGACTGGCTCGTGTAGGTGCAGTTAGACTACTGGGCTGGTGTCGACGAAATCCCCCGAAGTTGTGGATGGAGACGATGGTGCTCACATTCGCAGTCCGTAGCGCTCTTACACTCGCAGCTTTTCTTCTTATGTTTGGTATGTTCACTTACTGGTTTGCCATTGATCTTCATTAATCCCCGTTCATTTTTATTTTAATAGATGTTGCTTTAAGGAAACTACGGAAACCAGAGCATTTTGTTGCAAGTTTC
This sequence comes from Fasciolopsis buskii, assembly GCA_008360955.1. Classification (NCBI taxonomy): domain Eukaryota; kingdom Metazoa; phylum Platyhelminthes; class Trematoda; order Plagiorchiida; family Fasciolidae; genus Fasciolopsis; species Fasciolopsis buskii. The sequence continues at coordinate 21,676 of LUCM01009122.1, forward strand.
ATGGTTGTCCAAACTGGACCGAACTTTTGCAGTTGGTGCGCTTTCTTGTGAAACTTCGTTAGCCTTTGTTCTCTCAATAAAGAGACAGTCCGAGATACTATGGAACTGCAAGAGGTGAACCTAGCTGCCTTCACTATTCCCGCATTGTGCCAGATGCGAAACAAAGTGGCCCAACAATAATCTTTGGATGATTTTAAAATATGCTTCCTCAAAATGCAAATAAAACCGACTTCTAGGATCACTATTACCGTCCCCATGTGATTCCTCACTTGGTTTACCCTCCTAAAGCAGGGTGGTCCGATTTTAAGCTTTCATGCTCATTTTGGATTCATGGCAGCTTATGTTTGCCAAAGGCGATCAGGGTAAGTGCCACTGTTTGTTCACTGCAACTGTGTACACGTCAAAGAATTGAAGCCATTCTGAGGCTAACTACCAGCTCTATTGTGACTTGACTCAATTTCCTTGAGGTGTGCATTCATCAGACGTTGAGTTGGTGGCCGGTGATTTTTCTGCCCACGCTGGATACATGAAGGGGACGGATGGGCTCATAGGAGGCTTGTTTTCTGTCAGCCAATAAAATAGACCACGGTGACTCACTATTTTAGGTATTTCCCGTCACAGGCTGTTTCTTGCGAAGAAAGCTTTTTTCATAGAAATCATTACTGGTTGTCCAGACGTACTTCCTTGTCTTCATCTTGCAGACTGAGATTGGTAACATTGCCATTGGTCGTCGATGGGGCAAATCAAGAGAAGATTGTCAACCATTCTTGTCAGTGCTAGCAAACCTTGACCACGAGGCGGTAGATGCATGCTTTTTGTACCTAGTCTTTGGTCACACAAAAATAAGAACACCCCTCACTTGTTGTTACGTTTAGACGATAACCATTACCTTGAATTTCAGTCCGGCGCCTTTACTGACACAGCCTGATGTCCGAAATCTGAGAGGACATTGAAATTAAGTTACAGTTGTTCTGCATGCAGTGGGAGGCGCGTATGCCTCAGAAATTGTGGATGCTGTCGAAGCCAGCTAGGGATCTGTTCCTCCGAACGGTAATCAGAGACCATCGCAATTTTTTATGAAATAACCTGGAGTTTGGTCAAAGAAAACGTAATGCATGCAAGAGGACTAGGGAATCCTACGCCTTAATGACCCAGTCTTACGCTGGTTGCCTGGAGCCTTTGACAGTGCAAATCAGGGGTAAGTTCATTTGACCCAATTCAGCGGTATATCCATCACATGAGCTGTCAAGTGAAACAATGCAGACAAGTATGCGTTCTCTCTTTAGCATGAAACCTTCTATTCAAGTAGGCCTTCTGAAAAACGTGCGTCTGCTGGATCAAATGTGCTATCGTGTCTCCTGCCAAGAATGACGACAAGCTTTGCCAGTTGAGTTCACAAGACTCTTCGGAGTCATTTTATGAAAAGCAGCAAATATATAGGAGGTTGCGTAAATTGATGACTGCACCGTTTAACTTGAAAGTTAACAGATTCTGCTGTAAAGATTACAGAGAAACCAATTTAGTGAGTACCTTAGGCGTAATCCTCTTCCAATTACCTGGTGCTCACAAAGGACAAAAATGTAGATGTCGGGCCGATTTTCTATAGAATTGGGATTGCATCGACCACATATCCATAAAACAGTTGCCAGGAAACAGATGAACCTTCCTTTGGTTCACAGTCTGTCTCCGCCGATTTTAAACCCGCCTTTGATTCGACTGTCCGTGCGGCTGTCTGGCGCTTCCTCCCGTAAGTTTTCCTAAACGTTTCACCTCCCTATTCGGTAAATGTATGCACAGAGCAAAAGCTAAAATCTTGATTAGGGCAATGTCTCACCTAAGTATACTATGGGAAGTGGTATTCGTTAAAGCCTTCCTAGTTCACTGTTTTGTCAGAACACTTCAACTGAGCTGTTTAAAAGTGTAGTCTAACCCTCATGAAAAAAATGGCACCATTATTTGCGTAGACAGCAAATTTGTCGAGTTAGAGCATGCGACAGTATTTTGTTTCTTATGAAAGACAAGAGTAAACTTCAAGCATTTCCTGGCTGTCTGAATGAAAATGTGTTTTTGTTTGCAATTTATTCCACATTTTCTTACTGCCAAATGTTGTTGTAGAATTGGAATAGAAAAAATTGAACACTTTTGGTGGGGCAGGAGAGTCCAGTAAAGTGGATACTTTTCTGATGCCTGAGCAGATACATCTGACTTGGGCGTTGTGCATTAGATGAAGCCTTCATGCCTATAAAAAAGGCCCGGTTGACCCTCATTACTCTAAACACCATTGGTTCCGGTACGGCATCCGATTATCAGGCGAAAGTAAAATCCATATTCCAGCAATGTGATCATTCTTGTTATGTATATTAGAAACTTTGCCTCCGATGGAGAAACTGTTCGAATACTCTTCATGTTTGAATATCGGGTTTTCTGTAGAATGGACCAAACCCGGGGAAAAAATCAATAACAGCTCTAAGGTTATACTTTTGGTATTAAATCACAGAATCCAATGACTGGAAAAATCAATGTAATTGAGTATGCGTAGGTGGTTGGGCCTTGTGTTATACGTGTTTCTGGCCAAATGACCCGATAAACGCCATTTTCCGGGGAAGTTACTTGCCTAAGATAGATCAAATTTTTCAATGCTAAATGTGGGGTTTCCACGCCACCCCGTGAATTTTCCAGAGTAGATCAGTTTAGGTTACTGTCCTGGGGACGACGGGATGTTCCAATGCGATGGGCAGAAAACTGAAATGATGTAACCAAACGCTGTAGTCAGTCGCATTCAGGCAATTCAAGCGTTTTGTTTTCGTCGTATTCGTTCTGATTCGAAACCATGCTATTTTGTATGTATTGTCATTTAATGATGCCAGGGGGCAACAGAAATTTAAGCCAGTCGGTTAGGGCATAAAAACGCAACAAAAAATACGTTGAATACGTTGAATATAAGCATCTGCGAATTTCAAAAGAGTCTCCTAATATCCCCAAATAGGCACAGTTGTGTTTGTGAAAACCCAACCGAATTCTGGAGTTAATTTTTGAAGGCACGTTTTGCATCGGCTCAGAATTTAAGGCCAAACCGCAATCTACGCCCAAGAAGATGTTTTCTTGAACTATTTTATAGCGGTTCTTGGTGAAGCTGAATTCTAGATCAAGACAATGGGGTATCGACTGATTATTTTGAGTAGAATTCCATGAAACTTGCGACTGCTCACAGACCCACTAATATGCATCCAGTCTAGAAAAATTCGAATTTATGGGGTCGGTTTTCGGCATTCCGCTCCTATTAGATAACCTACGTCAATGTTGTGGTCCCAAGCTGTTCCTGTGGCAGTGCACTGGCTTCCATTATCTTAAGAACTGCCGATTTTCTAACAGTTTAAGCGAATTTGCAACTCTGTTCAGACTTAGTTATTCTCTCTTTCTGGGTCACTTTGGCCATAATGACACTACACCAAGCGCCACTTACCAGGAGAACTGCAACATGATCATAGCAAATTTCATAAGCCAAATAAAAGGGATAAATTACAAATAGCACATAATTGCAGGCCGTACTCATACAGAGGAGTCTGTGGACGATTATTCTATTCATTGCTTGAGACATATATTGAACTTCAAGCCAGCTGCACTTGTTTTCGGAGATATAGACTACGGAAGCAACCAGAATTCCAGTTCAGCATTCTTAGGGATAAAAAAACCATTTTTGCAACACATTTGGATGGTCAACTTTCCGGCCATTTCACTGCTGGAAGCCTATTGCTTTTTCACGAAAGGACTTCTTAGAAAGTACGAAATATTTGTGAAGCATATCAAAATACCATATCAAAACAGCTTCAGAAACTAATTACATATTATTCAGTTCCTTCAAATAAAAAATAACTCCCATAGAAGTTTCACAAATTACATGCAAGTTCCTACACTGCGCACTGGAAAACATTCGGCAGATGAGCCTAATTTTGAAAGTTTTTATCCACAACCAACATGTTTCCCTGTGGTATGATTGACCATGTTCCTTGTGCTCATAGTTTAGGCTAGCCCTGTCGAATGGCCGTTGATTCGTGCCTAATCTACAATTATATTTATTATGGCTCTTTTTCACTTAACATATCGGTTTTCTTTGATAAAATGGCCGGTCATTTTGAACAGAAGTAATTGGCTCTTGATGGTGCTTCTCACCCATTTGTTGCTGAAACAGAAAATGTTGGGTCCAATACCTCAAAAACTGATTTGTTTTTCCTTTATCTTGAGGCCATTTTCGGTCTACATATATGACTAATCATTCCAATGAAAGACACTCTCCGCTTATTTTTGTGGCACGTTTGATTGCCATTTGCATTTTAGATTATTTTTTACTCAAATGTCAGCTTTTGGTTGAACTGAATGATTTCCGGAAGTTAAGTGTAAATATTTTTTCTCGCTTGGCGCTCAGTAGGATGTTTTTAAAAATTTCAGACTGATTTTTAGGTGCAGCAAACTTACTGCTGGATCTATGGAATCCCAGTTGAACTTCAGGTTTCTGTTGATCTTATATCAACCAAATGTCAGGTTTTACCATTTGGTTTGTGTGAACAGTTTGCCGGGTCATACAGAGCACGTGTAGAAAGGAACTGGCTACAGCCGCTGGACCCTCATAATGAAACAAACCTTCACTAGCAGAAGGCAAAATATCAATGGCCTGTGACGATTGTTGACTAAATTTAAGCAAGACAATATCAGAGGAAAAGTGCACGACTAAAATTGAAAGATGTCGTCTGTCAACTTTTCGGTTTAAATGCATTTTCAAGGGTTGCTCTGGATAAAGCTGGTCTTTAAATTCTACCTTACAGCGCCCTCAGCTTGTTCACAGTCATAAGTGCTCCATTTAGTCATTGCAGATTCAGTTTCCTTCTTTTGGTTTGCATGCGTTTGCTGCAATTTTTAGGAATCTATCAATTCCATCACCGCCGGCTTTAATGGGAATTTATCAATTTATGGTACTCCTCGATGTATATATTTATATATGTATACACGAGCGCTATATATGCCATTTCTGAGAGATCTCTTTGGTTTAATTTTTTCCGTCAACCTAAGTAACTGTTTTAATCTTGAGAAACTCTTTTATCTTGGGAACGAAATCAATTCTGTTTCAATTCCAACAAACTCCAAGTTACCTTCCTCTTTATTCGATGTTTACATTCTCAACACCTTTCACGAACTTCATCCCACCTTAAGTATCCTCCGGGATTGCTTCCAGTTTACCTTAGATTGACCTCAAGAACGCAGTTACTTGTTGGAATTATCTGTGACGAGCAAGAATTCACTGGCCTGCATTGTGTGAAAATAATTTTGGGTGTTTCATTCTTTCTTCAGTCGGATGTTGAAGCTAAATCTTATGCACTGAATGATCCAGACGCTCTTCCCGCAGGTACTGGTTTAGTTCTGGAATAAAATGTTGGATCTATCAATAGTATTTTCAAGATGCTCACAAAGATAGATGTTTTTACCACAAAATGGCAGCTCTTTGGATAGCCAACCGTATGCGCACGCTCATCCTAGTGATGACGTTTATCGTCGTCACGAATCATAAATCTCTAAGGTCTTTGTGTCACTGTAAACAATAACTAGTGAAATAGTCAACCCAGTGATTCGGCCTTCGGATATTGTATTATGCTCATGCGATTATAATACCGTGCACAAAAGTGTTAAGAACAGTCATCGACGTTTTGTCCCGCAACTCTCAGACTTTTCAACGTCCAAGACTTTACATAATCTATTACCACTGCCATTTTCCATGCAGCGGGAATACGTGATTCACAATTTGCATAGGGACTCTGAGCATTGGGATGTGGAAGAACCATCAAAGAAAGTCACTGGTTTCTAACCTTTTCATTCAGAGAAAGAACTTATCATTTACTCCAGATTTTCCACGGTGTTTTAACCACGTTTTGATTTAATTCATTCTAATATCTACCGTCCAAACACTTATGAGTAGAAAAAATTGACTCACGGACAAGAAAGCCATGTTAGAATTCAGAACTGAATACCAACAATTCGAACTGCTGTAGACTGCAAAAGGTTTCTTAAAACACTGCTTTTAGCTCATCTTTTCTTGGATCAGCTTCCCTTAAACCATAAAATGGCAAAAGCGAATTACTACCTGTATTTGTGACTGTCTACGCTCGTTTTTGGTTGCTAGGAGTGTGCTGGACAGCGTCGTCTACGACTAAATTGAAACAAATTGTTTTGCCAGGCTACTCGATGGAGAAATTGATCTTGTTTTATTTGTTACTAATGATATTACTAACTTTTCTGCCGCAAATTTAAACGATTGCTTAAAATGACTTGGTTGTAGCCATTTTTACATTGCACATGTTTATCCGCACCCTGAGAAATTTGCGGAGAACATTATGACACGTTCGTCGTGTTAATCCGCATTCACTTATTGAACTTCATCGTGCTGCCCCTAATCTATCATTACAATACTGAAACGGAAGTCATTATGCTTCGGTTAAAATTCTGGCATAATTGTTTAAGCCTCGTTGCTTACGTTAGAATTACTGGCATCTATTCTTTCGACTTAAACCTTTTCAGAGACAATGATCTCCGTCGTTCTAACAGACAAACTGGAAATCTAAAGCTTACGACATATAACTGTCATGATTGGACGAGCCATAAAAGTCGCGTAGAGCAGGCATCACTTGAAATGCCGGATCAATCTGAAGATATATCTACCGTTACTTCAACCAACGACACTAGCGGTTTAGGTGCCGAAAGTTGGTCACAGCGGAATAAGGTTTCTGTAAGGCCAACTGTAACCAGAAGCTTCACAATTTTAAGATCTGAAAGATTACCTTCCACAGCAAGGGAAACATACAGATGTCGGGAACAGAATTCAACGTAGCACATATGGTGATTCCGATGAATTCTGTTGGTAACCTTTTATATTCTTATTGTGTTTCTGCTTACTGACATGATGCAATTTTGAGCTCAGACTGCAAAAATGCACCGTGTGCTTATTTGAATTTACTAATAAAGTCCATGTAAAACCTATATTCCAATATGCCCAACACCAGCGTCAGAGTTTTTCGTTATTACTTCATAAATTAGGTAAAAATGCGTGAAAACAAGTTACCCCTTAAAATAGATCGCAGTTTTCTAGTCGTTGAATAAAAATTTGCAAAAGAATACACCCGAAATAATCCTGATATTATTCCTCTGGTACTGGTTTTTCTCCTATGCATTACTTTGTAGAATGCTTCATCATCAGCTCCCCATAGTTTGAGTCAAAAGTACTCCAAGTCCACAACAACAGGCTATAGGCCTTCTGAAGTTGCTATTACGGAGAGGTATGCGACCAATGTCTGTTAGTTCATTTTGTAAAATTGGGGTTTTTAAATTTTCCCTCGAAAATGTAATTAATCATTATATAACACTCTTCAACTCCATGAGCAAAAATATACATATCTTAATGATATAACTAACATCGCGGATGAAACCTTTTACTTTTTAAAAGCGGTACAATCAAAATGAAGCAGAATTTGAAGTTACTGACATACATTTTACAGCTAAGGCGTTTGTTTTTGCTGTGTATGTGTGGGATTAATATATATCTCAGCAACTATTACAGATGTTAGTGATTTCGCTATCCTATTCGAATTATTTTGCAGATGATACCATATATTCCAAAAGGCCCATTAAAATGGTTACTTGTTTAGCAAACCGTTGTTAGCACCTCATCTGAAAACTAAATTATAAATGTTTTATAATTCAGCATATGATTTGCTCCTGGGAAAGTGAACTTTCATAAAGATGTTTAACTATGTATTTACGGACCTCAGAAGTGTGCATCGCATAACTCACCAAACGTTATTACAGGGGCTTTGGCACCCGGGCTATAAACTGGAAACAGTCACCGGAATCGTGACCACCAGCGAAGCGCTTCGAATCAGCGCTGATATCGAGTATAACTAAAGTGGTGAAGTGAAACGCATAAAAATCAGACCAGTATCCGGCTCACATTCAAGTTTTATTGCAAATCACGCGTCTATGTTGCCGTATAATTGAGGCGTTTTATGGAAATCTGCAGCCACATTCTCCACATGCAAATCATTTAAGTAACTGGTGCCAGTGGTCACTCAGGCGCCTTAGTTCTTTCGATGTCGTGCGCAAGACTTCTCAGCCACATCTGCCAGTGTTTTTTCAGTTCCAGGCTACTTTGCTGAACAAATTCGGTATCCGTCAAAATGAGAGAAATAGAAACTGCTCAACCTTGAGGCCAGTTTGCATCCACTAAACCTGCCTTCCATTCTTTCAGGACAAAATTACTGTTCACCGGAGTCTGCCTTGCAGTCATGTGCATTCTAACTGCCTGATACCAGGGCTATCCTGCAACCCATTTTACCTGTAGATGTTGGGTGCTTATACCGAACCCCGACCAATTTAATACAGAAAACTTTTCCCTGCTTATTTAACCAAGAGCGGGCATGCCATTGCTTAATACCACCAATTCGCATTCTATCGTATGTAGTTTGACTGAGCACACTGTCAGTGTCTACCCTCGTTAAACCTCAGGATATTGTGTTTTTACGTCTTGTCACCACCGAACTTGCATTATTCGATTCAGTACTGGTTAAAGGCTTCTAGCATTTTTGTGTGTGGTTTGCCTTTCTTACCATCAGCGGCCTTAGTTGCTGGCTTTTAATTCTCTCGAAACAAGCCGCCTATTTCCTAAGGAATGGCGCCTTTCTGAAATCTAAGTGGTATACCTCTACCGCTTTCCCATTCTCAAACCTCCGCGTAACCCCATCGAAGAAACCTGGAAGATTTGAAGGACATGGTTACTCTTTTGTGAATTCATACAGCGTTTGAATTGGAGGCGAGTATTTCATCAGATAGCAGCTATTGTGCTCACCAAATAGTCTCTTAATACACTTTCGAAAAAAGCACGTGAAACTCGTGGGTCGACAGTTTGCCATCTGCATATGTAACCCTCTCTTGTGGATGGCTACCACAGGTATTAACAATCAATGCATTGTCAGTCTGTACTGGATCAAGGAGGCATGAAAGGAGTGCATATAGTTCACCGTAGCGGCTAATAGCTTAAAAATGACCCGTTGAATCCCGTCAGGTTCTTTCCATTTCTTACGGCTGAATCATTCCAGTGCCCGTTGCACGTTGCTTAGTGTCTACAGTTGGGTGTTCCCGGTCTTATGAAATGAAAATCAGTCTACCCTTGCTGACCTCCGACTGATTAGTGCACACCGTTTGCTGGGTTTGCTAGTTTCTTTGTCACAGTACGGAAACGATCCAAAGATTCATGAGGAAAACCAGAGTTCTTCCGACGATATGCACAGTACCTGGCATCCACTTCTACAGGAGTAAAGCTCTTCTTGAACTTTTTGGTGTCCCCATTTACCTGGTTGTTGGTGGAAAGAAATGAAGACGTGCAGTCATTCCACTTTCATCGCGGGCGAATAACGTTACGCGCGGTTCTGCCATGCTTCGACACAAGTATTCACAAGCCTTGCGTTCATTTTTACTATATGTTTTACAATTAACCCAAAAGGAACAGCCAACAGTCTGCCGCGGTTCTTCATAACTCTAAAATCAAAAACGTCCTTCAAAATTTGACCCGCCGAGTTCTTTTTCGTCTCGGGCATTCTCATTGAAGTTGACCATAATGCTAGCCTCTGTAAGGCATCTAGGTTCATTACTGGCACTCAGATGCCATCTTCTACTTTGTCCAGCAATTCGTGACCTCAGGACTTCGATGTACAGAACGATCAAAGGTAGCCGAGTCACGGAATGACCGAAACACTTTTTTGACTAGTGTCAGTCTGACTGTACCACATCTGGCAGTTTACATGAAGCCGATGCTCACGACTGCCCAAACTTCAAGCAATCATCGCCCTTGTTGTTCCTGGCTTTGCAAAATTTACAGCACACCTGGCCCCTGGCATCGCAGGTAAGGTCAGCATCTTTCCAATTTTCAGTCCGCTTTGTTCACCCCTAGCGGCAGATCATTCTGTCATCTTTGACTTACCCCGCCCTTAGCTGAATTAAATTTTTGTCCCTTAGGATACAATTATTCTACCGAGGCTCAAATTCTGGGAATAGCTTGTCTCAACCCCCTACCTAATGAAATTTTGGGGTGTCATTAACTGCTCAGTAGCTGTTCCGTCAATCAACCTGCTCCGCTCTGCAACTACTTCAGTGCGGAATTTATTCTTTTCCTCAACCAACATTTTTTGTCTTAAACTGCACTGCATTTTCTCTTTATTTCTGCCGCTCTGTGGAGAGCACAGGTTTATCACCATCCCCCAGCCCCACCGAGCCCCTCGAACAGTTGGACGCCCCATTTTTACCGACCTTTACTCCGATTCGCCTATATATCTACCTTGCTTGACGCTCACGTTTTCACCTCCTTTATTTGCAAACCTGTCTGCACATACCCGTGCACATTTCCCCATCTCTGGTTTAAATCCTGTTCCAAACAGCCTTCCTAACATATCTTCTGGCCTTTTTGTGGGTTTCCGTAGTAACCTGAGCTCAGCTACAGTCCATTATATTTCTCTGTCGGTGCTTTTTTAAATCCGTCTTGCGCTGGTCGAAATTGTCTCATAAAAGCTTGCGAGTTACTACTTAGATAAGACTTGGTATCTGAAGAGATTTTACTTTATTTCGACGACATCTTCGCTATAGCTCAGTCCATTGAGTTTTTTGTGTCTCCTGTTGGTATTGTTCCATCGCATCTCATTCATGCGCATACCTACCAACCGGCTTTTTCTCCGGCATTTTCCAAAGCCCCCTCCCCACTAACCCCCAAGATTGCCAGTCCCACCGTGACAAGGTGACAATTTGGCCACCCAACACTATACCACCCCCACTGATACCACATCACCCACAATGGCATCCTCTAACAACCGGCTCCTCAACTCCCAAGTTTCTTCTATCACCTTGGTCTTCAGCCCACAAATCCATTAACAAAGACAGTCCTTCGCCGACCAGTATGCCTAACTCTACTGAATTTAC
>LUCM01009122.1:35067-56522 GCA_008360955.1 Fasciolopsis buskii
TAATAAAATTTTTTCTCGGATACTCTCGAGAAGTGCAATGCACATTATCACGACGTGCAGTGACATTCACAGAAAATTGTAGAAGTCATATATAAAAGTGAATCATGCATATCACAGTTCATAATCGTTGACTGAACGTACAATCCGCAGCAAATTTGCATGGGATATTTTGGAGGTCGATGTTGACTTCTGTACTCTATAGCTTTGTGATTGTTTTGTATGTCTTAGGCCTCCGTTTGCTCGCGGCATTCCTAGAAGTTTCGATGGCGCCACTAGTAGGTCTTTTATTGTGGTAAGATTCCAGATTGGTGGATATAGACACGAAACTAGGCATGGTTGAGTGGACAGCTTGTGGTGAGAAAGAAAAGACCCTATAACATCGAACGAAAGATAAGAAGGCGATTTCTGGTGGAATGCATACTCTGGAATATTGGCATCACTTGTGGACGGTGACATGGAATAACTAGTTTGTGGTCGCATGTATAGGTTGCGAGGTTTGTTCGTGGCTAGTTCTAACTTTTGGTTTTCATTTGGGTCCAATGATGGAGAAGGAGTTGGGAAAGAAACGGGCGTGTGACTCAAATACGGCGATGTCTGGTAGATTCTTGTCAAATATATTATCCGGAAGCCGCAGTTTGTTTCGAAATTCAGTGGGCCGGGATTCACGCCAAATGGTGGTCTCCGGCCGATTTGATGGAGAGCGTTCAGTTATACCTACCTTGACAACGCTCGTCAAAAACCAAGAAATGTTTCCCCGTGAGTTCCATTTTTCATCAATTTTTGGGGCAAAAGAGCTTTGGCAGAGAACAAAAGGAAACCAGAGCTAAAACGTCCACGTGGAGCATTGGAACTTGAGGGCTGTTACCACAGCAGTGCTGGTGATTGGAGCTGATCGAGTGCTGTTCATCCAACCTGAAAAACGCCGCTAGAAGGTGAATGCAGGAGGTGTAATTCGCCAATTTAGTTGCACCCGGACATCGTTGCAGCGGAGCTGCCCGCCCGATGTGCGACGACCAAAGCGGTAGATTTGACCGCTCCCCGCGCTACTGTGGCAACGCCGGTTAGATGAATGAAGGCAAAAATAGTGTGGGTAAAGCGAGATTTATGCCAGGTTTCACAGATTGGATATTTCTAGTCGGGCGGAAGCCGCGGTGACCAGAGTGGGAGGCCCCTGCCTATAATCTAGCAGAGTTTGACGGTCTGGAATTAGAAGAAAAGGAAGCAGCGGCGATCTGGCCTTGCTAGCAGCTGCGAATTAAGAAGCGATTAATCGTGCGAGCTGCTCAAAATGACAAAGTACTGAGGCGTATAGTTTGGTCCAAAAATGATGACTGACGCTGTCCGCAGTCCGGTTTAAAAGGTGTATCCATGGGTGTCCGGGCTGATCCAGCATGTGAATATTCTACACATATAAGTAGGAGAAAGCTGTCTAGTATATTTTTCTCTTGTGAGTGACTTTGGGCGAGAACAACTGCAGTAGACATGAATTACAGAATGGGCTATAAGAGTCAGAGTGACACTAAAAACTGACTTAATTCACGCTATACAAATCATGAATTATAGTTTAGTCTAGAAGGTCGTGCATTTTAAGCCTAAGAAATGGTCAGGACTAGGGAGCGTGATGAACGTAGATTGTCAAAAAGAAACACAAACGCCACTTAGGACTCTTGGTTCACGGGAGAAGAGGAAGGAGTTTTGAAGTATCTAAGGTGGAAAGGTAGTATTGGTGAGGAGTAGAGAAGAAAGAATTTAAGGTGTCAACCTTGTTTCTGCTGCAGAGAGTCGTCTGAATTTCTCTGAAACACGGTGGCTCAAACGAGTAAAAATTCTTTGCATAGAGAGAGGCGATAATGAATAGTAAGGAATGAAGGTGAGGTTGTGAGTGGGTATCTCAAGTACCATGGTCAAGTAAGGATACCCACCGTTTTGGTGTGCGTTGGCAGCCCTGTACTTATCAACCGCAATTTGCTTTGTGTATCCGGAGCTATGTTTATAAGAAGTCTAATTGGATAGGGGGCATCTAGGAAGAGTGAGGAACAACTTAACGCGTTAAGTAATCTGGGCTTTTCATGTGACGATCTGAGCAAGATCTGCTTCCTTCTTTTAGGATGAGCAAGCTCTTACCGTCGATGTGTTTTCAGAAACCCAGTTCAGTTTCATATACCTAAACCTCAGTTAAGTATGAGTGATATGGATGAATGAGAAAGGGTACAGTAATTACTCTACTTATCTCGTTTTTAAATGCTAAAGGCAATGGTGGTAGGAAGAGCAACTACTGAGGGAAATTGTTCCATAATGACAAATAATTAACAACAAAGAAATTCGCTCTGACAGATATCTTCGGTATTGGAAATGTAATAATGAATTCTGTACTTTGAAGAGAGTATTGGAGTGGGTTCCTAACACGAGATGCCAAGTTGCAGCTGTTCCCTGCTATAGTATTATCGAAGAGCATCAGATTTGCTCTTGTGAGTCGGAGCCACAAGGGATCCAAATTCAGTGACTTACAACGATCCATGTAATTCAGGTTTACAGAGTATCCAATCAGTTGCCTAGTAGATGTACGTTGGACGTACTCAATCGACACTCTGTCACTCTGCCTCATGTTCGAACAGACTAGAAAGCAATACTCCAGAATGGGTTTGACGTGGGTTCTAAAAAGATGCAGATTGTTTTCTTTCAACTTCATTGTTCTGTGGAGCGGCCTCACCAAAATATTTGCTTTGCGACTTGTGTGAAGGCATATTCCGAGTAATTTAAGGCCTAGGTCGCGAACCTGAGAGTCAACAAGTATGATCTGGTTTCTTGTTTTGTTTTCTAGTGGGGATATAAAGCAGTTGAACCCCATGATGCTGCTTTTCCAGCAGAGAATTTTGTCATCCCGTCTGTCGCCCGGGGAGTGAGAGACTCTATATCGTGCAACGTGTTACTTATGGTGGACTCTAAGGCTTTAGGGGGAAAAGTGTAGACGATTTTGATATTATCGTCAAACAGAAAATGAAAGCCATTTCAGATAACGTCGAGAACATCGTTGACATATAAAAGAGAGAGTAAGAGGGCCAGTGAGCTGCCTTGGACCATATCGCTGTTTACTAATCTAGGTTCGGAAATGAAGCCATTTACCCAAACTACATGCTTTTCAGATGACAGATCAAGAAAACCAGGATAGAATTGGATCGGCGATGCTGTAGGATTTAGTTTTATGTAACAATTTATGGTGAGACACTGTTAAAAGCCTTTGTCATGCCCAAAAAGATTACTATAAATTACCTTCCTGTGTATAGCGCCTTGATGATATGATTCAAGCAGTCTGGTAGGCAAGTGGCACAGGATTTTTCACGAAGAAATCCACATTGTCCAATGGTAATAAGATCATGTTTCGGAAGACAGGCAAAAAGACTATACTCTAAGTGTTGTTCCATAATTCTGGAAACTATAGTGGTGTGGTTAACTGGGCGGCAGTTGGCGGGGTCAAAGTGTACCCAATTTGCGAACCGGAACGATCACAGAGGTTTTCCACTGAGGCGGAAAGGTGCGGCAATGAATAGACAAATTGAAGATGTTTGTCGACAATATTGAGATGTCACTCCAACCAGCAAGAAGACAGCCGGGGGTAGTGGGTCAGGCCCAGGGTGGAAACCGATTTTAGTCTTTAACAGCAGCTGGGATACAAACTTTGGGAGAAATGCGATTGTTGCGTAAGACTCTGTAGTCAAGCGAGGTGGGGAGGGAATAGCGGAATTTATATCACTTACCAGGGCAGATGCAAAGAAATCACCAAATGCATCTACACTCTCCTGTGGGTTGCTAACATAAATGTCATTGTTGATGATATATGGTACTTCAGTGGCTGAAGACTTGGAAGGAATAATTCTGCGTTTGAGGAGTTTTGCCAGTTAATTTAGCAATGAACCTCCTAAATGTCGGTTCGTGTGATTACGCCGGCAAAATAGTATATTGCGGTCATGTAATAGGAACTGTTCGAAAAGCCAAGTTTGCTCTTTGGTTTGCAAAAATCTGAAGAAGTTTCCGTGCCCAAAATGAAAATCGATAACCAATATAATTTTGAAGACTGCTGCAAGATCTTATTATTCTTTTTGTTTCTGTCACTGCCTTTAATAATGTAGTAACAATATACATTATTTTAGGTAAGGGACCGCGGCTAACAAAGGGCTGTCAAATGGGAAAGTTGGCCGGGGGTGGAAGGATTAGGGTTCGCAACCCTTACTTCCAAACACCAAGAGCTTGTCCGTTTGGCTACCGCCGGCCTCTAGAGGTTTTTAAGCAGACCACGGATTCCTTGTTGCACTTACAACAAGCCCGTGGGCCAGAGGAGCTTCACAAACAGAATGGATAGTGACATTTAACAACCAGTTCCTGTGCTACCCCTCCCATTAGACCCCTGTGTTCTGTATAACCGATTGTTCTAGCGCAAATCTCGTATTAAGCTTGAAAGCCTTTAAGCTTTATGACCTTTTTTGTGTCATTTTTACTTGTCGCCGTATGACCTCAATACTGGCAATCCCGACACTCGACCAGTAAAATCAGAAAGCTGTCGGAAGTGGTGGAAGTCTGAGCATATTTTAACAGGAGCGTGCGGGCAAAGCGCATCTGAGCGACGCGCAAATAGTGACGGCGCTCGGCGGTCACCTTTCGGTTAAACAAACTATTCGGCGGAACAAATCCATGTTCCGCTACAGGGACCTCCTCCTAGAAGGCCGTCGGAGAAGGACTTGGAACGGGACCGAACGGAACAAGCTGGAAACTGGCGGATGTCCTGGGGCCTTCGCATTGACCATTAATAGGTGGTCCTATAGATGTTAGTCGTTGGGAGCTGACCGTGAGCAGGACATCCAACCTGAAAAACACCATAGGAGATGAACACAGGGGGTGCGGTTCCCCGGCATAGCTGCTCCCGCACACCGTTGCAGCCGAGCTGCCCGCCCAACATGCGTCGGCCAAAACGGTGGATCTGACCGCGTCCCACACCCACGGGCCCAATCCTCTTCTAGAATCTTTGCCAGGCTTGGTTGAAGATAAGTGTTTGACCTCGGGTTCTGTTCGTCCTCCGGTGCGTGCCTGATGTCCACCACGGGATTGATGATTGTCGCGCCGGAATGCGTAGAATTGCCTCAGCCTTGGGATTCATCTGAGAAAGGGTAAGACAAGGACAAATTGGTAGAAACGGTGCTCCTGAGCACCGGAGGATGTTTGACTTGGCGTCGGGCACCTAACATTGGCTGATGCTGCCCTTATCGGTGTAACATGGGGGCGACATGTACATTGGCGCGCAAGTTTTTGCGACAGTTATGCACTTACGACGGGAGAGTATTTAGCCATCTGGTGAAAAATGGCAACAAAATCAGAGAAACCAACGGGTTGGTGTACCTTGAGGCTGCTACGGCTGCTTCGCATATCCGTTACTTCTGGTGCAATTGGTGGTGCTGTGGCTTCATCCTAGCCAGCAGTCTTTACGGGCGACGCTGGTAATGGCAATGGTCGACCAGGTTGGCGGTACTGATTAGATGAACGGAGTCCGTCGTTCGACCTGCATTCTATGGTGGCAGGATTGATGCGATAGATAGACACCGTGTCGTGCCGGCCGGCAATGTCCAAATTGAATGTTTTAGGACCGCATCTTACCACGAGAGACGGACCGGCCTACGGTGGTTGTAGTGGTGGCCGACCACCATCAAAGCGAAGGAAAACCTGAATTGAAATAGTTAAAGCGGTTGGATTGTTGCCCCAATGTCGTTATTTCCGCGTTAGATTGGCATGAAGCTTTCGTGTGTGTTGGGCTAGACGTTTTGCATAGTCACTGTAATTGAAGTGCTTGGATCTAGACGGAGCCAACAGCTTTCCGGGGAGGCAAAGCGTGCAACCAAACACAAGCCCATTTGGTGAGGCGTGCATTTTTTTCTTAGCTGAACTCCGAAGGCTTGGAAGATCTAACGGTTTATTTCGCTGCAAAGAGGGTTGGTACCGGCTCATAAGGTGGCTCTTAGTTGACGGTAAAAGCGTTCCACCAGACCGTTAGTTTGGTGGTGCTAGGCGGTTGTTCTGATGTGCTTGCACTCAAGTGTTTTTGTTGGATATGAGAACGCCTCGCTGAAATTCGATACGTCGCACAGAATGGCATTCTGCGACGCTGTGATAGGTACGACCGCTGAGGTTGAGGAGCTGTCTCGTCGATTTTTGTTTATGTCAGGATCCATTATTTGGGTCTGTTCCATTGCATTGAGACCGATGCTTGGTTTTGGAGACAAACAAAGCTGTTGTATACGAGAAAGTGCATGAGCGATGGAGTTATCTGCCCCACAGACATGTCGTATGTCCACAGTAAACTGCAAAACAAAGTCTAACTGGCGGATCTCGCGTGGCGGGTACCGGTCAGAGGCTGAATGCAGCGCGTATACCAGCGGTTTGTGGTTTGTGAACGCCTCAAACGGGCGACCTTCTAATCCGTACCTGAAGTTTCGGACAGCTAGGTAGACGGCGAGCAGCTCCCTGCCGAACGCGCCATTTCTAGACTCTGCTGGCTGCACCTTCTTGGAAAGGAATACTAAAGAGTTCCAAGAACCTTTGGTGTTTTGCTGGAGTACAGGAGCGACTGAAGTGTTTGAGGCGTCGGTTATCAGAGAAATGGGTGTTTCCGGAAATGAAAGCCTGTTTTGCAGCCTCGGGGAATACGAACCAGCGCTTAACTCCCCGTACCAGATCTGTAAGAAGGGCAATTAATTATCCGCAATTAGGAATGAAACGCCGGTAGAATTTAACTAGGCCGACAAGGTGCCGTAACCGCCGATACGAATAGGGCTCTGGGTAGTCCTGAATATCGGTGACCTTATCGGGCAAGGGAGCTATACCCGAGGACGAACCGATGTCCTAGAAATGTGACGCTGGGTTTTCCAAGCTCACATTTTGAAGCATTAATCTTCACGCCATATTTGTTGATGCGTTGAAACAGATCATGCAGGTGAGCGCAGTGTTGCTCCTTCGAGTGGATAGCTACTATTATATCGTCTAGATACACATACGTATTCTCTAACCCACGTGTGACCTCGTGTATAAATGTTTGGATGGTTTAAGCTGCATTGCGGAGCCCAAAAGACATCCTCACGAACTCAAACAGTCCGATAGGTGTGGTCACCGCCGATTTTAGTATGTCTCTTTCTTCTACGGGGATCTGATTGTATGCTCGAACTAAGTCCATGCAGCTGAAAATCTTGCAACTGGAATGTGTCTAATTGAGGCCATTATATAAGGAATCGGATACTTATCCGAAGCGGTGGCCCTGTTAAGTGTTCCGTAGTCCCCACATGGTCTCCAGTCGCTTTTGGACTTGGAGAACATGTGAAGGATAGAGGTTCAGGGGCTACTGTAAGGTCGGATGATGTCCGTTTCCAGCATGATGTCGAATTCCGCCTTGGCCAGGCCGAATTTGTCAAGAGCTAGGCGACGAAACCGACTTAAAGTTGGGGGTCCTGTGGTCTCTATGTTGTGGCCTACCTTGGTGTTGAAAGCGTGAATTGGGTCGATGTTACCATATGCCCAGGTAGTCTCAAAGTAGCTCGTTGTATGGCTGTCGGGCTGGCGGTTCAGCGTACTGTGGCGTAATTTGGTTGACGGTGGCGTAAGAGACAATCTCCGTCTGCGACGTTTGACGATCTACTATTTTCCTGTGCCGATGGTCGAATAGTAGGTCGAAATGCTGGTGGAAGACCATGTCATTAATATGATACGGAAAGTCGGGTGGCGGGGATCACGCTAACCGCGACACCTTTATCCACCAAGAATGGCCCGTTGGTCGTCAAGTCTTTGACGTTAAGAAAGCCACAGTTAGTAGCTAGCCGCGACCACGAACCGGAAACCTAGTTCTCCTTTTTATTGCCTGGATATGTGCAGCCGGGGTCACTCCATTTTGATAAGCTTCCAAAGCGGTTAGGTTACTTAAATCAACCTTCCGCGGATGGCAGGAAGGGTCGCTTGAGAGAGGAGCTGCTGAATCTGCCTCGACGCTGGCTAAACCCATCTCAGCAGATCTTTATCGAATGTTAGCCGCCGTGGCGACGCGTCGATCCTCCTCAAAATAGTCCAGTGTATATTTCTGGACATCCGAGAGGCATGCGCAAGGTAAGATCAAATTTGTACAAGGATGGCCGTGTGGAGACACAAGAAACAAAAACCTGACGGTCTCCAATATACTTGTGCTCTTAAAAACAGAACTTGCAATGTGACAGACGAAGCAAGAGTTTTCCAGCGTTTAAATCATAGCTTGATAATCCTTCTTCAAGACTTTCTGGGGCTCATCATCAGTCGCGCACCGCGAGTCTGTCCATTTTTAAATGCATCAATGGTACGTGTCGAGGGCGCAAGTTTTGGCCGGCAACGGTGAAATTTGCCACGCGGCTGGGTTCCTCGAAAATCAAGAGGTTTATATGCTGAGGGTGAAGATCAATGCGAATGTGATAACGGGATGGAGATTAGTGAAGAACCACATTAGATATCACATGCGGTGAGTGAAGTATGGTAATGAGCAACACTCAAGAGTCAAAAAATGCTGAAGATGAAGCAGCAGGAAGCCTTCAAAGTTACATCGAACTGTTTACGGGACGAAATTACATGAGAGATTTTAGACGGTGAGACAATGAAACCCATAAAAATGGTCAGTGAACTTATGAGGCTGGAAGCGGACTGTGCTGTGTGGCGAGAAGAAAACCAGTATGTGTAAGAATTATAATCCATCCCTAAATACACTTGCCATGAACGACCTGCGTGTTGTCCCTGTTTAATATTGGAGATTTTTGTGTTCCATGGCGGTAAGGATCTAACAGTGATAGGCAACCAGCGCGCAGGATATAGTGGAGTTTTCGGCGAGAGTCTGCGTTGCATTCGTGGCCGCTGGCGGGCCTGGAGAAGGTGTGGAGAAAGAGGTTAGTATGGAATTTGTTCCAGAGGGTATTAATGTGAGTAAACCAAAAATAGAAAAGCAGTAACGGTCAGTTGCTTGCAGAGATTAAGAGATCCAGACGACTGTCAAGAAACACACATGAGGGAGTGTTTAGGTGAAGGGACGTGTGCAACGAACTTACCATCTGCTTACTCCCCATAGGGCACGTGTCTCAGTCAGTCCTAGGCTGCGGGGTACTTATTTGTAACGCGTTCCTCTATTATCTCCTGACGTCTTTTCAGATGTAGATTGCAGTGGTCTGAAATGACGGCTAGCACAAGGGCGAGGGAATGAGGTCAATATCTGATTTGTTTGTGGAACTCGTCTGGTCTACGAGCCTGGTATACATGCTACAGGAAATTGGCTATAACTGAGCATGTGATCGACCGCCGATGTTTACTAATTCCAATTGCCAGGAAAGTGCATAACTGAATGCGTCGCGGATGGCAGCGTGGGCTGGATGCTAGGACAGGATTTGTCACGAGAAATCGCAGAAAGAAAAGAAGGGAGGAGCATAAGTATATTGGGATCGGTAATTTGTGTTTGAACAGGACGATAGCAACTTATATCACATAGTAATTTCAGTAAGCTTGCATGAATAATTAAGAAAGAAGAAAGAAGGCGGTTGTTATAGAGGTCAGCATACGTACCAGGTGTGCGGTTGGGGGAACAGGGGCTTACTGAAAAATTGAGGGGTGGGTGGTGAAGCATACGTGGAAAGTCCAATGCACTACTTCCCCAGACCGTCCAACAAGGCAAACAGATGCTTATCTACCGAGTGGGTGCGGTGTGGGTTTTCCCCTTTCTCGGGGTCAGGTCTGGGCTGATGGCATATATATGTATTGTAGAAGGTGGCCCATTCCTTCGAATGTGCTTTGGTTGCTAGGGTCAACCTGATCCAGCAGCGACTTTTCTCTTTTTTCTAACAGAGGAATGGTTAAGCCCATTGAGGTGCTTTCCGTGATTCTTCCGCCTGACTTTAGTTCTCCTCGTTGTTTTTTTCGCAACCGCTGGAGGTGGTCTGTTTTCCGCAGGTTCGGAGATGCTAAAGAAAACCTGTCGCAGTCATTTGAGTTCTCGCACGGACTAAAGAAAATAAAATTGGGGATACGTAAGCACACGGAGAATGGCGGTTTATGCCGTAAAACACAGACCTGTACGTATGACTCCGTCATCGGTAACGCCGTGTCTTGCATTCGTGAACGAAAGCTGCCTGAAACCTACTGGTGTGGACTTGTGTGTTGCGTAAGACAATCAGATCGTCTGTGTGACGTGGGCAGATTAATTTTTATAATTGATACTGGGCTGGGTATCTAATGGAAAAGGGTCTACCTGATTCGAGTTAGCAGGCGATTAGAGATCAAGATGAGTAGGTAGGAAGAGTAAAGGGAATCTTGAATGTGTTCTCTGACGAAATGTCTGCGAAAACAAAATAGTTCCCGTGATACCCATCATAAAGACAGGGTCGCTTATGTTGTCAGGGCGAGTAATCGGCAGAGAAATCTATGGGCAAATTAAAAAGAAGTGAGCGGACCGATATAGGGAGGGTTTATCGCGGTTATACCTGACATAGAATGAATTATCTTTTTGCTATCACAGACCTTAATGTTTTCGTGTTGTTGCCTGAGATCCAAGTTCCTGGGACTAAAGTGTGGTAACTTTTGGAATCCTAAACGAAATTCATGTGCCCGAGACTCTGAGATATAGTGCACTTACATACGAATAATGGTTTAAACGGTCAGCATTTTTCGGACTACGTTACTGAAGATGTTAGACGACTATAGGGGACGCAGCTGTGGAGGTAATGAAATGTACAACGAACAATATTTTATAATAAAACGTCCGATCTACGATTGGCTAATAATAAAGAAACTATGCAACAGGGTAACCTGGATAGTACCAAGAATTATGGGAGGGAATGGGAAAGCGAGAGAAAAATATCTATATATTTTGCACGTCTGCCAGTTGGGAAGCGTTGGGTCTAGCGGTGGGCCAAGGGTAGATCTCCCTTAAAATGTTTACGACAATTCCTAGCGATCAGTAAGTGGTATTCTTCGCTGTTGTCCATATTACGCTAGTATACTGGGTTCTCTTGCGCCCTCAGATGAAGTGTTACTGAGGGCAGATCTTATTGGAAATAAGGGGGTGGGCATGTATTTGGAAATCGATGGCTGACTCAAAGGGACGCTCTCCCGAGATGGGGGTGTTGGCGTTGGCGATTTCTGTACGGATGGTTAGAGATCTGTGACGGAGAGGGTATGGGCTGGCAGAGGAGTTAATTGAATTGCAAAGAAGTTGGGCAGTAGGCAGGCTAGGTCACGGCCACAACTGAGAACAGCTGTTGGGGATGCCATCAGGGCCCTGGTGGGCCCCTGATTGGAACTTAGCTCAATGTCGTGTAATATCCTTAACGTCAAAGGACAGCAGATAAGGTTGGGTTATTTCTATTATGTAGTTCGAGTTGTTTGCTGACTGTAGCTCGGACAATGGACGAGGCGAAATATTGATCGAACGCCTCCACTAAATCTTTTGGGGTCGTCAAAGACTCGCCGTTAGGCAAAAATTTGGGAAGTTCACGGAAGACTTGCGATCATGGGATATTATTTTCCATGGTTTTCAAAGTATTATGGGATAATTTTTATGCCTCAGCGCTCTAGATTCTTCTTTCCGAAGGAAAGATTCACTTAGGCGAGAGATAGTGTCAGACAGATGGTGCAAAAGAATAAGCCTGGAAAAGTCATGTGTCAATGAAAAGTGCCGTTGCAACTTAGCATATTTGACTTTCAGGGAGGCAAGTTGTGAAGTCTTTTTTCTGTTCGTCCGTTCTATAATGATCAGTTTCGAGATGCAGCTGTCCATGTTGCGATAAAGTTTATCTGTAGCGGTCTGTGGGTCAGCCGCTATGAAAAAGCCTCCCCAGTAAAATTAGCGTACCAGAGAGGGAAAGCGCTGCCAGTTAAGATAGGCTGAACGAGTTATGCCAATAGAATGGTTAGGGAGGGGGCATGGAAATGGATTCTACTGTGAACTACCCTGTGGTCTCTACCTGGAAACTTATTTCTGACGTGAACCGAGGCGTACTGATCAGTATATGTGAAGATGAGGTTTACTATATTATTGCCTCTGGTGGGTGACGCTACATGCTGTACCCAACTTCATGATGTAGATGGAAGACGAACGATTTTAGGCTCGGTGGAATCGCAATCGTAGACAAGGTTACACCAGGGAGATTGTAGTCTCCGGTAATAATTTCAATATTGGTGGGAGGGTCGTAAGGTGTTTAAATGGGTCCGCCAGTAGGGGGAGCCGAATTTAAGTATGAGATGGGGGCGATAGATACAGGCGTTGTGGATACCACAGGACGACACCTTGATAGTGGGCTCAATCTATTCTTGGATAAGTTCGAGCGTAGGATGCGTAAGAATGGAGACTGATAGGCCCTGCCATACAAAGACAGGTCAATCGCCTCCACATCGGTCGTTTCTAGCACCCCTAAATGATTGTAAGCATGCAAGAGAAGTCGCACCATTAGGTGTGTCCTCGGTAAGCCAGGACGCAGTGATGAAGATTGTATCCGCTTTGGAAGACGCATCAGAGCTTTTTAGGTAACTGAATTTATTTAGGATTGAACGACAGTTAATAAGCGTGAAAGAGAAATCTATGTTGCCGTCTAGGCGAGGTGAGTGGTGGGGTTGCAAAGAAAAGAGACGGTGCGTGGAGAGTTGATCGTAATGGGAATTGCTCGCTACGCATACGAAATTGATTCCATCTTAGTTTGCAACAAATAAGATACAAGAGAAGAAAGTGGAGGGGAGGAGGAACGAGGGCATATAGTGTTGTTCATTATGCTAGCATGGGGCTAACTCGAAGTATTGGGGGCACCAATGTGGAAGGAGGCAAATAAGAAGTGAGTTTGGGTGGGAATAAAAAGGTGGCGGTGGTGATTCCGGAGGGAGGAGGAAAAGGGACTATTCTGGCTGGGTAGGCGTGGTCGAAAAAGAGACATTAGTGGACTGCGGTACGGTCCTTTTGTTTGGGCCGTGGCGATGGTAATCCCAGGTCGGTGGTAGTAGAGATATGACGGTGGAAGCATGCTTAATGGAGGCCAGAGACAGCTGTCTTGGGAAATCTGACGCAACAGCAGAAGTATTTGGCGGGGGAACGGTTGGTACATCGCTAGGTTTTTGAGTCGATGGACATTAGTTCTAAGAACGGAGGCGAAACCTGCAGTCATATGGCTCGCCTGCTTGGCTTGCCACTACAGGCCTTGTGTATTGTTGTCCGCCAGGGTTTCTTGGTTGTCTGGGCTGTTTTGTTCATAACTCATTGGAGTACCTGGGTCAGGCAGACACTGTGCGGGTAATTGGGCTTGCATTTCTTGTCGACGGCCATTGAGCCGCAATAGAAATTCCCCTGAGACCATTGCATGGTCTGATTGTGCATACTTAGACCATTACGACCTGAGGCTTTGAACAGAACCGTGTTGACGGTATCTTACTGTCGTATAACTAATCCAACCGACATTACCGGTGGCGGCTGAACACCATGAGGCTGTGACGCGAACTGTTAGAAATTTGTACTGGGCAGGAATAATGGGTATTCTGCTCGTAACTGAAGAAGCCTATCGCCGTCATCTATAAGCGCAGCGTCCACGTAGGCAGGCTTTTGGCGCACGAAATTTCCCAATTTGTACCATAACATCGCCGGCTCACACCAGTGTTGAAGCTTTGCGCCCGCAAATGAGAGTGGGGAGCTCTTCCCAAAACTCTTCCACTTTCGTGTCAATGCTACGGTTTGTAAGAGCGTAAATTGAAGAGACAAATAAGTTGCGCTTAATTCGGCTCTAGCCTTGGTTACTACTCTTTAGTCAAGCAAAACGGACGAGAAATAATGAGGGTCAAATATATATTACCAGGTGATTCGAGTCCGAGATACACAAGCCTGATATCCTCCCATAACGCGAGTTTGTCATTAGGAGGGGCAAAACCATTGTTTCGCTAAAACAGTACCGACGAGCAGTATGAAATGGACTTCTCAGATGAATCAATCTATGACCATTAAAATTTCCACACAAAATGACGTGGTTAGACTTGAATGATCCACAGTTTGCATTAGAAATCGACTAAACAAATCATTCGAGCGTGTGCAACCAATCCGATTTAGCAAACAATCGCCAAGATCAAATGACTCGATCAGTCGATTGACCAACTCCTGGTCAAGATTCATTTCTCTCCCGCGGATGGGCGAATATTTCTGCTTTCTGCCATCTGACCATGTGCCATTTGACTGATGTGCAATTTATTTGTACCGTACATGATGCCCAGGCTGAAGGGTTTATAGCTTTTTTATTCTGGCCTTTTCCCTAAATACCAGCTTAAGCATGCATTTGCGGCGTGATACAATAGCCGAACAAAATACAAACCTATAGAATTTTGACATTTGAGTTAGTGAGGGCGACGAGGCGAAAAAGCTTGAATATTCAAGGTCATTTTTGGGCTCTTCAGGGCGATTACATCACACACCAAAAGAACAAGGGACTTACATTTGACCAAAAGGTTCTTGCGGACGTCAGTATGAGACAACACATGGGTTTTAGGAAGTCTGATTCGACTGCAACCCCGAGGAACAGCAAGTAACGGAATCAAGCTCATGGTCCACGGAGAACTGAGATTGGAAGTGGTCTGATATTTACGTGAACACTCTTTTCACGGGTGCAACAGGGATAGTTGCTAGGACCTGAAGATCAGACAGAGTAGGAGACTGATCTCCGAGATGATCCGAAGAGACAATCAGTAAAGTAAGACTCTAACCCGAGTCGGCCATGCGTAATCATCTGATTATTGACGAAATAGAAAGTACAGTCGAGGTTGACCGATAAGCGACGACTAAACCGGTTCTGGTTCGACTGACCAGGAAACGATAGGACGCTGAACTAAAGCCAACTAGAGTTAGTGGACAATGATGGAGTAATACAAAGCCACTTTGCACCAAAAGGAGTATATCTTTATCTTCAAAGACAGGGATGTTTGCTCACTACTTTGATTAGTATATCCCAAATTTCCGAACATATGGGAATTACTATCACGCATATACTTCAGAACATGCTCTTCTTATTTATAACGTTTTCATTTCAGTCGAAAATTGTATTGTTTTTTTTTCACATCAGCTCTCGCTCCTTAAACGTCCCTCAGTCTTATTGCATCAATGGTGATGGAAAGAGACACTCCGGCCGATGTTGCATGTATATCTGTTATAGGTGTCCCCAACGTGAGAAACGTTATTTAACACAACTATGGTGGAGACTGTAGCTGTAACGATAAAACTGTGTTTTCATGTATAATCCTTGGGCGTCTGTTTAATTCGATAATGGTCAGTGATTCTGCGGTGGCATAGTTGGTTTTATTGTTTCTATATTCGAATACCACATGACGAGCATATATTTCCATTCTCACGGTAAAAAATCCGGCAATCTGTGTGGCAATTGTTTTAATCCGCGATAGGTAATTTATGGAACACCATTTCCATCTAACAGCTGTTTCGAAATAACTGGTAAGAACACGATGCATTTTCACGGTTTGATGAGGCTTGTTGTTCAGAAAACATGTGGTGATGCTTCGTGCTGTAGATTTATGCGAAATTATTTGGCGAGAGACGACACTCATTCACAGCTGTGGCATTCTCGTAAACGAATGCAAAAATGCAGATCTCCGTAATTGGAGATATAGTTTGGAATATACGATGGAGAACTGTACCATAGAGTGGCGAGGGGGGGATTCTTGTTACCTTGTCCATGCCTCTCGCTTTCGACACGTCCAACGTGGCTTCGGGTTCGTGAGGTCTGATTTAGCGAGACGGTCAGCAACCTATTGGAGAGAATAACAAGTGTGATGCAATTGAGAAACACTGTAGGGGCAGATCCGAAAAGGGGGGGAGGGAATGAGAAATGCTTATGCGTACGAAGACGAGAAAAAAGTGGGTTTCTCAGTTTGACAGATTCATCAATAGTGAGTTTTTACTCAAATTCTCTCCCCATCGCTATAGCTTTCTCCCAGGGACCAGAAGGCCGGAGTGTAGTAAACCTTTGATTTACGTGGACCGTTTGGTTAGTCATTCACATGTTTATTTTCCCCTATGTTGCTCATCCATTGTGGATTCAGAATGTTCCAACTGTTGATCAAATTGAAATCGGAAACTTTTTAGTTTTCGTATAGTCCACTTATTGTACAATATTGCATGTACTTGATACGCTGACCTAGCTGCGTTACCCCGATTTGTATCGATTCACATCGATTTCAAGTACTCTTCTCCACGCAAATATTAATAAAAATTCGAACCAACGACTAACCAAGCCTTTTTTCAAGATTGACACGAAACGGTTTTTGATGTTGAACGTACTAACACTCTAAATTTATTAGCCGTTGGCTTATTCCATTAGAGCGAGAAGAATTAACTGCTGGTTCATGTATAAATTTTGCAGTTGAAATGATTGACCTCGGTTTAAACACATATCAACGGCTATTAGACGTAAACATTCGCCTAAGAGATGGATCATACAGTTTTGAATATTAGAAGAACTGATAAGAATAACCACAGAAGGAGGGAATATGAAAACCGAGGTAGGCCTCTAAATGGTGAAGCCAAGCGGAAGCAACCCAATAATGTTACAATACTCCGTTCGAGCCCAATGCAAGTAATCAAAATAATTTTCGTGCGTAACTGCAATATTTTGTTCCCCAGCATTTTCAGTATTCGACGAGGATTTCGGTAAACAGAAACGAAATGCGGGAAGATTATTTTACGCCAATCTCATCATCTAATTGAATCAGTTCCGATCGCACGACCATCGTAGCCTTTCTCCGCTACTTCACACTATACACACCAAAGAGTTTATAAAATTCAAGCTCTCGTAATCTTGTGTTCGCTATTCTGGTATTCCTGAACTAATAATACCGAGACTCAAACTAAACCGGTTCATATCGATTTTTTATTGTAGTTATTTCTTGAAGAATAAGCAAAAGCTTTCAGTTGTGAATTGAGAATGATTTCATTTTTCGTGTTTCAATTTCATTCCCTTCGCAGTTTATGTTCGATTAAAAAACTTTCTAGCCTGATGAATCACAATAAATATTGTCCAAATCTTTTTCTTACAAGTAATTACTCGAAAAATTTGGCTATTATTTCTTAGTTTTACAGAAGTTTTTCACGCAATCAGCCTGTCAGAAATCAGGTGAAATCAAACGGTTTAACAGGTACTCGTTGAAAAACGAAGATAAAGAAACACGTCCTCGAAAACTTTCCAGTTCATGGCAATTCACGTGACTGTATCGTGAGTAGGCCTTGGTTACATTGTAAGCAGAATCTGGGTCTAGTTCAAAATAGCAAATAGCAAAACCATCTTAAAGCAGACAAACAATGTCTACTTGTTTAACCCCGTGAAACGAGTTTAACGAAGTTCAAGACAAAACAACCATGGGATGAGCTGTTTTCTGGGCTAGTCCCGTGGGTCCTCGCGCATGGATTCGAGGGTCGTCTAATTCGCAGTCTAATTTCACCATTGCTGACACGCGGTATAAACCCGAATTAGGTAATGCTTAGATTTCTATTTTCGTGGGCCGAGTTGTACAGCTGGGCGTGCACGAGAACACAATCGCTTATTCGTCCATATTATTACTTGTTTCGTGACCACAGCTGGCAACAAAGCACTACAAATTTAAGAACGTTGGACTCTGCTGCCCGTTCAACAGAGCCTTTTATTCGTGTTCACAAGGGCGGCGGACTGATTCAGTTCGAAATTCATTCCCCTCATTACGTGCATGTGTGATACAATTCCAATTTGTAAAACGGGTTCGTTCTTTGCACTTCATTTGATACTCGGAAACAGTCAGTGGACAACTAATAGATAATTTCTCTTGTGTGATTGAATAAAATTTTGATTAGCTACTTAATATGCTTGCCACGCTAGATGTGTACACGAATTATCCCATGTCAGGCACACATAGAAAATTCACTCCGTGTATTGTGCCTTCTGCGTTCCGGGTAGTTGGTAGAATGATTCAAACAATTGTTGGGTGGTCGTAGACGCAGATTCGGAAGGCGTCTGAGGGTCGCAGCGCGGGACCATGGATGGGAAAGCTTAGAAAGAAAGTTAAGAAGGCCATCCAGCACCTGGCCATGAGTTGACCTGCATATACATACATTGCTTTATACGAGTCCGCTCACGTCCCGTCCGTTATGTCAGAGAAATCGTAGACCGAGGAGACAACCTCTGAATGGTTTGAATAAATGATGTACCAGGAATAAACAGACATATAGTTCTTAGTTGCTTACAGGTCGACTTTTTTTCTTGAGCTGTTTTTAGGAGATGGATTAGGGATATGAAGTTTTTTGCATTTTAGAATGTAATCTAAGAATGGTAGGTGGCCGGCATGTAAAGGATTTACGTTCCACAGTGAAAAATCATCTACATGTTTTGTGTATAGTTCGCCTCGGAGAATTCGGCTGTGAGGTGATTTGTCGGTACATGACCTTCGCCAAGGGAACGAAGGTCGTATACAGCGTATATCTCGGGGAGGCGCATGAGTCAGCTTGCGGCGATACGCAGTGCCTGTAGAAAAAGAGGTATCGTCAGGCAAATTACCAGGTATTCAGACCCATTTGCGATAAGTATAATCTGAATAGAAACATTACCCAGAAAAATCTGCTCCCTATCGACATTCTTAATTCCCGATACAGGCTGAAACATCACTACACATGTTCTTAAAACTATAGTAAACTAAAAAAAACGGAAGATCAGAACCAAAGAGATAAATAGTGGCATGCAATGAAGTCGTAGTAAAATCAAATTGATTAACCATCACGAGACAACATCTATAATTACGAACGTCAATGAGAAACAATGATTGGACGGGGTTGTTCTCAGGATTTTCCGGTGAACGGAGCCTAGAGGGAGTCAGGTAGAAGCGGCAACGGATAAAACATAGTACGGCTCATTGAAAAATATCTGAATGCAGAATCGTTGATGAGGTGCGCATAGCGCTACTGTATTATATTGTCCAAGTCTCTCCCTGAAATTTTTCAATGAACTGCAAAACCTTAGATTTGTGTTCGTCACTTTTTTTTCTAGTTTTCTAAATACTAACTAAGTCCGCTTAGCAGCTCCCTCTAAGCAAAGCCTGGATATCTGGACCAATTTGGTTGCTTACCCCGCCATCGTGGAATGTATAGTAAGATGATGCAGAAGTAACAATGTAACGAAAACAAAACAGCGAGACGTAAAATCTGGACGCAACACAATCATATCTTATGTTTCTAAAAACATCAAATAGACGTTAAATCACCTGAAAAAGTCAACATCCACTAGACAGCTCAAAGAGTCAGAAGCATATAGTTAAGTTGATTCATTTGAAGCCTATATTTAGGGGTTCACACACTTCGACATTTAATTTGGATAATGAAGCGCGCCTGTTTCGTAACGCAGAAAATGTGACGAGAAGTGTGCTATACTTCGGCGGAATATCCTCAATCGAATGTATTTCACAGCCGATATCTCCAATTCCACATAACAATAGTGAAAAAGACCAAATAATATTGAAAGATTCTTTAGATTAATCAAACCCGAAACAGCTTAGTATTAATGTCGACAGCCAAAACTCACTGAATGAGAGTTCTGT
Source organism: Fasciolopsis buskii (assembly GCA_008360955.1). Lineage (NCBI taxonomy): Eukaryota > Metazoa > Platyhelminthes > Trematoda > Plagiorchiida > Fasciolidae > Fasciolopsis > Fasciolopsis buskii. The sequence continues at coordinate 54,688 of LUCM01009122.1, forward strand.
CGGCTAATTCGGCACCCCGGCAACCAGCGACTTTCTCATGCAGCGCCTACAGATTGGCATAATTAGCGGTAAAGTTTGTCGCTGAAGCGCGACGTCGATGACTGAATCGGGTAGATTTTATGACAAATCAACGCCTACGATTCTTAACGCAACCACGTCACCATAAACAACCCAAGCCGAGTTCGTCAACATCAAAATCATCATCGTTCAGCGTTATATATCAGCAAGGCAGAGCCCCATGACCGCTGCCTTCCCTCAGGGTACGTTTCTATAAGACAAGTGAATATTCAAGACGGGAACGAGCAGACCACACAGGCGCGAAAGATAGACGATGCTGCACAGCCAACAACACAAACACAACGCTAACTGTACAAACGCACGTGTTTTCAATCATTTCTTGATTCAAATAGAAATGACAACATGACGCCACTGTCCACAGTTCACTGCCAACATTCTCAGTGTCTCCAAGCCAGCGTGAACCAGTCGGACAGTCTTTCGACCCCAAACAACGAAGACTGAAGACACCTATTTAGCTGAGTTCCGTGTTCAATATTTCATCCCACGTTGCCAAGTCATTTTGTTGACCCTCCAGATGAGATTCTTTCATTCTTAGGAGGAACAACAAAATAGGCCACAGTATATGGAGACGAGTGTTCGTCCATCGCAACAATGACTCAACCAAGTGTAGTTTACAATATTTCCTACGATGAATCAAGCTACTTTCAAGAAGTGGCACCAAATACCAGATCCTAACCAATATTCAACTCAGCCGGTCACTACATCCTAATCCATGCCATTCCTGGCATACTACGGTTGTCGAAAACCGCCCAACCGACGAATCATCCTCCCACCACGCATACTCAGTATCTTCGCACCGCAACTCAACATTACTCAGCACAGTAACACACAGACCTTTTCAACTTCGGTGAAAAACAACCGACGCCCACAAGTGGTTCAGTCCAGCGTAAGCTTGCCGAGCTTAGATTATATTCATACTTATCTCTAATCCCGAGCTACCGGCTTTGGACATGCAACTACCAAAGTTTGGTGGAAACGTCCACCATTGTATATTCCTCTCCATCCAGTATAAGTTCGCCTGTTGCTCGTCATTAGTCCTGGCAACAGCACGCTGTGCAGGCCACAGGCTCGAAACAGCCCACGAATCGCGTGCAACCGCAAAACTGTGTCGGAAATTTGTGCTAAGCAGAAATAGATGGTCATCCGCACAAAATTGGAAAAGCCTGCCAATTATACGTTCGCTGAGCAGGCAAGGTGCATCGGCCACATAAATAGGCTTCCGATACACTCAGTTTTCCAACTTGTGCATTAAAATCACTTGCTGCCAACTACAGTGTCAGAGCCTTGCCTCATTCCGAAAAACAAAAGGACCAGCAACATATTTTACATGTCGCTGCGCAGTCTAATTGAAGCACATGCCAGATGCAAATAACTGCACTAAACTCAGTATTCCTCCGAACAATAATCTTGATCCCTGCCAGTTGATGAACAATAAATACTCGGTGAACCGACGACCATCTATAAAAGCCGCAGCCAGACCGCAAATCGAGAGGTGAGCCACACGTCAAGGCCAAAAATGACCTGCTGACCAGCCTGCAAATGCGCAGTGTGTACATTGAAGAACCGAGATTCAGATGCGATGACGGTATTTGAGAGGAATTGACTAGTAAGACAATGCAACGTACGCACACATCTGACGACAGAATCAGTTGCGATTACCGGTGTGAAACAGTCCGCTGCAGTATGTTCATGGGAAGATGCAAAGGCATTGGCTAAGACTGAAGATGCCAGAAGTGAATACCAACCCCCAGCTAAAC
>LUCM01009123.1:5029-15647 GCA_008360955.1 Fasciolopsis buskii
ACTTATTCCGAGTATTTTCAAAGTTTTATGACCCACTTCTCTGCCTATGCAATGTCACGACTCTCCCCAACTCGACAGCAACGGAAACCTCCAATTTTTGTTATTTAGGCCTCGTTCTGTCATAAATAAACTCAGTTCTTCAAAACGTTTTGTTGCGCCCGTCAAATCGGATATTATCTTCAGCTCGAGTCCTAGCTCAACAACGTTACATTTAGTTGTGACCTCCACTTTGGTATATTAGTCTTTTAAGGTAGTAGAAAGGACCACCTTGGGGGCATTTGCCATGTCTATGTAAGGCTGGGTCTACCACATTCGTTCCTGAGGCATCCCATGCACGGAACGATCCAATGCGTAGTCATATTTTATGCATATGGCTTGTGTTTATCGCCTTCCAACAAAGAATGAAATAGGACTCTACATCTTAGCGGAGGCAGCATACTACACTGCCCTCCCCCGTGAAAGTCCGGAATTACTGCCGGAGACTTCAGCTTTACCAGTTTTGTTGGTCCACTACTGTGGAAATACCAGGGCAAACACCTTTTTTCGCCCGCCTACATCATGTGAGTCAGGTTCAACATTTGACGTCGCCCACCAGAAATAATAATACGCTAAATGTCCTCCCCACATTTGCTGATCACTACACCCTGGTTTACCCTCTGGGCAAGTTTCTATGGGACGACCACAAGGCAGGTCATGGTAGGATCCGGATTCGCGCTTACCCTCCTAGTTACTTTATCCACAAGGCTCATCTACCTTATCTAAACAAGCAGGTCCTATGACCTCTATTAAGCCGCATTGGGTGGGAAGGCTATTTCCTAGAGGCCAACCGCCAGGGGTTCCCAGTTAGTTCGATATCAAAATGGCCAGCTGCATTAACGAACCGACAATCAACAAACGAAGGACCAGAAACAAGACTTCGCAGCCCTCTTCCTTGAAAGCCAAATATGTAAAGTTTCAAGGGCCAGTTTCATTGGCAGAAACGTTTTCAAGTCTGTTGTTTTGGATCTTCTGTCTGATGCTATCTCGAGCGTAGTAAAATCTCTCTTTTCGCGCAAAATGGCCAACGTCCGGAGGCAAGAAGTCCATCCCGTGAAACTTTTAAAACCTTCTAAGGCATATCCTCCTGATGACAACCCTGCCATAATAATCTTAATATTTCCAGATGGTACTTCTGCGACGACTTCAATAGACGCAGCTGTAAACTTCGAATAGTATTTTGCTACATTTTTGACCCCGGAACAGTCAATGGCCCACAGCAACTTCTGAGTATGAATAACCCCGCCTTATCTTCTGCATTCTTGTAAGTTAAAGTTAATGTACATCACTCAGCAAGCTCCAATCCAGGGACTCACTGCCTCTGATGATATCTCCACAATTAGCCGTTGGTAGTGGCACCATGTTACCATTAGTAATGGTAAATCCATTTGCGCTTTCAATAACCCCTGTCATTCTTCCGATTGACTGTAAGCATTCCAAAGTAATTCGCCGCCATAATAAATGATCTTCTCAGGATTTCCCCAGTTATCGACCTAGTAATCACAGTTAGGAGGGCGACGGAAAAAAGGCAAAACGTTCATCGTGGACTAACACAGCGTCCAACTTTCTTAGACTAAGATAGCACGGTTTACTCCGTTCCCACTCTTGCTGCACCTCGCACTTTGTCTTCTGTAGCCTTCTCATGAACTCGGCCGATCTGGAATGGTTTTTGCATTGGTCTTCTGCGGCAAGTCTGATGCTATAGGCCGTGTCCCTCAACCTACAATTATATCTAAAGAGAGCTTCTCCGGCATCGCTGACCCCTTTCCACCCTGTATGTCGTTTCACATAGCCCAAAGACCACAGGTAGTCTTCATTGCCGGTATTACCTATAGCCCCGACCCTGTTACCAGCGGCGTTTTACAGGGCAGTGTATTAAGTCCCTTGTTGTTCCTTATGTATATGAGTGAGGCACCGAACTCCCATTGTGTCATTTTCCTGCTTGTTGATAGCACGAAAGCAGTTTGCATTCGTAATGCCATTAGAAATAATTACAGGCACTTCATCAAGCAAACGTTGAGCAGATCAACTACTGTAGCTCACAAACAACGCGGTCCAATCCTCAAACTTGAGTCACTCTTGCTATGCTGCCTGAAATTCAACATGGGGCTTTTATATGACCTAGCAATTAAGCACTCTTTCACCAACTATCAGCTCACATTCGTCCGCGCTACCACGTACGCTGTCCGTCACGGGTATTTAAACATTTAAAAGGAACGTTCCGAATCCTCTTTGAGTTGGGATTTCTTTCTCGCTGCTCATTTTAAGCATTAAAGAAACCTTTACATTACCATTCACAGTACACAAAACCAGATCAGTTTTAAGGCTTCCCTGAATGCCTACCCAAGCTTCACTCATGTCCCTCAACTTACCAAAACCCAAGGCTCAGAACGGCGTTTATTGCAACCAGCCAGCGTTTTATTAAACCCCCTGNGAGTCTCTAAGACGGCAGAGGCATGCAAAATGGCGGCAACTGACGGGGCTTCTGGCCAATCTGATGCAGCGGCCGACGTCTTTGATGGCAAATGGCTGGTGCATTACTGGGTCTTTTAGTCCATGATGCTAGTACGGCTACATTTGAGCGTGTAGATTCCCTTGGCGATGACCTTTCAATCCTTGTGAATAAGAAGGAAGACAAAGGGAACTCAAAGCGGTCAGAGCCAGCCATTTTATGCGGCCAGATGACAGGATTAACCAAGGGATAATATAGAAGTAACCCGAGTAATTTGGTTGCTGGGTTGATAAGACCGGCGGTACTCCACTGGTGAGTAACGTGTTGCTCGTTGAGGGTATCGTTGCTGATTCATCATCCGTGACCAGTGTTTGTGGTGCCTGCATGGGACAGATTGAGTTTCGATTGATTCCAGACATTCCAGATTTAAGGATAAAAGAAAGTTTTTTGCAGCCTACCAGAAGAGCCGTGAAAGGAGGGGTGTATGCAGACGTTTCTGGAGGGTTCGTGGTAATGGATAAAATGATGAATTGTCCAAGTAAACCGTTGCCTTGGGCAGACTTGAGGCCACATGGAGTTTTGATAGCCTTAAATGAACTGGATGAGGCTGTCATGACTTCACAAAACTGCTGTGTAAGGGCGGGGTTGAAACATTGAAGGGATATTGAGCACGATCCATCTAACACTGGTCAAAATTTTCCAAAACAGTGACAGGGTTGTGTTGTCACATTGCCAGCTGAAAGGAGATCATTTTTAAGCGTGCCTGATGGAATGCGGCTAGGGAGATTAAAAACCGCAGCATTAAACAAATATAAGTCTCGTTGCATAATTTCCGGCGTTGAGCTGCTCAACTACTGCAGCTCACAAACAACGCGGTCCAATCCTCAAACTTGAGTCACTCTTGCTATGCTGCCCGAAATTCAACATGGGACCTTTATATGACCTGGCAATTAAGCACTCTTTCAGCAACTATCAGCTCGCATTCGTCCGCGCTACTCCGTGCGCTGTCCGTCACGGGTATCTAAACATTTAAAAAAGTTCCGAATCCTCTTTAAGTTGCGATTTCTTTCTCGTTGCTCATTTTAAGCATTAGAGAAACCTTTACATTACCATTCACAGTACACAAAACCAGATCAGTGTTAAGGCTTCCCTGAATGCCTACCCAAGCTTCACTCATGTCCCTCAACTTACCGAAACCCCGAGGCTCAGAACGGCGTTTATTGCAACCAGCCAGCGTTTTACTAAACCCCCTGGCGAATTCCTCTATCTTACATTCCATATGATTAAACTCGGGTCCGCCATCGGTGACCGCGGTAAAAAATGGCACTGGACCTTAGGTCAGAGATTGCTGTCCCGTTTAAATCAACGCATTGTTTCGTTTATTTCACTCTTACCTTCTGGAGCCGGTCACATTACCTACCTTTAAAACACCGTGCAATTTTCCCCTCCCAAATGTTCCCACTAACTCAGTATTCTTTTTCTGCATATATCCTCCCTTGCGTATGCTGTCACGACAGTTATTCCATGACGTTTGTTCCCATATTTTCCATCCTTTCAATTACGGCATAAAATCAAGTCATCTTTTTCTGCATAATTTCAGTTCCACTTACACGACTGAACTAAAAAAATGTTGTGTGAACTACGAAACCTGATTAGACCCAAACATGCTGGTGGGGAAACACCACACTGCCTTATTCGCCTAACACGCTGCTGGATCTTACGCTGCGGACATAGTGGGGTATCAGAACACTTGACCATACACGCGCCTCTATAGCCTTGACACTCTGAGATTTCACCTTCGCCCCTGTCTTTCATGCACATTTCAGGCACGTATACTTAAGTCCTCTACAATAGCCATCGTGTGATCACGTCCAACTGGTCCATTTCACGAAATAGGCAATTTTTACAGGTGCACATATATCATGTGCCTGAAATTGAAAGTTGCCAGTGATCAACAAAGGATTATTATTCTAAATCAGCCGACGATATAATTTTTGATTTACTCGTTAATATTTTCTAATATCTATAAGATTTGTCAACCTTCTCTGCACAGCGTATAACTCTGCGATTAGCGGTGCGTGCACACATGCCACTAGGTGTAGGAAAACAGAAGGGGGGAAGAAGGACCAGTTGTTTTTGTCTGGTATAACATAACGGTGTCTTAACTGATATCTTATCGGGGATGGCTTATAGACAGCCAAGGTTTATTCAAGGCATCGACTAACGGCCTAATTCGGAATGCGGTTCAAAACTGATATTCACCAAGAACAATTTTCTCGATTACATTTTAAGAGAATAATGGGTTCAGCTCCATTGAAAATTCCTTCAAATTATTACGTGTGTCATAAAACAAAAAACCAAGCTGGCGCCAAGGGCCGTAAAATGAATCGTGGAAAACAAAGAAAATGCAAAAATAAGACAAAGTCCCACAGAAAGGGTTGTTTTAGTTATGAGCGGCCGAATGATGTTGGTGGGCAAGAGAACCGGTTAATGGGTAAATATGTGGACGGGCAGTTAGGTGCAGCTACCAACAAGAATAGGGAAATAAATTCATGGCATTGACGGTTACAGTAAAGCGGAGGTTAACAAAAAATGATGTTACAGCGGGAAGGACACAGTCTTATTTTGGGTAAAACATTCACAAAATTGATACTTATGGAGTTGCTCAAGGCGAGGCGCTCAAAAAATCCAGAAAATGTTTGATTTGGAAATAAGCTCTATGTTAACACTGCAACAATATTTCCATAATTGGCTGAAAACCAAAGATGACAGCTCATGGCTATGGGCGCTGTAGTGCAACCTGTCAATTTTTGTAAAAAAGTGATCCTTTCAGGCGACGAAACTGTGGTCGGATTGCTTTGATCGATCAGGTGATTGGTGTTCATTTTGAAATCCATCGACCTGCAATGAGGCGTTGATAGCTTGGCTTTGTTTCGTCGTAGGTCGATGAGTTTGGGCCCATTTTGTCACGCGTCGTTTGTCCGGTAAGAATAACGGTGCACCTCGTAGGCTTGCACTGAGGCAAGAAGAAGCCCAATCCCATCCAAGAACATTCAGAACGAACCAGTACTGACGGTCTCAGTTTAATAGCTGATGGTGCAATCTGTCGCGGGACTGCAGTGTCAAGTGAATTTTTACAGTATGCGTGATTTACTCTCCCGGGCTTAAATTCGGCGTGTTAAAAGCCCTAATAGGTAATTTGGCTTCCGCAAGGGTATACAACGTTGCTTGTATATCAGTGGAAGAATGGCGCTTCCCGCATGGAAGCTCGGAGAATCATGACGCTGACCCACGACAGGCAAATTACAAACGCCGCCATTTAGGAAAAATTCCTTTTAGTCACATCCCTATTGATTACGTGCAGTTATTGTTACTGAGAGTTTTTCAGTGGCTGCTAAAATCAATGGCTCGGGGGCCAGAGTTTGCAGGATTTCCGCATTTCAGGAGCCATCTGAACATTCGGCGCAACGTTGTACCCTCGCACAAGTAATTTTTAATGATGTAAAATTTTGTACCACCAACGATTTCTCTTGTTTATCGGCCCTACTATTTTATTCAATCCCTTGTCTCTAAGATACTGCAGGCAAAATTCTCCCTTTGGTCATTTCTACTTATATTTTTAACATCAGCGACTTTAAAGTCGATAACTTGATTTTCTCACACACTTCGGTTGTTTATGTGCGGGACATACACCCATTATATTTACCGGCAAACTTAGTTAACAAAATTCACTGTCTAAAACGTTTACAGGAGGACATGGAAGCTATTTGCTGTGGACAAATTCCCGTTCAATTTAGCAATCCATCTGGAGGGGATCGAGTCATCCTTGAAGCCTCAGGCCGAACCAGCTGAACAAGCATACTGAATCTTGCGCAGACTTAAGGTCGCCAGCTCAGGTTGCTTCTCGGAAATTCGCGTAGAATACTTGACGATTCTAACAAATTGTTTGCCACGGGGAAATCCGACCACTGTCCCAAATGGTGCATGCATTTCAGCGACTAAACCGAGCGAATTTGTCGCCACTAATAGGTGTCCTGCCACTGTCGTCATATTTAGCAGGACAGCATTTACGCAAAATTTCCGGAATTTTACATAAAACATCCAGCCCAAAAGTTTGCGCATTTTTGTTGTGGGCGACTTTGAGTCGCAAGTAGTGACGGCATTGATTCATTCGATCACATGCAAGTGTTAATTTTTTGCGTGCTAACCAAAAACTTGTTATTCCAATTTCACTTATCTTCCTGCAAATTATCGGAATTTCCTTCACAAATTCCTTCGTTATCATTAACGTTCTTTTATCTGGTAGTACACACTTCCGCCCCTGCGGGTGGTGAAAGTTTTCTATTCTCTGCAGTTGTTTTGGGTGGCTTGGTGTGTTTGGCATTTATTGTTTTCATGCATTGCTCATTTTACCGCCTGCTACATTGAGCGTTGACACATGCTGTTATTGTTACCATGCTAAATCTTTGTTTATGGACGGTATTCATAGGTATGCGCAGCTTCATCGGGATAATGGGTATCAGTTGATGGATGACAATTCTTGTGTTGCCATTTACAAAATTGGTTGACAAACAAATTTATTGTTCGATTGCTAAGATCCAGGAGATTCCCAGACTGTATGTGCTTCAATCTTTGAGATTCCCAAGCCCGACTTTTGCCCCGAATATTATTTTCAACCACGGTACAAAGAAGGTAAAAGAAAATTTTCACCGATCGGAAACTGATCGACTGGCTGATGCCATGGACTCCAACAGCCAACTGCTAGCCGGTTTGACCGCAACCTCAATGGATAAGATGGGAATTAGACATTACTGGCGCATTGCAGGAGGGGAATCTTTGTGCAGTTATTTAAATTTCGACACGGAAGGTTCTACTTTTATTCTATTAGGATGGGCGTCCGCGAAAGGAAAGCCCGACGGATGAGCCGGTCGCAGTGCAGCTGCCACCGCATTCGGAACGTGACGGACAGAGATGAACGTGAGCTTATTATCGGCATCTGTGCAGCATTTTTCAGCTTTTTTAAACCATGAAGTTCTCAATCTACTATCGGTGCAATCAGAAATAACTTATTTCAGAGCACCCCTTCTGGATGTGCAAGTATGTCCTTTGGCAAAAGCTTGGTTGACCGGCTTAAGACTTCGTGAAATACTCAGACCCATAATGTTGATACTGAAAATATCTTAGACTTCCGGGGTAACACGGCGCTGCAGTTTCTCAAGCATCGGCAGTTAACGTGCCCTCCTATTCATAAGCAAGTTAGGAAGATCCTCCATCCGTTGCCGAAAATTTTCCAGGATTTATGTGGCTCCTACATTGGCCCATTTATCAAACGTCGTAGCCACATTTCGCATTTTGGGTCGGTCGGAGTTTGCAGTACATTTTAGTGCGTACGTAAAAAGCCAAGAAACAAATTTTTGGACTTACTTAAACCTAGTCCCTTCAAGTCCGGACCAACGAAGGGTGAAACTTCTCGGAAAAACAGGTTAATTATTTAGTACGTTTGGTATGTTTTCCACCATGCCATCAGGTACGTATTTCAGCGTTCCAATTTGAAAATTCTCAGAGAATACTATAGAAATGTGTTCAGGCAATAACTTTGAAAAAACGTGCATAAAACCACATTCACTCATCCAAAACGGCTTGCAGAGAGTAAAAACCTTTAATTTTGGACAAAACAATGTTCTGAGTCGTTCTTAATGAAGTTCACTATCCCTCCTAAAAACCATTCAGTAAATAAAGCAATTTGATTTTCCCTTTATAAAGTAAGTCCGCTTTTGAATTATGCTGCTGTGCCGCGTTACATCAAACAAAAGACGTACATAGGAACGTTTTCTGACCATTGCGGTGAAATGAGTTCTTTCGTTTGCAATGAACACAAGGTGCCAGATCTAAATCAGCGGCATGTTTGAGGACAAACAACAATACATTTCCAGAGGTGTGTTCGGCTGTGGAACATATCAGGGCACCATGGCAAAATAAGCAAGCACGGAGGTCAGCAAGTCAGAGGGATTGAAGCTAGATGAAAGTTTCTTTGCAGAGCGGAAAAGATTAGAATTGGAGAAAGCAGGCAGTAAGCATTTAAAGACCAAACTGAGGCAAGTTTGAGATAACCCTGGCAAACGTAGCAGAAATAAGCCCAGTTATATGCAGCCAAATTAATCGATTATATCGGTGAGTGGAGGTTCAAGATAGGCGGCAAAGTAGGGGCTTTCAAAACGATGGCAATACGGGCGTCCTCAGTCAGTGAGTTGCAAGCGCATACCGATGGAAGAGCTGAGTAACCATATATCTTCAACGATCAGAACCGCAGAGCTGAAAGTAAACGAGAGATATGCATCGAGTACCGGAAAATATAGATACTGACAAAAGTCCGGACTGGACGGGTCATTGGCTCACAATGTCAATATTCACTATCATGGATACCTTTTTGTAGCCTTCAGGCCTGTAAGTAGCTGGCTAGTGTAAGGCCATGCCTGTAAACACTTATTCTATCATTGTTCTCAGGTCTGTGGAAGTGAAATCTAAAGTTAGAGAACTATATGGTCATGAGGCAGAATTGACCCAAACGTAAGACAGAGCCATTGGCATGGTGAGCCAAAAGTGGGAGGAACGCGCTGCGGGATTAGGGTGGTGGCCGTTGTTGGATGCAAGCGTAATGTAAGACCAGGCTTTATTTATAAGTTGTCTTCCCCTCTACATCCGCGGTTTGTTTGTTTAAATCATGGCAGAGGGACATTCCCCTGAAATCATGGAAGCTTGCCCCAGGGGAAATGCGGGGCCAGCTAAAAGTTTCTCTAAAGTCCTTCTTGAAGGAAGCATGGGTTCACGTTATAAAATTCGCCTACCAAGCTTGACTCGGAGATCGATCGGCATGGATAAGCCATCTTGGTGCAATTTGCTTCAAGTGACATGGACCATTAGCGTATGGAGGAGGCAAATGAGGGTGATCGGAAGGACCGCACATTAGCTTAACGGTAGTTTCCTTCCCCAGCAGTATGACAGCATTGCGGAGCGCGATCAGATCCACCGCATTGGCTTGCGCAAATGGGCGGTCACCTCGGCTGCAGCGGTGAGCGTATGCAGCTAGGTTGGGAATTGACCGACCACATATATAGAACAATAATCAACCGCGATGCCCAGTAGTCATAATTCAGAATGATAAGATTTACTTGAACTGCTCAAGGAGATCGATCGCCGCGGAAGGTTTCCATTTGACGGGGAACTCTCGTCGGACCATACCGGTTTGCGCTATTGCAGTTGTTGCCGAGCATCGTGGTATTGTCGCTAGCCGAGCTCCTCTAACCTTATACAAGCAGAAGTCCGGGCCAACTTGCGCGTCGTCGGTTGTCTCATTGATGTGGACCTAATCTTTGTAACTGATGAGATTTTCCTGAAAGGTGGAGATACATACAAACTGGACATGACAGAATGGACAAAAGTTGGTGCGTGCATGAAATAATCGCCGAAAAATCGCCTGGAATAAGAGAAATTTTCTTTCTCAGGCACCGTTACGTCTGCATAATAACCTGATAGCCGACGCAGGACCACTCACAGAACCAAACAAAGCTGAAACTGTTTGAGGTTTGCTCGCGGTTGGTCGTCCCACTGGGATGATGCCGGGCGCTGGACCAGTAATTCGGTATAGCAGCGCAAATTAATTGAACTCATATGAAGCTTGTTTTCAGTAATTTAGATTTAGAAAAATTCGGCTAGGACATTTGGTGCCATAGGCGGAGTAGGGAAAATAATGGCAGGAAACCTGGCACAGTTGAGGCCATGTCAGATGAACTCCTGTGAGGTCACCTGGCGGAAGTAGCAGTCTGTTGTCAAGTTGGCCGACTACAGTAGCGATTCACGGGAAAGACGGTGGTCGCAGCCTGGAGAAGGAGAACAATGGTGACATGTGCAAAACACCAGTGAATATTTCTCACCGGATTTTGCTTTTGAAGTTTTGTTAAACGAATCTTCGGCAGGAGTAGAAGGAGGCCAGTGCAAAGGAGTGCTACTCCATGAACATCAGGACTACGGGACTGTTCCTGTGCGACAAGCCGCTATTGCGGTGGGCATTAACACGAGTTGCTGGAGACCCAACCTTAGAGGCACCTTTTGGGGAGCAAACGCAGGTGTGAT
>LUCM01009124.1:0-52431 GCA_008360955.1 Fasciolopsis buskii
GCGGCGCCCCTAACGGAATCGGTAGTCTTCCTCGACTTGAAAGGGGCCTTTCGATCGACCCGTGGAATCAGAGCCGGGCACTACTCAGTGCTCTCCAACCCGGAAGGCTATGCCACCCTAAGTTTGTGAACGCTGTTGCGAGGCATTGTACTCCGCATAACCTTTATGGTGCCGTATAGGGTATAGCGGGAAGCTGTCAAGTTCATTCGAAACGACTAAAGTGGCGTTCGACAAGGGTGTCCAATCTCGCCAATACTTGGTTCAAAGCTTCCTCATGGAACCGAGGTGATTGGAAGATGATGCTTTTACTAGAGGTCTCCGGGATGAGATGTTTCCGGAACTCTGGGAAAAAGTGGGGGGAAGCTATACGAATCGCCATAATACAGATTGACGCGCAGCAAACCGACGTCGTGTCTGCCTGTTCGAGGTTGCGGACCCAATGCACAACAGTGGCACTCTACGATAGGACTCGTCCGAGATCGGTTTGCTCGGTTCGGCATGTGCTTTGCACCTTCAAAAAGTGCAAAGTGCTGTTCGCAGGACTGGAAAGCTATGTAGACCTGCGTAACGAACAGGCAGCGCCGAAATTTGATACTGGATTGAGAGGAAATAATGACCTGTGGACCGTTTCATACCTACCTTGTAGGCTGCATGTCTTAATCGATGGTTTGCTTCCGGGATTGGAGTAAGTAAATGCGTATATCCAAGGCTCGGCAGCTTACGCTGGATTGAAGCACTTGCTGGCGTCGGCCTGAATATTTCTACTGAAGTTGAAAGGTCCGGTGTGATACTGTTTTGCTGCAGTGCGTTTCAAGCTTCGTTGTACGTTGCGAGACGTGAGTTAAATGCGTGCTGGGCGATGTTCGTTCCGGTTAGAGGTTTTCGACACCGGATGTCGCTACGTAGTACGGCTAGGATTGGATGGTCGACCGAGTGAGTTAGTAAACTGAGGTTAGGAATCTGGTGTTGGGTGCCACTTTTCTAAGATAGGCAGCTTGTTTTCAGGCGTATGAAAGCTTAGTAGACACTCCTGGTTTGGGTCACGTGTTGCGTCTGACGAAAACACTCGTCTACCATAACGTGGTTATTATTGTGTTCCTCCTAAGGAATGGAAGAAGCCAGTGGAGCGCCAACAGATGAACAGTGGCAATCGTGGGAGTGCAGAAAATGTACAGCGAAGTTAAGTAAAGTAGGTGTCTCACGCCTTCGTGGTTGGGGTCCGCCAAAAGAAACTCAGTCGACTTGCTGCTGGAGACACTGAAGGATAATGGGAGTGAACGCGTGAAACAGTGCGATCGTGCTGTCATCGTTCTATCGAATCAGAATGATTGAAAACCGCGTGCCCGCTTGGTACAGTTAGACGTCCCGTGTGTTTGGCTGCAGCAGAATCTATCTTTTTCCGCCTGTGTTAGGTCCACTCCCTGTTCACCGTTGGATATTACACCCTTTTATATAAAACTGGTAACTCTGGGGAACGGCAGCGGTCAGTGAGGCTTGCCTTGCTGTTTAACGCTGAACGACGATGATGATGATGATGATGATTTTGATATTTTGTTCATTGAACTCGATTCGTATAACCACAATGTCTTCTGTCCAATTTTTAGCACTTTTTTTAAAATCTATGGAGTTGATCATGCAGTCAGTTACTCCACTTCGAAATAAACACACACTGGTCCCTGCATTTTTAGCAGCCAAAGGGCTGGTAAAGCTGCATATCGACTCCTACAACCATTTTATTGAGACTGAGATTAAAAACATTGTTCGTGCAAACAATCGAGTCAGCGTTCCAGAGGCCAATTGGTGGTTGGAGTACAATGACGTGTACGTTCGTCCACCTACCGTAAATGATGGTGGTGTGGTGGCTAGTCGCGTCACTCCCCATGATTGTCGCTTGCGCGATCTCACCTACGCGGGGGAAATTCTGGTAGATGTAACTTTCATGCGTCAAAATGAAATCGTTTCAAAGAAAGGCATATTAATTGGGAGAATGCCTGTTATGCTTAAAAGTTCAGTGTGCATTCTTAATGGTGAGTTTTTCGTTTTGCACCTTTCTAATTTGTGCACCATTTGATGAGAAGGTTATCACCAATCGATTGTTGCCTGGAATCTCTTTCCGTTTTCCGCTCCCATCAGTATCAGCTCAGAGATGTTTATTCGTAACCGGAGGTGCTGAATTGATGGTGTCGGTGTCAGCTACCAGCTGATGTGCTCAATATTAGAGAGACGTGACCATCGTGCATGAAGAACTGGGGTTCTTAAGAAACTGACTTCCAAGTCGCCAGTGAGTACTACGTGCATTGGCTATTTTCGTCCTACCATGATGCCAAGTTCAAACAGTTTCAGCAGCGGATTGTTCTGCGAATGGATTCCAGGTTTGGATCCTCGCATAGAGACATTGAACACCGGGACCAGCGCCTATCAAGGCACATCTTGTCATCCGCTAATTCTGTTGAACTTTATCCCACGATATGACAAATTAGGCCGAATAAAACTATGGTATTAAGTCGCTGCTTTTGCCCTGTGGCCAGCATCTCGTTGTCCCTAGATATGCGAAGATATCCTTTTATGACTGTCTTCCTTTCCCATTCTAGTTAGTTGGCGATCGCCCGCAGATTTTCCCACTGCATTTATCCAAGTCATAGTAATTTTATTCGTCTGATCGGCATACGCAGTCATCTGATCAATGCGTTAATGGATTATCTTGCATATTTGCTCAACGCTAGTCGATTGTTCAGCATTTGATAGTCTAGGAAGACTTAAGAAAGAACGTGCCATACTTCCTATACGCAAAAACAGCATTCGTCGGGAGACCCTAATAGTTGCCTTAAGTTGCACTAAAATCCACTACTGACAGATAACTTCGATTTTACAGTCAAACATTTTCGGTTGAGAGTGAAAAATAGTTGGAAGATCATGTTTGAACTAGCCCGTTTCATCGCTTAACAGATTGATCATTGTCATAAAAACCAACCGTCTTATTCTCCAGTAAGATTTGCGTGAAAAACAATTTATGCCATTCTTTTCATCTCTCTTTAGGCAAGAGCCCTTCAGAGTTGATGAGGTTAAAGGAATGCCCTCTAGACCCCGGTGGATATTTCATCATCGGAGGCACCGAAAAGGTCATACTGATGCAGGAACAGATCTCGAAGAATCGCATAATCATTGAGGAGGATAGCAAACGGGGTCTAGTATGCTCTGTGACATCAACATCTGCGCAAACCAAATCAAAAACTAATATTATCATGAAGGACGACAAATTCTTCCTGGCTCACAACTCTTTCACTGTTGACGTCCCCGCGGCAATACTTTTTAAGGCGATGGGTATTACATCAGACCAGGAGATGCTTCACCTAATCGGTACCGAAGAATCCATATGGGCTAATTTTGTGCCAAGTCTGAAGCAGTGCCTTGAATTCAACGTAAGTTTGTTTCTTCAGACATCAGTAATGTCTAACCGCTTTTCGCCAATTCGTTTGCACCTCATTGCTTTCGAGGTTAACGCTAGGTTGCCACTCTCTTATCATCAGTCCAGGGGATATACTCAAGGGACCACTTGTGCTAGTGCTGAAGCTTTCGCGATGTAAACTCCAAGTTTAGGCAATACATTGTTTGAAATACACTGAAGATAGACCGCGAGAAATACCAACGTCAAAAACCGTCTCATATACCACTTGTCTTCATTGTTTCCTGATTGATATGTTGCGAGTGGGATGGTGATTGCTTCACTGACCGAGATGTAAATTATTGTGATTAAAATGATTTTCAGATAGTGGATAGCAATAATTTGATTAAACTTTGGGTCCACTACAAAATAAGGTCGTACGCCCTTGTTTATTTGTGAAATATTGTATCCTGCAAGGGGCTTCACTTATCGAAATTCTGTCACTAGCTTCATCGGAGGTTGATGGTCCCCTGACCTGGATTTATCATGAAGCGTATCATCGGGGGATATCAGTCACTGATTCTGTGATCTGCGAACTCTTCATCTGGCTTTTCTGCCTTGTACACTGTTTTGGTCGTAACTATGAAATGCTTAGTGCCTGAATCAGTTCTTTTATTGGTATCTATGGAACCGCATTTATAATACGCTTCCGTAGGCAAACCGGGATTCAAGATGGCATCTGAACAAACTTAAACTGATTATTCTGATTAGCCTGCACGGGAACTGGTGGCTGTCTGAACACCCCTTGCAGTTGGAAAGTCCTGGTTCAAACCTTAGGTACGATGGGAGGTCTCCATCACTGATAAACTCTAATAAGAACGAAACTCCAGTCCAGTGCTTCTCGAGTGTAGGGTTGGTCGGATGACCTGAGGTTTATATGTGGAAGGTGATATCCAGTGAGCCAACCATAATGAACAGGAAAACATTTAGCTAGCAGTCGAATTGAGCAAGGAATGAACACGAATCAGTGAAAGTAACTGGCGAAACATGTGCCCACATCACGTGCGATGGAGCATGGTAATAACAGTGCCCAGCAGGCGTATAACCAAGTACGTTTGTATATACGGAAGCAGTCGGAAATGCCTAACCAGTTACAAAAAACGACTGCGCTTGTGGTCAGCGGTTGAAACCTTGCTGAGTTCACTGCACAACACAGGTCTGTTGCTCAACAGCTGATGATCCCATGGTTTTCGAATGCGATTTGAATGTAAGTTTCACTTGACTAACCAAATATCTACTCGGGTTAATTTTGTTTCATTTGTCCGACATTGCGTACAATTTGCCTGAAGTAATTCAGTTCTATAAAGGGCTTGCTTTTGGGCATCACAAATGCTGCATTTTCATCTCTGGTTCGCGTTTTTCCCTGAAGGTCCACACCAAATCAGATGCTTGCCGGTGGATGCAGTCAAAGTTGCAGCAGCGCAGGTTCCGTACGGGAATTGGCAGTGGTTTAGGCAAACCGTTAAAAGCAGATGGTGATTATGATGTTGTTCTGGATATACAGCGATTCGTTCGTGATATTATTATTACTCATGTGGAAATGGAGAAATTCAATTTCGCCCCGAGAGCATTGTTTCTGGGTCAGATGATCCGGTACTTAATTCTGGCCAATGAGCATCATATCCCAGTAAGTTTAGAATGAAGTATTTGCTTTTGGTGAACCTGTTGATTGTGGTATACAAACGTTTAATTTTAACCACATCGGGTATCCTTATCCTACAATTTACTACTCGTTTTTCCCCTCAACTTGTTGTTACGCTTTCAAATTTACCTTAATATAGGGACTTTTGCTGTAGATAAATCCGGTTAACCATAATGGAGCATTTATGATGTTGAAATTTATTTTACGTCTTCAAAAAATAACTGAAGCAATGAACAAACTTCTGGGGTTTCTGTAGGGGTCTGATATGTAACACCACAATAAGGAGTAAAACTGGAAACCTTGCCGTCTCCGCATAAGCGGTACTTGACGTCCTTAATGATAGAATTTAAATGCCAGTTACGTTACATATTTGCTTATGTGTTTGTTTAATTCCAACAATTTTCTGCGTCCTCTTTCGTCGTCATTCAGCACCACGGAAAAATGAAAATAACATGACAATCGGATCAGGTGGAAAATGGCAGCAGAGCGGAATTACACATTATTTGTGGTTCCGATCATGAAAGTATTTGTCACTAAAGGGAAGAAAGTATTCTCAGATGGGATCGGCGCGGTCACCAACGTGTTAACACTGTCAATTCAAATGTGCCACTCAGGTCTAATCAATCGTATATGCACGCATTTGTATTCAAATGGAACGAGAGGAGGCAAAACAGCAGGATTTTTCTATTTTTCTTGTCTGTTTCCATCCCTTCCAGTGGATTCCGTCTTCGTTCTGTTCATGTTTTTTCACGACATAGAAGCTAGATTATGTGCATTGGCACTGGTTAGATAGGACCATGTATTAAGATCGCGAATTTCGGTTTCTCCTACTGCTAAGTTGCTCCTCCATTGTGTGGGTCTTTCTCCATTTAAAGAGTTCTCAATGCGATGGATTAGACAGTGACTTTGCTTGGTTCAACAACCGTATCCGGTTGCGTTCATGGTGCAAAGTTGGGTGCTCATTTTCGAAGTTGACATAGAATCCTGCGTGATAAATTCAGGGCTGATATCTTCAAATTAGGTAGTGATAGACGAGTAGTAGGACATCTTCATCATCGTTCAGCGTTAAACAGCAAGGCAAGCCTCACTGACCGCTGCCGTTCCCCAGAGTTACACGTTTATATAAAAGGAGTGAATATCCAACGGGAACAGGGAGTGGACCTACACAGGCGGGAAAAGATAAGATACTGCTGCAGCCAACACACGGAACAGTCTAACTGTACAAGCGCACGCGTTTTCAATCATTCTGATTCGATAGAAAATGACAGCACGATCGCCACTGTTCACGGTTCACTCCCATATCCTTCAGTGTCTCCAGCCAGCAAGTCGACGAGTCTTTCGGACCCCAACCACGAAGGCGTGAGACACCTACTTTACTTAACTTCGCTGTACATTTTCTCATCCCACGTTGCCACGTCATCTGTTGGCCTCCACATGGCTTCTTCCATTCCTTAGGAGGAACACAAAATAAGGCACGGTATGGTAGACGAGTGTTCGTCAGACGCAACACGTGACCCAACCAGAGTAGTCTACTAAGTTTCATACGCTGAAACAAGCTGTTCTTAGAAGTGGCACCCAACACCAGATTCCTAACCTCAGTACTACTCACTCGGTCAATCCATCCAATCCTAGCCGTACTACGTAGACATCGTTGGTCGAAAACCTCTAACCGACGAACATCGCCCACACGCATACTCCACGTCTCGCAACCGTACAACGGAACTGAACGCACTGCAGCACAGTACACACGACCTTTCAACTTAAGTGAAATATCAGGCCGACGCCACAAGTGCTTCAATCCAGCGTAAGCTGCCCGAGCCTTGGATATACGCATACTTACCTCCAATCCCGAGCAACCATCGTTAGACATGCAGCTACCAAGGTAGGTGAAACGGTCCACAGTCATTATTTCCTCTCCATCCAGTATCAAATTCGGCGCTGCTGTCGTCCAGTCCTGGAACAGCACTTTGCACTTTGAAGGTGCAAAGCACATGCCGAACCGAGCAACCGATCTCGACAGTCTATCTAGTGCCCGTTGTGCATGGTCCGCAGACTCGAACAGGCAGACGACGTCGTCTGCGTAATCTAGGTCGCATAGCTTCCCCCCACTTCCCAGTTCGACTCCTGCATCCCGGAGACCTCTTAAAGCATCTTCCATCACCTCGTCCATGAGGAAGTTGAACAAGAATGGGGAGATGGGACACCCTTGTCGAACGCCACTAGTCGTTTCGAATGAACTTGACAGTTCACCGTATACCCTAACGCGACCATAGGTATGCGAGTACAATGCTCGCAACAGGTTCACAAACTTAGTTGGCATAGCCTTCCGGTGGAGAGCACTGAGTAGTGCCGGTCGATCCACGGAGTCGAAAGCCCCTTTCAAGTCGAGGAAGACTACGATCGTAGGGCGCCGGTGCGTGTGGCGCGTATCGAGTATCTGTCGAAGAGTGAATATCTGGTCGATGCAACCTCGACCTGGCCGAAATCCGGCCTGTTGTTCGCGGATATTACTCCCGCGAATTGGTGTCAAACGGCGCAGCATTATCGAAGCTAACACCTTAGTAACTATCGGAATTAAACTAATCCCACGATGATTGCTGCAGCCACTCCGTGTGTATTTCTTGAAGAGGGGTATAGTCAGTGACTCACCCCACGATAGCGGGATACGCTCCTCGTTCCAAATATCACGAAGCAAAGAGGCAAGTGATTCCATCAGCACTTCTCTACCCAATTTGAAAAGAACTGGGGGAAGGACGTCAGGACCGGCAGCTTTTCCCCTCTTCGGAAGCCGAATATTCGACGCCACTTCCACTT
This sequence comes from Fasciolopsis buskii, assembly GCA_008360955.1. Taxonomy (NCBI): domain Eukaryota; kingdom Metazoa; phylum Platyhelminthes; class Trematoda; order Plagiorchiida; family Fasciolidae; genus Fasciolopsis; species Fasciolopsis buskii. Next base: position 7,899 of record LUCM01009124.1, read on the forward strand.
CCGTTGGGGGATCAAGTGACACCTCCCAAGGATTCATAGACCAAATACAATAGCGTATGGCCAGCTAAACTGATCCTTGAAATGCTCTGCCCAACGGTCCAGTCTTTCCTGTCTACCATGGATGAGCTCTCCAGTCCTATCGCACACGACTTCACTAACCAAAGTTCGCCGCCCACCGCTGTCGCATATAAGCTTAAACAGTCTTTGACTGTTACCTGAAGCGAACGCCACTTCCATCTCTTCGGCTAACTTAACCCACCAGTTTTCGCGGTCATTTCTAAGGCTTATGGTTAACTGACGCTGCAACTGCCGACGCATCCTATTCGCTTCCTTGCAATTAGGCAGCTCGCGTTTTGCTCCATTAGAATTAGCGACCCTTGCGAGATCCAGTGTTTTTGATGAACGCTAGATCTAGGACCACAAGCGCAATTCGCTGCCAAATGCATCGCCTGCTTAATTTGATCCCACTGATCTTCTACACTGCTGCTCGTCGAAGTTCTTAGTTCCTCGGATAGTTTCTGTTCGTAGCTGTTGCGAACAGCCGAATCAGACAAACGTTCGACAGCCAATCGCATCTGTGGCCTGCGTCGATGGCCATTCAGCTGCAGCAAAAATCGCATTAAAACTAACGCATGGTCCGATTCGACGTACGTGGTCCAGTATGATCTACAGTTCTGGACAGAACTGCGCCAACGGTAGCTAACTGCGATATGGTCAATCTGACTCAAAGTACCTGTCGAGCTAGAGCGCCGTGTCGCAGTGCAACGCGAACTGTGTCGGAAATTCGTACTAGATAGGAATAAATGATTATCTGCACAGAATTGGAGAAGTCTTTCCCCGTTGCCTGTTCGCTGTGCAGGCAAGGCGCATCGCCCACCTAAACAGGTCTCCGATGCACTAAGTTTTCTAACTTGTGCATCAAAGTCACCTGCTACCACTACAATGTCAGAGCGTTTACTCTTCCGAACAAGAGTGACGAGGTTATCGTAAAATTCGTCTTTCTCCATGTCAGTGCTGCAGTCTGTTGGGGCGTGTGCCGAGATAACAAATAAAATACGCTTAACACTGCTATCCTTTCGGACGCCGACTGATCCCTGCAGTCTCATGGCACACAAGCGACTGTTGACTGGGATCCAATCTAAAAGGGCTGCTTCAGCCTTCTCACTCAAGACTATTCCTACATCACATTGACCCACAGCTTCAGCTGCTTCGTCTCCTGAATTGCGAAGAAAATATCTTGACGAGACGATTGGCGCAGTTAGTTGAATTGCATGGGAATGTGCACATTGAAGGAATCGAGATTCAGAAGCTGATGAGGCTTGATAAAATGCGAGCTCGGTGACTGGAAACCACATACTGCACTACTTGCCAATAAACCGTTGCGAGTATCGGGCGTGTTGTCAGTGGGGACGCTGTGGGTAGGCAGAAGAGGCAAAGAGATTGGGTTGGAGACAGAACTGACAGATTGAGTGAGAGAGAACTCTGAGCAGCAGCATACTCATTACTACCCACCCCGCTCCATGGAATGGACAGCGCGGTCCTCATTATCTTGCGCGACGACGGATGGAGTAAGAAATTGTTTGCAGACGTGTAGCGCATGGGGATTAGTGGACGGGTACCGCTAGGGAGTCCAGCCGCTAAGCAGAAGAACGATTAGGGTTCTCAACTAAAGCCTTTGGTTCTGACAAGAACCTGACCGCAAGGCGGCGGGGAATACCCGAGTGGGCGCCCATCTACTTGGATCAATTAGTCTTCCACTCGTTTTTCCGACTGAGCTGCTAACTCAGATCAACCCCCAACTTGGAAGACCAGGAGACTGCTTCGTTAGGCCTCTACCCTTCGACCTTCCAGGCATGATTGGATCTTCGGCTTGAGATAAGCCATCCTGTATAGCTCGTTGGATCATGGAGGCATGCAAGCCGTCACACCACGTCAAGGTGTAGTCTCGTTGTGACAGGAGTAGTAGGTCGATCCCCGCTGGTGATTCATAAGACAAAAAGCTGCAGGATTTTTTTGGTACTCACGTTGGTTTGGTCTGCGGATGTTTGATATGTTGTAGATAAATCGTAGATTTTGTAAGACCCTACTGATGCCGGCCATCAGAAATCAATAATGAGTGTTCATATCAGGAGTGAACTTGCATTAGTTTGCCACAAACAGATGTGTAGTCGCGAGTTCTAGGCTGCTGCCTTACTGTTGTTGAATATCGCCGTTATAGAATGTTTTCTTTCAACCAATTAACCTAACAACTAGCAGAGTTCAAGAACAACTTTAAATTACGACCTCCAATGTCGGTGCAATTTTTGCAGTCACTAACCTTGCACTGACATTTTATGTTCTGTTTATATATTTCGCACAGATCTAAGTACAGAGCATGTGCCATCCGAACAGTGGCAAAGGACGAGAGCAATGAGCGAGCAGGCAAAAGAGGGGAAAGAATAATAACCAACGACAAACCAATTATTTGATTTTCCATCGTAGGCATTTAAGATTTTTTGTTCTCGGTGCTTCTTTACGCGGACGAGTTCTACAGAGAGGCCATACAGCATTCGCGCCACTGATCTCGGTTCTGAGCCATATGTCTCAGCGTCTCTAACTAACAGCTATCCTTATCTTGTGAACCTCAACCAGGAAGCGGGAAAGCATCAACCGAGGCCAAAGCCGGTAACCAGACAAACATTTTATCTTAATGCTGTTTGTTTTATGTAGCACGGAGTCACTGGTTATGTAGGGTCTTATTAATGACTCTCGATTAGTATGTTCAAGTGACCGAAACAGTGCAGTTACGTTATTTTATTTCAATTCCACATTCTGATATGGGTCTGGAGTGTTTCCCGAATGATTTTACCGTTCATCTGCCTGACGCACAATGTGGTATGTGCCTCTTTCGATAATCCAACAATATGGTCCTTTTTCTCAACGACCATCCCACTACCAACTCTCCTATTTGGTTCCTGAGATGGCTTCTGTCGTTTTCTTTGGTTTGGGGCGTCATCGAACATCAGTCTTTAGAAATGCGATCGCGGAAGTCTTACAGAGCAGACCACTCGTTCTCATAGTTATTTCTTCTGATTTATGTACCGCTGGACTTACTGTACTAAACACTATTCCTACACTTCCTTCACGTTCGGGTCTTCAAATGTTGTTCACTTCACTACAGGGCCCACAGATGAACTTGCAAGTGAGATAAACCAGACACTCCAACGTCCGTACACTTAAATCTGCGCGTAACAGAATACCGGAAGTTCCATTCTAAGTGATTTTGAAATAACTCATTTATTTATTTTGTTTACCTTAACTTGACTGCAGATATTGTACTATTGGATTACTGATGGAACACCAGAGGATGCTCCTGTGCAAAGGTAAAGGAAATAAATTATCACAGTATCATTCTATCAATCCAACACTTTTTCATTGTTAGTTAGCTCTGGCTCTGTCTTTACTTTTGTTCTAATCCTTCCGACAGCCAGATGATCGTGATTTTTACGGAAACAAACGAATCGAATTGGCCGGTAGTCTTATGGCTTTGCTGTTTGAAGATGTTTTTAAAACATTTAATGAAGACATGTGGTTAACGGTTTCTAAATTAGATACAAAACGCAGATGCACACCGTTTGATATCTCACGGCACATCAAAACTTGGATGATCACGGAACAGTTGAATCGGGCTATCTCCTCTGGTAACTGGATCATCAAGCGCTTTCGCATGATGCGGCATGGAGTAACACAAATTGTCAGTCGTCTATCATATGTTGCTGCACTGGGTCATATGACTCGGATGACCAGCCAATTCGAAAAAACGCGCAAGGTAATACAGTCGTTATATGCCATATAATGTCGTGGTTCCATATCATTTCGTCAGTGTTTCGGTCATCGTTTTTGGCATTCTGATTGGGACTGCGTTTCACTTATCATATTTCGTCCGAACTATTTTGGGACGCATGGTAGCGCACTTGGAGTTTTTATGCTCTGAATAGCATAACGTTCGTTGAAATTTTTCGGCGTGACCTTGAAATCCTTGTCAAACTCACTATTGTCTTGAGGTAATGTCAAAATCAGGCAAGTTGTTTTGTTAGCTAGTTGATAAATCATGCGTGTCTTTGTCATTAAAGGTGCCTAAGAACAACTCATTGAGCCATAACCTATGGAGTACGATTTTCCCAGAGCGTTTCTTTCCGCTAACCGATTGTTCCATCAGTTAAAACGATCCTACCACGGAAACAACCACAGACGGAAATGTCCAAATGTCTCTAAAAACTGGTCCGAAAAGGGGACCATGTTAAATTTCGGTGACCCTGTAAGCTTAACTCCTATGATAATTGGAATGAAGCAACTGAAAGATGTCATATAAGCGGGTTTGGCGCACGTGAAAAGATTAATGCAATATCAAGCCAACTGGCTGGTTTCCGCCTCTGCCGCTTAGAAACGTGGCCGTTAAGAACGAAATGTAGGCGTAAACAACCTGTTCAAAAATCGTTGTCTCTACTGTTTTGGACATATAATTTGAGAAATTAATGATATCAAGGTTATAACGCTGGATCTGAGAGCTTTATGTTTAGAATGGATTAAATTTGAGAAGGCTATAGTGGTTGGAATATGTTTAATACGCACCTTAATATAACCTGATTTTCGAGGCACGCAGTTGTTGCAAGGTATGTCAGAGTGACCAATTCATGACGTGCCAAAAATGATGAAAACACCAACCACTGAACTTCAGCGGAGAGGCTTGACGATATGAAAAAACGCCTTTGAGTCCGAGACCTTGTCTTCCTTACGTGAAATATTTTACTTATTTGCTTAGTTTTTGCAGTAGATCTCAGGAACATTCACAAGTATATTTATTAACCAGCCATGCTTTGGTTTCCTCTTCATCTGTGGACATGCTTCGTGAGTCGATGAGTCAAATTTTTCTATCCGTTCAGAAATGTCACCGATCGTTAACTCGTTTATTAGGTTTCCGGACCACGATCAATCCACGCCAGTCAGTGGGGTCTCATTTGCCCTTCCGATACACCTGAAGGTGAAGCGTGTGGACTGGTGAAAAACGTGGCATTGATGTGCCATGTAACAGTGGAAATGGATGATACTGCGTTGATTCGTTTGATTAGTAACTACTATGTGCTTCCGTTGCAACAGCTGCAGTACGGTCGAACCGAGTACGTGAATTCAATACCTCATTTTGAAATATTTCTGCATAACTTTTCCCAGATATAAATTAAACAAGACAATTAGGCGGATTGAATGAACATTTATTATCACGTTTTTTTGCTAAAGTTGTAGTCTTGTTGCTGCTGTTAAAAAGCATGAGGCTTCTACAGACAAGCCACGCAACATTCATACCATAGATTTCGGATGTTAGTAGTATTGTTTAGCATCTTCAGATATCAACAGTCTTCATTTTTTGAACCGCACTGTAAACGGAACTTGAGTGCCAACCGAAGCCAATGTTGAAGCTGAATTGGCATGCTACTATGCAGTCTAACGGCTGCGTCCTTTCTTCCATCTTCAACTGCGATATTCAAATGGATATGCACCAGAAAAAAAAACTAATTCGAGTCGTTTTATAGCAGTTACCTCGGTCAGAGGTTGCCCATCTGGCACAATGATGGCGAATCTCGTTACTGTTCGCCAGATGTTTTGACCAGACTCGAGTAATAATGTTTCAGAAAAGTCTATGGTCGATTTCAAAAACCACCTATCATCCTCCAGACAAAGAGATCAGATTTCACATCAGTAAAGGGAGGACACGATAAACCTCGATATCATGCATCGTTTCCTTAGGCAAATTCAGATGTCGTAGAGGCACCACAAATGTTTTGATCTGATGAAAACCGCTCAACTCACGTCCCGTAATCATTACTCAGTGTAGACGTTTGCAACAAGTGAACACTTTGAAGAGATATAATATTGTAGAAAATAGTAAAGACTAACATCGTAGGGCGGCGATGTGTGTTTGTGGCGCGTTTGGAGTATTTGACGGAGAGTGAACATCTGGTCAGTGCAACCTCGACCTGGACGAAATTCTGTCTGCTGTTCGCGGATGTTGCTCTCGCGAACCGCTATCAAACGGCGCCGCATTAGCGAAACTAAGAACTTAGCAACCGCCGACATTAAACTACTCTCACGACAGTTTTTACAGTCACTCCGTGTGCCCTTCTAGAAGATGCGTACAATCAGTGACTCACTCCACGATAACAAAATATGCTCCTTGTTCCAAATATCACGAGGCAAGTAGGTAAAGGATTTCATCAGAGTTTCTCCACCCAGTTTAAAAAGAACTCGGGAAGTTCGTCGGAACCGACTGCTTTTTCCTTCTTTAGGAGTCGAATATTCGACTCCATTTCCAATTCCGTTGGGGGGTCGAAGACACCCTAAAGATTCTCAGCTCCAGACGTCGGCCTAAATACCTTACCGTGCGGCCAGCTAAACTGCCCCTTGAAGTGCTCATCCAAACGGTGACGTTTTGCTGTCTGAATCAGGGGCGCGTATCTGTCGCACACGACTTCATTAACCGAAGTTCGTTGGCCACCGATGTTGCGTACAAGCTTAGACAGTCTTTGACTTTTATCTGATGGGGCTGTTAATTCCAATGCTTTGGTCATCCTAACCCACGAATCTTCATGGTCATTCTAAAGGCTTTTGGTCAATTGACGTTGCAACTGTCGATGCATCTTACTCACCTCCTTGCAGTTAGGGAGCTGGCGTTTTTTCTTCATTAGGCCCAGAGAAACTTCCGAGATCTAGTGTTTTTGATGATCGCTAGATCTAGGACCACAGGCAAAACCTGCTTCCATATGCACCGCCTGCTTGATTTCGTCGCAGCACTCGTCGAGGATCTTAGTTCGTCGGATAGTTTCTGTTCATAGTTGTTGTGACCAGCCGAATCAGACAGAGGTTTGACCGTCAATCGGGCTTGTGGCCTGCATTAACTGCCGTTGTGGTGTAGCGAAAATCACATTAAAACTAACGAATAACCCGACTCGATGAACTTAGTCCAGTACGATCTACAGTTCTATACAGAACCGCGCCAAGGGTAGCTAACCCATATGGTCAGTCTGACTCAGACTACCCGTCGAGTTAGAGCGCCATGTCACTGTGCGACGCGAACTGTGTCGGAAATTCGTACTAGACGGGAAAAGGTTATTGTCTGGATAAAACCGGAGAATTCTTTTCCGGTTAATCGTTCGCTGAGCAGGCAAGGTGCACCTGAACAGGCTTCCGATGCACTAAATGTGCAGGAATTATCTTGACGAGACATTAGGCACAGTTAATTGAATCACCCTACTCCAATCCTGAATTCATATTTCACTCACGCAGCAGACATCAATCGAAAGTCAGTCAGATGTGTCAGACTTAAACACGTCTGTTGGCCAGCCTGCATTAAAGTGCACATATTGAACGAACCAAGATTCAGAAGCTGAGGCTTGAGGAAATGAGCCAGGCGACTGCAAACCACCTACTAAACCACTTAACGATGAAGCGTTGCGAGTATCAGGCGTGTTATCAATCGAGACACTGGGTAAACAGAGGGGGCAAAGAGGCTGGGCGGGAGATAGAAGAGACAGGTTGAATAATAGAGAGGGAACTCTGAGCAGTAGCATACTTATCACTACCCACCCCACCCCGCTCGATGCAATGGGCAGCGCGGTCCTGGTTAGCCTGCGCGACGACCGATGCAGTATGCAGTAGTCATAAACCTTAAAAATGACCATGAGAACTAGTGGGCTAAGGCAGCCGAAAAGATGGAGGGAGCGGCCGCTTCAGGTAGCAGTCAAAGACCGTTTAAGCTTATACGTGAGAGCGGTTGGCGGCGAACTTCGGTTAGCAAAGTTGTGTGCGATAGAAAAGGAGGGCTCATCCATGGTAGATAACAAAAACCGGGCCGTTGAGCTGAGCACATCAAGGATCAGTATTCAGGTCGACGCTGTGAGTAGGCAGAGGGGTAAAGCGATTTGGTTGAGTACAGAGCAGACTGGTTGAATAAATGGGAAGGAAATCCTCCGACACTGGCAGCGGAACATGCCGCCGCCGCGGGAAATTAATACAATCTCTTTCACCTCTTTCGAAATTCGGTAAGATAGCATCAGGTTCGAGCGAAACGACCACTAAAACTGACGGTTTGCAAGGAAATTAGCGTCTTGGGACGTCTTATATCACTTGTCTCCGACGCCATTTCTCAACTCCATTTATTACGGAGAGGAGATAGAACTTAAAGTTTTGTTCTCCAGTATTTGGTGTTTCCAGAAAGTCCCCTTATAATGAGTAGGCAATGATTTATTCTTATCACCAATAAGGGCTCACATAGTGGATGCGCTAACCATAGGAGTACCCACCTAATCGGCGGCACGCAAGCTGTCACACCATGTCAAGATGCAACCTCTTTGTGTCAGATCGGTGACGCCATCTTATGTTATACTGGTTTTCAAGAAATGATTTTTCGCTTTTCATTTCGTTTTCATATCGCTTGACAGTGACTGCTTCCTCGTATTTCGTCGTTCCAGTATTTTCCCGGTACAACGATTTTCTCCTTACAGTTATCATATGTATTTCCCTCTTGGAGAATGCAAAGTATGATTGGTCTCTTAATTGGTGACTGTACATTTACTTAAGTTTGGCGGCCACTAATACCATTCAGCAATCGCTGGTCCGCCGTTCGGTTAAACAGTTCTGTTCGTGTCAGTGGCGGTCGACTAAAGCGTCATTGCCTGCTCATTTTATCTGTTCATGCATCCTGAAGGACTTATCTCGCTTACTCTGGTGCGTGCGTTCAGCGGACGTTTTGGTAGTGATTTTAACTCCCAGAGTCGCTATTTAGTGAAGACAGAACGGCTCGTGGGAGGCACCGACATCGGTGGCCGCCTCATCCAAATTTGTTCCGACCACAGATTAGTTCTCACGAATATAAGCTTTTGTCATAAGGTGCGACATTGGTTCACCTAGCCTCCTCCTTCGCCTTCACATCGTCAGACTCAAGTTGATCGCGTCATCATTGGTCACCACCGGCATGGTTCAATCGAAAATTGACGATCATTCTGGCTCACGCCCATGGAGATATATCACGCCTTGGTCCATGTGTGCTTATGTTTCCACCTAGTCTGTGGTCACACCAACACGCAAGCCATGTGTTCTGCGCAGCTGATCCTGGACAGTGATCGTCGATCTTTGTTCTGATCGGAGCATGCGATGCGGTTTTCGTCGCAACGAATTCCTCGGGATCCGAGCGAACACCGGGAGCGTATCATGGAAACCCCATATTCAACACCAACTGCCCAGCAGCATTCCGTGGCGTGAACTATGGATGTGGTTTATATCTCCGACTTCAGTTTTTCTGTTGGATGCTCGCAGATCCTTCCCTGCGCATGTGACATGCATTGAGGAACGCAAATCTTTGAGACTTCAGCTGGCCGGAGCGTGAGAAATGATCTTGTGCAGTGGTGGATGGGGAAATGTAGAGAAATGGGAAGGGCTACATCTATCAACAGTATTCGAAACCTTTGCCGACTGAATACAAGAATGAGGCGACCAAAGAATGACTAGTCACTGATGTTTTTCGTAAAATTGTTTGAGCTATGGAAAGTTTCCCACCATTTATTTTCTGTGCTCGATCACATCAAAGATAAATTTTACCCCCTTTTATTCGCACGAGGTGTTTTGACCGTAGGTTTTATTTGCTATGTTGGTATTTGTGTCCATTTTGCAGTCAGCCTATTCTCATTTTTCTAATCGTCTTGTAGGATAGCGAAAATGGAATTCTCAGATATGACTGTTAGTTCTGTAAAGTGGTCAATTCCCCTTCTTGTCAACCCGCCTAGCATTTTTTATCTATGTATTTTTGGCACATTTTCTACTTGTCCCGTTTAGAATGTCTTTGAGTGGCTTTGATTCCAGTGAATACAATCGTGAGTTTTTTGTTCTTGTGATGGGATTTGGGTTGTCCCGATGTATCCTCCAAATCTTTCAAACCCGTGCTCTTCCATCGCCCTGTCCAGATTTATTATCTATGTGAATGGCAAACCGATCGGGTTCACGGAACAGCCAGGTAAACTGGCCGCACTCATCCGTGGTTTACGACGTACTGGTCGAATTGATTGTTTTGTCTCTGTGCATATCAAACAAGTGCACCGCTGCGTTCACGTTGTGAGTGATGGAGGTCGCCTATGTCGACCGTACATTATTGTATCTAATAATCGCCCATTGGTCACCCAAGCTATGCTCGAAGTGAGTCTGTTGTCCCTTTTTTCTCCATCGTTCCTTGATGTCTAGTTCGTCTTCTACCTTTTAACGTACATTGTAATTATTTTCTGCACTTAATATGCGGTTTTTCATCACGACAGTCCTTGTCATCGTTGTGAAACAAACTGTGTGCTTGGTTCACCAGTGGAGATCCTCCAACGAAAATGTACGTACGCATTTTTTTCGAAAGCCTAGGCGTCACGAACCCATTTTTACGACAGCGTAAACAAAGTAATATTGATCAGAGCATTTTGTTCATGAGTTTTCAGTCTCTGAATGGTAATGATATTTGGACGATACTAGGGTACCGTCGCTTCTTTCGCCACTCACAGAATTTACTCAGCCTTTAATACGGATGCATAGAGATTGTCTTCACTTAATCCTAACAGTTTCTCATTTTTCTGCATTATCATTAATTTCTATTTTGGTTCAGATGTAGGGGCTCCCAAGCTTGGAAGGATTTCAGGCGCAATATGAACGCTGCTTGTGTTTGTCATGACATGTTTCACGCATGAATGTGGTAGAAGGGACATTTCCTCCGTTCAGCCGCGAAGCTATCCTTCAGTCTTCTATCTCATAGGGACAAAAGACATTTAATTTTCGCAGCTGCCGCTAAGTTCAACTGCAGAACGTGGCTTGGAATGTTTTTGATATTCATCAACTGGTAATCGGTTTCCATTCAATGAAACGTTCGTTTTTTATAGTTTTTACTAATTTCGATACATCTCTTCATGTTACTCATTTCCTTGATACATTTGAATCAATCAAACTCTGGAAGTTATGCTCTTTGTACTTTGCTAAGTACGATGTTAAATGCTTGAAGAAGTATATTTGTCGTTTTTTCACTGAGACTTCCTGACCGCTCTTGTGCACCTCGATTGTCATCAGGATTCTCTTTTTATGAATATTATCGCTTTTCGTTCAGTTTTTTAGATAAATGAGCTGACTTAATTTTTCTCGAATATGAGTCAGGTTTCCATTGCATATATTGATGGTTCAATGCAACTGCCATGTGTCATTCCGCCCGCAGGATTTAGCTCACCACGTCCTAAGTTGGGATGATTTTCTGAAGAAAGGTGTGATCGAGTATTTGGACGCGAACGAACTGAACGATTGTTTAGTCGCTATGGATGAAAATTCCCTGACCGATGGCAACCAGTATACGCACATGGAAATCGATCCGGCTACCATTCTGGGCGTTGTTGCTGGGTTAATTCCTTATCCGGATCACAACCAAGTATAAAAACTTCATTATTTGCATGCGTACATAGTGTTTGCTCGCATTGTAGTTAGCAAAGTCAGTGCGTCACCCTAACCTCCAATCTCTCTTTTGTAATCGACGACTTTCTGTCACCTATTCTAGCAAGTAGGTTCTGATCCATTACCGTTGTGGCTACCCTGTTACGGATAGCCAAAAGATTTCTATCCGGTCGGCTTGATTCTCGTTTAGTAGTGATATTCAAACAAAGTATCCGTTGATTCGAGTCGAAGCTCATCGGTTCGTCGTCTTTAGGCTTCCTGTTCCTTTCGAAAGTAGCCTGGGCTCACTTCCGAGCGTCGCACGTGGAAATAATAGTCTTCAACCTCGTCCTTGAAGATGCCTGCGGGATATTAACTTCATCCTTGCTCTCATTCACGGAGTCCGAACTGTCAGTCATTAACTTGATTCTGGGGAGTTTTTTCAGCGTACACTGATTTCCGGGCATACTTCGTTCCATCTATATATATATATATATATATATATATATATATATATATATATATATATATATATATATATATATATATATATATATATATATATATATGGTAGCTTAAAGAGTGATGCTTTTTCTCGTAGCTCAGGTTCAATAGGATGGAATTGGTTTGTTCGCTGAGCTGGGAAAGCTGATTGCAAACGTTTCATCACCAATCGAGGTGACTTCATCAGTGCTATGATATTGTGGCGAGCGTCTGGTTGCCGTCGTCCGCCTAAATGGGTCACCTAGTCTTTTAGTCGGTGTTGATTAGCTGCTCTTGGTGAGGTGGTAGGGTAGAGATGCCGCCCAGATGCTTTGTTCACCTTCGTCTGCTGTAGGTAGACACTTTGTGGGTTGAATCCGCATCCGTTTCGGCTGACTTGGGCTGATTGGTCCTTCGATCGGGTCATACGTGGGCCAGATCGCCGTGTCTGCTTATCGATCTCTCCGAGGAGTGTCAACCTTCGAGAAATTCCCTCGAATGCTTTGTTCTACCCTGGGCGCCGATCCCCGCGTTTTTGAAGTTTAACTTGTGACCTTCCTGGTCTTCGTGAAATGAAAGTAAGGACAATGGATCGTGTCGTTTTGTTGCCAATTGGTGCTCATGGATCCGAGTCCCGAGTTTCTTTCCGATTTGTCCATTGTACTGTTTTTCGCAGTCTTTGCAGTCGATTTGATAGACAACGTTAGCTCGATTCTTGCCAGCTGTCGGTTCTTTGGTCTTCGATAGTATCTTTCGTAGGGTTCTTGTTGACTTGTGCGCCACTTCAGGTCCATGGGGCTTGAATAACCTCGTTGTCATTTCAGAGATATGCTTGATGTACGGCAAGACGGTCTGTTCGGTGATCGTCTCTCGGCACTCTTTTTGTTGGCCCTTCGTCTGATGAAGTTTCATGTTTACTCGTAACGCAGAAACGGTTGAAACAGATGGTTTTCATCTTGTTTCCTTCGCTCCACAGCGCTGCAGTGGGATTGTGCTCTCCTGAAAAGTGTCCTGATGCAGTTTCTCTTGTGGCAGCTTGGGTGGTTGCTTTGAAATTGAGAGATTTGATCTGTTTGCGTTTTTTCGGTGCACGGATGTTTCCAATGTGCCTGTATTTGTCCGTGTGTTGAGCACGTGTGGAAACAGCAGAGTGTTGTCACGTCCTGTCTCCACAGTCATCGTCATCGTTCAGCGTTAAACAGTGTGACAAACCTCACCGACCACTGCCTTTTCCCCAAGGTTACTGATGTCTGTAAAAAAGGGTGAATATCCAAGGGGAACAGGGGGTGGACCTACATAGGTGGGAAAAGATGAGAATGCTGCTGTAGTCAATATATAAAACAGTCTAACTGTACAAACGCACACTTTCCATCATTCTGATTCGATAGAAAATCACAACACGATAGCCACGGTTCACGATTTGCTGCCTCATCCGTCAGTGTTTTCAGCCAGCTACTTGACGGGACTTACGGAGTTCACTATGCACTTCCTCATTTCGAGTTGCCACGTCATCTGCTGACTTCCATATGGCTTCTTCCATTCCATGAGGGGAACCCAAAATGGGGCACGGTATGGTAGACGAGTGTTTGCCATGCGCAACACGTGACCCAACCAGCGTCGTCTACTAACCTTCATGTAAGAAGGTAAACGCACAGGCGACTGTTGACCGGGATTCAGTCAAAAAAGCCGCTTCAGCCTTCTCACCCAAGCTTATTCGTACACCGCGTTGACCCACAGCTTGAGCTGCTTCGTCTCCTGAGGTTCGCAGAGAATGTTTTGACGAGACATTAGACGCAGTTAGTTGAATTACACTACTGGAATCCTGAATTCGTGTTTTACTGATGCAGCAGACATCAATCGAAAGTGAGTCAAATGTGTCAGAACTAAACATGCTTGTTGGCCAGCTTGCATGGGAATATGCACATTGAAGGAATCGAGATTCAGAAGCTGATGAGGCTTGATAAAATGTGAGCTCGGTGACTGGAAACCACATACTGCACTACTTGCCAATAAACCGTTGCGAGTATCGGGCGTGTTGTCAGTGGGGACGCTGTGGGTAGGCAGAAGAGGCAAAGAGATTGGGTTGGAGACAGAACTGACAGATTGAGTGAGAGAGAACTCTGAGCAGCAGCATACTCATTACTACCCACCCCGCTCCATGGAATGGACAGCGCAGTCCTCATTATCTTGCGCGACGACGGATGGAGTAAGAAATTGTTTGCAGACGTGTAGCGCATGGGGATTAGTGGACGGGTACCGCTAGGGAGTCCAGCCGCTAAGCAGAAGAACGATTAGGGTTCTCAACTAAAGCCTTTGGTTCTGACAAGAACCTGACCGCAAGGCGGCGGGGAATACCCGAGTGGGCGCCCATCTACTTGGATCAATTAGTCTTCCACTCGTTTTTCCGACTGAGCTGCTAACTCAGATCAACCCCCAACTTGGAAGACCAGGAGACTACTTCGTTAGGCCTCTACCCTTTGACCTTCCAGGCATGATTGGATCTTCGGCTTGAGATAATCCATCCTGTGTAGCTCGCTGGGTCGAAGCATGCAAGCCGTCACACCACGTCAAACTGCAGCATCCTGGTGAATTTGTATATGTGGATCTGCTTCATAGCCGCTCGTATCTATTTGTCCTTGCTTCCTCCTTTCAAATTGCCAGTGCAACGCGGGTCAACTAGCCTTACTCGGTGATTTGTTACTCATCTCTTGGGACGTCTTGTTCAATGAGTCCTTTATGCATTTTGCATCCCATTTTTGTCTTGTAGTTTCTCACTCCCTGAATACAGTGCTAGAGAAGCTGTTTCTGGTGCATGTGGCCATAGACGAAAAACTGCCTAGGTCTTACTAAGGCAAATTTGCGGTATATTTGTAGTCACGTAATTTCTTTCGACCGTTTTTTTTTTGCGATCGACCATATGGCAATCTGGCCTTATTATATATAACAGGTCGATTGAATCTTTGTGGCTTGTTCAGTTTCATCCAAGTGTGCACTGGTATTTTACACGCCTGGTAATTTTAGCGATTTTCAATATTTTTTCACGGCTTCTGCCTTGAGTTCTGCTAACTTATCTAATTGTATGCTGATATCCTAAGGTTTAACTCTACTTTTTCGTACGTTATGCCTTTCAGTGCCGGACTATAGTGTAAACGATAGAAACTTCTCAAATGAGCAAGATATTTTAAATACGGCCGGTTGACACAAGTCGATTGAGGCTTTCAGGTCAACAAGTATGCACATTTAACGAGGGTTTTGGTATAGTAGTTTGATAGGCTCCAAAAACCAACGGAGTCCTGTGTTTCCGTCTGGAATCTTTCGTAAATAATGATGTGGGGATTGTCAAAATGAACAGGATCAGACTCGGCATTCACCTCTCCTAACAAAATTATTACAAGGTCCATTTTATCAGTCCGATCGTTCGGTCAAAAGATCGACTGTATGTCTTGCAAAATGATCCAGAATGAGTCTTTAAAATGTTCGGATAATACCGTCCTCGGAGTTCGTTGATTATTCTTGAGAGGAAATGGTGTTGAAAATGTTAAGTTATGTCTCATCTAACTATTTATTGTTGACGTCGAACGATTCGCAAAAATCACCCCACTGCTGTCGTATCTGGGAAACTGCATTTTCATTTCAGTCTCCGCGCAACACTTATCAGTGTGCTATGGGCAAACAAGCTATTGGTGCAGTCGCCTTGAACCAGCAAATTCGTTTCGATACTCTTCAGCATCAGATGGTCTATCCGCAAAAGCCCTTAGTACAGTCCAAAACAATTCAAATGATGCATTTTGATGAGGTAAGTTCTTCGAGGTTGCTAAGGATGATACCTAGGCGAGTCAGATATTTTTCTTCTATACATCTCGGCTTATATTTGTTGACTGTATTCATTCGAGAAAAAATCAGTAATTTTTAGTGAATTGGAATGTGTTTCTGTCTTTTTCATAACTATACGCGCGATCTATCACCCATTTTCTCGTTGCACATTTTTCGGTATAGTTACCTGCTGGTCAAAACGCAATTGTGGCCATTATGTCCTATTCTGGATACGATGTGGAGGATGCTCTGGTCATTAACCGCGCTTCTTTGGATCGGGGTTTTGCACGTGCGTGTATCTATCGTCGAACTGGTTTACACTTGAAAATGCATGAGAATGCTGCATACGACAGATTGATGGGACCCAGCATAGATAGAGGCGAGTTCTAATCTCTTTTGAGCTCAACGAAGATTTTCGGCTGCTTTGCCTACTTTATTCTGGTCGAGATTTACTTTTTCATCGCAGTTGTTGCGCTAAAACGAAACTCGAGAATTCCTACTTCATTCTCACACTATGATGCAATCAAAATCAGCATGAAGTTCATCTTTATACTCACTCTTGGCTGCTATGCATGCGTTCACTAGTATCATGCACACTACGAGCGCTTGCTGTTATCACGTGAAGAACCAGTGATTGAACAACTTACCACCACATGCTCCACCCATATCCACACCGCGGTCAAAATGCGAGGCGACTGTCGTTCACCTTACAGCACAAAGTGTCTGGTGCTTACAGCGTTACCATACGGGTGGCTCATGAGCTGCGCACAAATACTAACAATTAAATACTATAATAGCTTTGTTCTTCGCCGTACTAAGATCCAGTTGTGAACTGAAGTCTACTCCTGACCGACATTCCCATTGTAAATTCAAATGACTAGAACTAAATGCAAGCATTTGGTCCGATTTTGTCAACTGTGCGTGTGAAACATTTTAGTTAACATGGTGAAATTAATGTGATTTGCCTTGAGCATGAACAGTTGTGATTATATGGACGCTAGCATATACGCGTCGAATTTTAGAAGCAGCAGATCACAGGTTTTCTTCTGTCTAGTGTCTCTATACTGCATGGATTATATCTATGACCTACTCGGTATAGACCAGTTTGTAGTGTGTTATATATTATGTGTACATCCGTATATTTTACAATCCTGTGTGCGGATCACACGCCATCAAAAGCATGGCAAAGGACGAAAACGGCGACAGGAAGAAAGAGGCGAGAATACCAAACATGTAGAATTATTGTGAATGGTATAATGTTAGTAACACAGCGTTGTTCGCAGATGCGATTCGCGGCGAATAACATCTGCCAACAACGCTGTGTTATTAACGTTATATCATTCACAATGAAAAACTAATACACGACGCATCGATTTTTAGATACACTGCTTACGTCGTTCGGTTCTGATTATGTACAGTTCTTCCATTCTCCACCACGCCATCGTTTGTCCGTCGTGATCCATAGTTTGTCAATGGACTGGATACCACCCGGTTGCCCCAACTGAAGTTGTCACTTGTCTCATGGGAACTCTACCCCCGAGCCCTGACCAGACTGTCTAATCAACAAGGAATTTAGACGACCTGAGGGTCACGTAGTCTACTGGGAACTGATAACTGATTGCTTAGTTCATAATCCCTTCGGATGGGGCTAGATGTACTGGGTGCCCCAGTACACCTTTTCGCCAGGGATGTCGGAGAGAATAATGTATGGTTCGTTCGTTGCTTGTGATTGCTTTGAAATCGGAGTTTAACCGTCCCACTTAAGTTGGTCAAAAATCGGTCGACCCGGTGGGTAGCGCCAGGTATTCGTCTTTCTTCCCACTCTGGTGAAAATATCTCTGCAATGTGTAGGACTTCTTCAATAGAGACTATTAGAGACGCATGGTCGTTTAGGAGCATTTTTGAAGCTAGCAGCCAACTGGGAGTCCGGGACATGCAACTTCAACGATGCTGAGGGGTTCGGAGACAGTTTAGGTGAGATTTTCTATGATTCAATGGGATGTGCTAATCTCTACTTGTTTTACGCGACGCTTTGCGATAGCAGGGTTATGTTCAAATCTGGCGGTTTGAACTTGTTCTGAAAACCCAACCTTCCCTGAAGTTCCTTGCTACGATGTACTCCATGCACAGTGTTAACTTGTGTTCTGTTTAATGACATATGTTAGGTTCATATGGTTGCGGGTTCTTATCGGCTGCACATGATCTGTCATGATATATAATAACCCAACTATACCATGTCAAATGCCTTTGACGGAAAGCTGCACTTGTTTTACCTGTCTTACTTAGAAACCGGATTACCCCGGCGCGGCGAAGAACTTCTACAAGCCGACGGGACTGCTTATGTTGGTGCTCGAGTTAGTGATCGCCAAATTCTGGTGAATCGAGAGATGCCTGTAGTCAAGATTGGTGCCGTTCAAGACAACGCCGGTCAGCTAGGTCTTCATCCAGGCACAGGCGATTCTCTAGTAAGCAGCAGTCACAACGGTTTTCTCATATTCGGTTTTTACTCTGTTTTTCAAAGTCCTTCATTTAAATGTTAACAAAATAAACACTAGTGAATATTTTGTACTTCCTATCGCAAAGCAAGCTGACATTCTCCACCCGTTTAGGCGATCGCCTAAAGTGCAGTCATCGAGGTGGTCCGCAGTTTTCGTGCCGCATCCAATCTGCTGTTTAGTGGACCACTGATGTCAGCTAAAACCTGTGGTATAATACATCTATCAACGATCGCTTAAAGGACAGCAATCCAACTGATAGCCAGTCCGGATAGTTCAATGGTTAAGGCGTTCACTTCACAGTCGTTCGTCCCAGTGGATTTGCACTGCTGATAATTACTAACATGAATAAAACAGCTGCACAGTGCTTCCATATTCTATTTGATCAAGGGTAGTCAGTAAGACTAATCGTCTACCACCCAAAAAGACCGGAGGTTCGAACCCGAGGTCCATCAGTCACTTTGATGGCGTGGCGATTCGCAGAAAACCTGGCTTATTACTACACCTGATTTTTTGTGGTCTTATGTGGTTCCATGCCGCTGTGAATTTTAGGATCATAGTTGCCTGTTCTCTCTTTTCATGTAGTTGGTCTTGGTGGATATATGCATACCCTTTCCACTCCATTCATGCGTGAAGCATAAAACGAAAAAGTGTTGTCCACTACAGACTAGTTAGCGAAATGGTTAGCTGAATGGTCCTCCGTGAAAGTTAATTGTTGGTCCCGCCGGTTGAAGTCACTGTAAAGAACCATCGTACCTTTCGCATCCTTAGTAATTCTCGGTGGAAGATTTTTTGCTGCTTTCGTAATCGTAGTTGCATATCAGTCTCATTGTACAATGATATTTCCACTCGACTTATTTTCTGCCTTCAGCATTCTTTGTAAAAGTTTACATATTATCGAGAGATTAACTTCCATTTCGCTGCTTCTGTTTTCTACAGATGGAATTCAAACGGTGTCCAGCAGACTATAAAGGTATTGAGCCATCTTATGTTGAAAAGATTATGTTCTCGACATCAGAAGGTAATCAAGCAGTGATCAAAGTACTCCTCAGACAAACACGCCGTCCGGAGGTGGGGGACAAGTTTTCCAGCCGTCACGGGCAAAAAGGCGTAGTGGGACTGATAGTACGCCAAGAGGATATGCCATTCTCTTCCCAAGGTCTAGTTCCTGATATCATTATGAATCCACACGGGTTTCCCAGTCGTATGACGGTAGGCTTCTGTCGATTTGCATTCTGATTCTGCGCGTGCTTTCTCGTATTGTGCTGGTTTCTGAAGCATTTTTGGCTCCCTTGTTAGTCTGTTTATTCGCTAATTTCCAGTTTTCTCATGTTGTTTACACGGGTCTCTTCAGTAACATTAAGACTCGGCTCGAATGCAGAGTAAGTTGTCGTCAATGGTTTTTTCGTTCTTCGGAAATAATGGCCAAGAATGAGTCACTTTGTTGGAGATAAGTGTTAGTTCTGTCTAGCAAGTTCCTGATAACATCTAGGTATACAAACGCAGTTAATGGAGCTCCTTTGCTTATTGAATTAAACCTTTGTTTTCTAATGGCTGACCTGCACAAAAATAACGGGACTGCATATTGTTGAGGCCTGAATTAAACCGTGTAGGTTACTCAACGTCGAGGCATCATAGCTGCCCATAATCCACTTGAAACCACAAAAACTCTTTGACAGCAACCAAGCGGGAAGGGAATGTCACACGCAGTCAATTGCTCTGCGTCGGCCAAACCGGATCAAACATTACCAGTTGAATGAATAAACCCAGGTCATTTGCCAAAGCATGATAATCGCTGTTTTTTTAATTTATTCCAGTGAGTGACAGAAGATTTCGATTTTGGTGATCGGGTTCCGGGTCAGTCGGCCAGAAGGGCTCCTGAAGGTTTGGCATATTCAAGCAGTTCACTACATAGAAGCATTTAATTGAATCATTTTCTCGACCCCTTGTAATCGATACTAGCCACTCAAGTGTGAAGCTAAACGATAGAGGATTTTCGCATTAAGGTTTCCAAAGTGCAATCAAAAAAGTCGAATATTTAAGCTCCATGACCCAGACCCAAATAAGACAACGTACTTGCTCATGTCCTTCAGTTTGCTGACGATGCTATCATGGGTACCGACAATACGTTTCCAACCTAAAAACTTAGCACCTTGTTCGTGGACTTATTGAGATTGAGCACAGCGGTAAATTTATTACCCTTCTCACTCACCTTAATATCTTCATCTGTGCAGACACAAAAAGTTCCAGGTTTTTTCTTCTTTGTTTCAACTTCTGCTACTTTTTGATAGTGAAATCATTTCTTATTGGATTCTGTCTACCAGCTTCGACTTTTTGAATTCCTTCTTCCTAATAACTGGAGTAATTCCACAGTTACATGAACACTAGCTGCAACAATTCTACATTTGTCGTTACCAAAGTACTGAACTCAACATCACCCTCTCCCTCGTCGTGGACTACCATGACAAGTGATTTTCCATGGACAAACGTCCAAAACATGTCCCGACCAAAACGGGATTCATTATATCTGAAACACGGAGCGTATTCATCTTTAGTATGGCCGTCCAGTGATTACTATCTATCAAAAAGTTTGAAGTTTTTAGTCAAGTCCATCCTGCTTCAGAATCTCTTCCTTCGCTGAAATTCCTTTGTAAACGACACTGGAAGTTTATCATTTTGGAATTCGGGAGCTCAAATTTTTTTGTCAAATAATATCTGACGTGGTTTGTTATCGCATTGGACCTTTGTTTTATTCCGGGGTTGCCACTTCCGACTTCCCTCGACGGTGCGGTAGGCCTCAGAGGCTGTGAGCTAACGCTTGTTTCGTAATAATCGTGCCTCATTGATGTAATACAAGTGCTCCAGAGCTATGTTAGATGAACAAATAGAGGCTAATCCTACTGTTTGGTGATTTCCAGTTTATCCGTCGTTTCACGACGCTTAAGGTATCAACAGTCTATATGTCGTTGACCTGCCTACTTTCTGTCATAAAGTAACGTTGTATGTCTGTGCACGGAAGAGCTAATTTTATTAAGAAATGCAGTTTCTACTAGACAGCGGTGCACTTAGTGCGGATAGAATCAAGCTATTTAGCTGTTGTGCAACATTAATCACTTAATGGATAGGGGGTGGAAGAGCCGCAATCTCAATGTTGGCGGTGGTTACAATTTGATGAAATTCATTACATTTATGCTATGCTAGCCTGTAATCAATTCGTCTCTTTCGAACGCAAACACACTTACGTAGTCGCCGTTGATATTTCAGTGGAGGTTGTCTCTGCCCTCAGCGCATCACAAACACAACTGGACCAAATCAACCAGACAAAAATCCACGACTGGATTGAGGGGGGGTGGATACTGTTGCTCAAGTGTAGCCCCATCGTGGTCAAATACCAGCATGCCCACATTGACTCATTCGATTTAAACGGGGATATGCATATGCGCAGACGGATGATAGTGGACCGAGATCAGCAGTTCAACTACGCACACGCACACACATCATCGCAATCCTTTCGCTTTTGAACAACGTGCTTGTTTGGATCACGGGTTTACTTACGAGCTGAGTGGCACAAATGAGGTGTACAAAACACTGGGATCTGAGCCTTAGGCCATGTGCAACTGAACCATTGATGTCGTAACTAAGGTTGGTAAGTAAAACACTGAGGGAATATCACTTGACACTGGATAAAACTTTCAAAAACACGATTTCCATTCTCAAACTGGCAAGTATGGCCATTATTCTTGTTTATAATTTGTATCCTCTCAATTGACGTGCTCTGTTTCATCAATTAGCAACTACTCTGGGGACGGTTTTGTCGAATAATAAACTTGCACAAGGAGCTTGCGCGTGCGGTTGAACTGTTAGTCTGTCTACTATTCTGCGTCTGTATTCTAGTCAACACACACACACACACATTCCCTTTGAAATCGAACAAGTTTGGGGGTGTTGGTATTTGACCGCATTGAAAGAACGTTCAAGCAAGTATCCTACCCTCGACACAGCCGTGAATTTGTGTTTGGTTTACTTTAATTGCTCTTGTGACGTGCCGATCATAGAGGCTAATTCCACTGAGAAGTCCCCTCGGTGTTAGAAAGAGTTGAATTGATTCTAGACCAGTTTAGGACTCATCTAAATAATCTCATCAAAAAGTAACCATCGACAACGCCAGAAAATTCCAATTTTTCATTGAAATCTGAAACCAAATCCCATGATGGTAATTCCGTGAACAGCCATCGGAAGCTATATGATACTTCGGTAAATCCCGATTACTAGTCGACCAGTAACTTATCGCGTAATCGCTCTACATGTACACATACACATAAATGTCTTGGTTTCTTTGTATAAATTGTTAGGATACGAACAGTGGTTTTTAATCACTTGTCAGACCAGGTCTGAGTTCCAACCGAAACTCATGCGTTTCTGGGTTGCCGATATGGAAACGGCCACCGCTATTAATGATTAGCTGCGGTTGAGGCGGGCCCGGACCCACTGATTGGGTTCCTTCGGGCAAACGGCGACGATATTGGGGATGTAATGGGTTCTCGTCACCATGTCGTGGCGAGTGGGACTCACCAAATAAATAAAGCCATTGCCCCTTGCCATGTTCCACCGATACAGCAAGGCCTACCAGAAGAGGCATATGAAGCAACCGACTAGTCGCCGGCTCACTTGAAACAACGTTGCCGCCTTGCAAGTCGGGCTTGGTTTCACAAAAGCTGGGGCCGCATTGTCGAATAAATCAGTTAACTCTTGGTTGGACGTTCGAATAGAATGGGTAGTAAAAGAACCATAGACGATGACAGTCATTTGTGAAGAGAGTTTAGCGGACCACAGTTAGACTGTTCCGCGTGTTGACGGCTGCAGCATTCTAGGGTTTTCCCGCCTCTGTAGGTCCACTCCCTATTTCCCTTGGATATTCACTCTTTCTGTAGAAACATGTTACCTGGAGAAAAGGCAGAGGTCAGTGTGGCTTACCTTGCTGAACGATGATAATGAGTCTGGAAGAAATTGCTTTGTCATTATACTGATAAAACACGTCCTCAAGATAGATTCTTGCAAATATGATGTTGTAAGGCATAAACCCATTTACCCTACATCCGAGGCAGACAGGAATAAATCGGGTATTCTCATCACGTGTTATCCTTCTTCTCGTAGGTATGTTTCGGTCACGATCAACAAATCTGATTACCAGAGCTATTTAAGTCAATCTGAAGAAGATGGTAGTCAAAGACATAAGGCGGCCCTCTGAAGCTCTCGTTGTTGATGAACTTTTTGATTCACCCATAATCTGTAGGTATTTCGAACGCTCGACATCAACCACAATTATGTAGTTCCTCAACAGAATTCCACGGTTTAAGCAGCTCACAGCACCTTCTGAAACTGGCGTTCGTCGTAGCTTGGAATGATAGATTCCGGTTTCCAAGGTCCGAAACATACATTCAAATCCTGTAACAAGCACAGGATCTCCAGTTTCAACTGTTGATCAATATAGCACAAATAAAATTAGGACATTGTGTCGACTAGCAATTTTGAGAATTCATGATGGCACACCTTCGGGTGAAAAATGCGGTGTTTCTCTGACGCACCAAGTTAATGTCTCCGTCCACTGGGATTTCTTCTTTTAACGAATCGTAGGTGGGGAAGCTACTCGAGCTACTGGGCAGTAAAGCCGGTGCGATCGAGGGTCGCATTCGAGACGGTTCCGCATTCTCCGGTGATCCAGCTCAAGCGTTATCACAAGTACTCATTGATCATGGACATCACTATCTCGGAAAGGAAGTCCTGTATTCTGGCGTGACCGGTGAACCACTAGAAGCTTATATTTACTTTGGTCCAGTGTATTATCAGCGGCTAAAACACATGGTGATGGATAAAGTAAGTCGAAGCACCGTTTTTTTGTGATGTGCCGTAGTTATCGTCTCACAGTCCAACATAGATATTTTGAGATGCTCCTTCAGCTAGACGCCCGATAACGTCTAATGGAGAAAGACAGGGATCCAGTGCCACCCCGCCGGATATTATCTTTCTACTATCTCCCACATTATTTTCTGTCGAACGTCGGATCACTTCGCCACCTATTCTTTCTTGTGTAATGTCTCCAGGGTTACATTGTAGTGGGCCTAGCGTGGAAAGATTTTATTTCACCTCCTGATCGAGTTCTTCGTCACATTCTGAAGTAAATGGTGGCTGTGTTAAGTCGTTTTCAATGGATGCACCATTAAAACTGGTGGCACAATACCTACCGCTGCATGTCTGTGTGCAGCGGAAATTATTGGACATTGTTTTTTATATAAGCCTGTAACTGATGACTGCGTGCGTGCGCATCCACTTGTTATAATCAGCAACGCAATTATCCCAATCTCAGTACATGGCCATGCTGCTCGCTAACCGTTAGTTTACGCTTAATGCTAAGATGAACACTTAATTTACAAACGCCGTTACTTTTTTATTCGGTAGTTACCTTGAATGCGCAACGCCACCTGACCTAACAACTTTCGATTAAAAATAATGTTACTCACTTCGGTGAGTCTCACCACATAAGTGTACCTCACAATCGTTCTTCCCTAATTTTCAGGTGCATGCTCGTTCTCGGGGGCCCGTAACCGCACTAACGAGACAACCCACTGAAGGTCGCAGCCGCGAAGGTGGTCTAAGAGTCGGTGAGATGGAGCGAGATTGCTTTATTGCTTATGGGGCATCCCAGCTGCTTGTCGAGCGACTACTCACATCCAGCGATGCATACGACGCATGCGTGTGTGAAAACTGTGGTCTTTTGGCAACCTCGCGCAACTGGTGTCAGTACTGTCGTAGCAGTAGGCAAGTCGTGACAGTACGGATGCCGTATGCGTGCAAGTTGCTCTTCCAAGAACTAATGTGCATGCGCATCTTCCCCAGACTCACACTGGGCAACACCTATCGCGACAGAGCTAAATGACCGATCCCATAACGTCGTGCCCCCAATACACTGAATTTTTTGCCATGCATGTACAGATCCTCATCCCCTGTCATACATACATTTTGCTGTGATTTTCTATTCAACCTTAGCTGGGTTGTTTTCTAGCGTAAATTCTACATTAAAACTAGGTGAATCAGCAGTCTATCATTAGCTTGACGGTTCTTCGGTTTTGGTTGCCATGTTGGTTTACATCTATTTCCGACTACCCGTTGGATGAAAATACCCATGTCCATCGTAGTTTTTACCGGTCTACACAAACCGATTGCATAACAAGGCAGACATGTAGTGAACCTGTTTCGGTGGAGGTTCCCTAATTTACGGTTTTATCATTTAAATCCAAGACTTGGTGTCGTCACGAGGAAATAATATTTACCAAGAAAAATTGACCAAAATATGTCATCGATCGCAAAGCTCACGTATGTGCATACACAGCTTGAAACAAGGTAATCCAACTACGTTGAAGTAGTCACCCTCGATCCGTTCGATTAAACTGCATCCAAGTCCTTGAATCCCGTATGCACCAGCTTTGTCCCTTAAAGACAGTAAAACACATGGAAAGAATTAACGGCGTCGCATAGCTGCCACTAGGTGATGTCAAATACATGAACAAAACTATCCGAGATATCTTGTCATAATGAATTCAATGAATCTAAAGGAACCAACGTTGGTGTTTTCCTATTAGATGGCGGTGCTTAATCCCATTATGATGAAACGTCTTAACCTGATTATTTACAAAGGTGTTGCGTAAAGTCCGGAGATAAACTATTTTACTCTTGATGGGCTTTTCTGTCCTAAACTCTTCGTCCCAAAAAATATAAATTCGGTGTCCAATATGGGCAATGAAACTTGTGAAATTCCATTGGCCTTTGAGTCCAATACTCAAAATCAACCTTACGCCGGACCCTAAACCTAATGAACACGCATGGCGGATTTCAGCTTATGAAACTTAGTAGACTACATTGGTTGGGTCACGTGTTGCGTATGGCGAACACTCGTCTACCATACCGTGCCCCGTTTTGCGATCCTCCCACGGAGCGGAAAAAGTCCTATGGATGTCAGTAAATGACGTGGCAACGTGGGATGAGAAAATGTACAGTAAAGTAGGTCTCTAACCTCTTGTTCGTTGGGGTCCGAAAGACCGGTCAAGTAGCTGGCTGAAAACACTGAGGGATATGGCAGCGAATCTTAAACAGTGGCGATCGTGTTGTAATTTTCTATCGAACAGAATGATTAAAAAAGTAAGTTTCTACAATTAGACCGTATTCGGTGTGCTGGCTACTAGGACAGTAATATTTTCCCGCCGGTGTAGGTCCACCTCCTATTCGCTCTGCATACTCATCTTTTTTATAGAAACATGTAACTCTAGGGAAAAAGACAGCGACCAGTGAGGCTTGCCTTGCTGCTTAACCCATATCTCGTATAGAGGGAACCTGACTCCCGGGCAGTGGTACAAGTCACAACAGGAATGGAATAGAACGCTTACATTGGTTCACCAGAATCCACGTAGGCCGTAATAGTTTCTTCGTCCAATGAAGCCATCGTTACCACAGTGGTTTCATGAAAGATCGCACATTCACGCTTGCCAGCAGGATGGAACGCCAAAATGCAAACACCAGTGAGGACTTCGTGTGACCTTCCACTTAGTCTGCGAGTTAAGTAGAGTTGCTAGGTGTACTAAACAGTAACCTTCTAAGTGTCTCGACAGCCTCAGTGCGATTACCGGGCTTGCCGAAAATCTCTCCGTATAGAGTGACAACCGTGTCCGCCGCAATAATGATGTCATAATCCTATCAAAGAAATGACAGACCGACAGTTAAAAACGATCACAGAAACACACATGCTGTGGACCCAGATTGTCCGCAGCAGCCTCAGCCTTTAACAACGCCAACTTCTCCACGTACTCAGCAACAGACTTGTAGTTTGATAATGGTATATTTTCATCCACTGCAGGAGAAACCGTTTCACATCGAATCCCCTAGAAAACATCTATCATTACGCAGAGCTTACCATGGTCTCCATAATTTCCTTTCTTCTGGGCGAAGAACTGGCAAGGACAATTCTTTTGTGAAATAGTGTTTTCGTAAGTGAGGATAACATCGTACTAATGATCTATAATATAATAATATGTGGAATAAAGTGGCCAGACGAAGTAGTGATAAAACAGTTGGCAATCGATAGAGCGCTACACATATTAATCATTGTTTCTAAGACACGGTCAACGCATGAGTGGGGTGGGAGGAGCATGCCCCATAATCAATAGGGACCACTAAATTGGAGGATGGCATCCAGAAACTATTAGTCTGAAACTTGGAGTTCCGTAAAACCACACAAGCTGACATGAGACAGGCATGGTAGCGAAGCGGACGATAGCTGCCAAAGTGACCGGTGGATTCGAAATTCTGAGTTTTATCCGGAGGGAGCAACTGGGATTGAACTTGTACAGAGGTGACTCGCTTGCTGAGCAAACATGAGACCCAGATATAATCCAAGCGAAGACAATTTCGTGCCAAACCGGATCGAAGGCCTTGGATATGCCCAACGAGATCTCGAATATCTCCGTAGTCATTCAGTGCAGTCGACCTGGGATGAGATGACAGCCAACGGGCCGCCCGTAGAGCGACGCCAGCGGAGTCAATCAGTCACCCGAGAATCTTCATGTTCAAGGAAGGGACACAGGTGGATAGCTTCAAAATTTTCGAAAACATGGGATTAAAGATGATGGGACGATAGTTATCAGGGTCAGAAGGATCTTCACCTTTTGGGTTAAGAAAAACAACTGCGTCCTTTCACGGAACAAAAGCGGGCCAATAAAGGCGCTAACTCCAGAGCACCAGTTTTTAAAAAGGTGAGTGAAATATCATCCGGACTGGAAGGTTCGTTAACATTCGGACTGGAAAAACGTGGCTGGGAACATGCCAGCAGGGCGGAAGACTGAGCTTTGCATAAGCATTGGGCTTTGGGGCAAACCAGGAAGGAAAAGCCTCCGCCTTATCAAGCGGGTCGTCCACCAGAGAGCCAAAGAAACAGCGAATGGGGGGATTTCGAGGGGCAGAAATTATGCAAGATTCCCTCCTGTCAGTGGATCGGAGTGATCGGCTATTAGTGGGACTAGTGGTTCGGCTTTATGACGAACGAAGCAATCTTTAGCTTTCTGTAGGCGAGCATTTGTTGCCAGCTTGCACAAAACTACTTTGGAATGGCTGGTTAGGTGAGTGGCGCCACCGATGGTGCGCTGTTTTTCAAGTGGGCAGGAGAAGTTAAACCACAGAGTCATAGTTTTCTGGATTTGGACAAGTGTGAAATGCAAAAATGCATGCCTTGAAGAACAGTCTCATTGAAAGTAGAAGCAGAGAGAAATGCCAGGTACAAAACAACATACGTTCCAAGGATAACAAGCCAGGAAGTCACGAAAACCGCCCCAGTCTGCAAAATCATTCCACCAAAAGGTGCATTTAGAACTGGGGATTCAGACGGGGCGAAAAAAGTGAAATGGTCCGACAACCTGTGCTTAAAATTAGTTTGGGAGCGTTTGAGATATCTGGTCCCCACGGATTTTCCCCGGGAAGTTGGCTTGTCACTAAATTAAGCGACAATCAATATAGTTAGCTTCCATGTAACTCACCCGCATATAACGCCAAATAGCAGACAGACCAATCCCAAATTAGGAAAATTTTGATCAGGGTCAAAGCAGTCTAGTATGAACAGCCCTATGGAGAGTGGCATAGTGTGCAGGTAACTCAAGATGGAAACTGGAGCGCCGATAGACCAACGGCAACTCAGTCGATTCCAGCTTTTATTTTTTTCGACACGCTTGATGCATGAGTGCAGTGAATGGGATATGTCCCATAGCCACCAGAGCCCAGTACACGGAGGAGAAGGAACCGGCGACTTAGACACTGAAACCTATAGTGGCATGAGACCACATAAGGTTTCAATAGGTCAGTGTAAATTTATGTTCCCTGGTTATGTTAGTCACAGTGGGAATCACACTCCATCTCGGTTCCCGTGTCCCCTCGAGTGATACCTAAATCAGGTCGTCTGCAGTGGTAAACCTCGGAAAACAACAAGGTCAACTGTGACTCAACCACGTAGCTGAACCTACTAGGTGTATAACGAGGCAAGTTGTGGCTCTGTGCGCGCTCTCTAGCTTTGTGAATTTTGCAGTTAAGCATAAGTAACGTCCCCTCCAAATTCCAGTCGTGGAACCATGCGACTGGTGCACGGCAGTCTCAAAGATTTGTATGACAACAGGTTGAAACAGCGGCGATTAGCGTCCAGATTACCTCAAGCGGAAACAGTGATAATGTCATTATGGACGCGGGTTTCCAGCGAAGAGGTAACCATTACCTCGGACAGAGGTCATCATCGACTGGCCGAAGCAGAGGACCCTGAAAGGAGTAGCCGTATGCCATGTAACCTTTGGGGTCCTATCTGCAATTGTGCGCATTTCTGATTACCCAACGGTAATTCCCATGCCTCTGACTAACGAATGAGGGAATCTAGGTCTTCCTGTACCCGCCTCCTGTCGTCAAGCTCACTGATTGCCCGCCAGATTTTTACATCACCTTTGCAGACTTTGCACCCTGTGCTGAGTCGTTCCTGAACACCGAGAACAACAGCGGTCCCAAGTTAGGATATTACGCCTCACCACGGCTGGCCTTGTGCCTGGTGGAGTACGAACTAGCTACCCTCTTAGTGAGAGATCCTCGTCGCACAAAATCCTCAAATCACTGACTTGGGGGTGCTGAAAATCCAAAACCAGTTGGTGTGGAAGTACACCGAGAGTCTTATTGAAAACGACGCAGATAACACCTGTTAAGCAGACCTCTCATTTTGCTTGGAACTAATGTTCCCGTGCCAGTAGATCAAGCAGACGGGAACGTCCCTGCCGGATGAGGGATGTGAGGAATTCATAATTCCGCGAATGTTCGCCTAAGTGCATGCATATGAATTGCATCTTGAGCGTTTTCGCCGTCTGATGGGGTTCATGCTCATCACAATCTGAAAGGGACAACAAAGAAGGGAAAACCACATGAGCCGAAGCCCAGCAAAAGTGCATTATACAACTAAAGCCCATTCAGCGGCTCACAACTTGCCGGTTACATCGCTTTCCCACCCTCACTCTTAACGAAAAAACCGCTTAGAATTTTGTACTCCACATAACCCAGAGTGCCTCTGAAACTGAGACCACGAGATGTATCCATAAAACATACAGGGCAGACCACTGCACGTGACCACAACACTCCACCTGGTCATCAACCAAGGCCACGGTCCCGTCGAGGGTGCCCGATTTGTAATCTGTCGACCGCGACCGTGCTCTTCGATGGGGATCACACGCATCACAATCTGAAAGAGGTAACACAAAAAGGAAACCGGTGTGAATCAAACACCAGTAAACACATCAGCCAAATAAAACAGAGCACAAACTGCTCGTTCATCATAATTATTCAGCGCTAAACAGCAAAGCAAGCCCCGCCGTCCTCTCCGTTTCACCAGAGTGAAATGTTCCCGTCAAGAGTGATTGCACAGTAACAGGGAACAGACCTACACGTGGGAAAAGATCAAATTGCTGCAGCAACCAACATACAACAATCTAACTGCCCGAACCCAATTTCCCAAACATTCTGGTTCAACAGAAAATAACAACACGATCGCCACTGTTCGCGGTTCGCTGACGAATCCTTCGGTATCTCTACCCAGCTAGTTGACGAGTCCTTCGGACCTCAACCACGACGACGTTACACACCTAATTTACCTGAGTTCGCTGTAAGTTTCCCTATTCATTGTGGCTTTTTCTATCTCGCGGGAGGAAAGTAAAATAGACCACGGCGTAGCAGATGGTTGCTCCCAAAACTGTGGTTTCGCAGACGCATGGTCCTGCTGTTTTTGCCGCACACAGCACGGGAATCCTGGCCGAATATACACATCATAGCAATCCGGCAACGTTTCCGCTGATGGCGGCAGTCTTCCTGTATCCTGCGACATTTCCAGAGCTGTAATGAGTAGCCTAGGTTTTCTAGCAAGTCTTGACTCCCTGCTCCTCCCAGACCCCTGAGACCCACTGGCTGTAGGTTCGCGTATGAACACCTACTGCAAAACCGTTGGAAGAGCTGGGATAAATGCTGGACAGCAAGGGGAGCCCACCCAGACGAAAATACTAACATGTGAAGTGAAATCGAGTGGACAAAAGGTGGTCATTACGGGGTGTGAAAACCGTGCAGGGTAAAACCAACGACTAACCCGAACTGGGAAGTAAAAACCCAACGTTCCTCCCCTTTTTCGTCCTTTTACCTAACACATGATGGCGATTTCAGGTGGAGTAATACGAAACTGAAAACCTAGTCAAAAATGTTTTCGCTTTTTTTCGTTTTTGGGTGTAACCGAGGTGGAGGCCTTCACTGTGGAGCGCTGTTCAAGCGATGCGATGTAAACAGAAGTATGGCTTGCCAGAAATATGGATGACAAATTGTAAGGAGCTCGTTATACTGCTCTCTTAACGCTTTCATGTTTCGATGTGGGAAGAATCCGTCTGCCAACCGCGGTGAGAAAAAACTAGGCATAAGAACCGATGGCCCCTGATTCGAACTATCTCGAGAAGAACATATTATGATGAGAGTTGGCTGGGGGTAATGTGTGGTTTTCAAACCATGTGGCGGCTTAGAAGCCTTCTGCTTGACCCATCCCAGCAAATCACCGACACAGACAGTGCGCACTACCTGGCTGACATTCCAGCTGCGGGCAAATAAAGGGTCCGTGTGGTAGATCGAGGCCTTCGTCGTAAATTCTATGGGAGCTTCGCTTTATTATTTTATGCAGAAAACAGTCGTATTCGCTTACTTTCTCCTGATGGGTAGAATGAAGGATTAGTGGGTCAGAATCCAAATGCTCTGTAGCCCTCTGAATTTCGTACTTCAGGTGCTCCACTGGTCCAGAAAACTTGGTCCGGCTAGTTTTTCGAAGACGTCTGGAGTGCGACCCGGAATCCGCGGCCGACAAAATTTCCAGTCGATGGAAAAGAGGATTTGAGCCAAACACCAAAACCAGCATGACGTTTTATGTATTGTGGCGCCAAAATGGCACTTATAAGGCTACACACGCGCAGACAGACCACGGCAGAGCAATGCCGAGTGGTCGGAGTGAGTCGAAAGCGAACATTCCTAAAAGCCAGCAAGAGCGAAAACCGACAGATATCGTATGCTTTAAAATGAAGGCAAAGAGAATAGGTGTCAAGCGTCAATATCCTAGAGAAAATGATAACCAAGCATAATCGATTTTGTCCGAAATATCGATGCCACTACAGGTGGGCCAATGCTTAGTTGAGTCACCCGCTGCTGGCTTTCCTGTCCAAGATAGTGTCATCGTCAGCCTATACTACCTTGTTCATTTCGATTGGATCTGGTGGGTCGTCTATATAGACCAAGAAAAGGATTTGGCCGGGAAATGAGCCTTATAGGGCACCAAAGTTTGCCGGCAACACCCCAGCACTTAGGTGACAATTAACAGCTGTGTAAAATGACTGGAGAGGAAGCTTTGAACAAGAGTTCTACTGGTAGGCCACCGCAGATGACTTGAGTTTGAGAATCTGAGTATCATGAAGCGCAGTCAAGTGCCTTCGCAAAGCCAATGATTACCGCATGTGATATCCTATCACCGACATGGGTCACTGCCACATTGACCACTATGTAGAGCACGTTGGTGATTCTGGGCGGATCCGAGGGGACCCCATGCTGAAATAGGAATACGTTACATTTCACGATTGTTCTGATCAACACAACGGCTTCAGTGAGCCTCACACAATCAGAGGGGGTGCGCAGTCCATCGCACAAGGGCACAGACCCAGCAGGACGAACCAATACTTGATGCACAAAGGTATGGGCTCGAGCCTTCCAGCCCCGTAGCCGCACAATGGGATGGGGAACATCAGATGCCCTTTGGAAGTGGTAGTCCAGTTCCAGCTAGATTACAAGACTATACGGTGAGATGCCTGATCGCCCAGGTTTTTGCATCGAGCGCTCCTTGGATCAGAAGATGCTTCGATGACAGGATGGTGGAAACTATTTTCAGTTCATACAGGGGGGATCAATTGATGAGATGCGTTCCTCTCAACCATTTCCTCAGCCCTACAACTCACACACTGTCTCCCCCAAACATGGATAACCATGCATTGTCTAGCCTTAATTTGAATTCGCGCTCTGACCCCACCTCGATCACTTCCTCCGGTAGCCTGTTCCAGCCATTCACCACGACTTGCTAAGAAAACCCTTAAAACCCCTGATTCCCACTAAAACATGCGCAGCCCCGCTTATTTGCATATTTACTAAATCTGGTCCCAAAACTCTTGATGTCTCAAAACGACTAAGGGAACTCGAAATCAAAGTACAACAGATCAAAGACCTGTCATTGAAATTGTCCCCATTAGTCAGCATAATCAACCCTTCCAATGACACCGATGCCAGAAATCTAGGTGCCACAGGACGGTTTTTTTTGACTCCGTAACTAAGGAAACTCACAAACGTATTGCGAATGCGAAGAACGCCTTTATCTTTAATGTACCTGAACGCTCCCCACTGCTACTGGTCTAATCTACCATTCTCAATGATTGTAGAATGACCCACCTCTCCTGTCTGTGTTCTAGGCTTCGGAAAAAATCCGGAGAATAACCGCCCAATTTTATTTCAATTTCGTGATGAACTTTCTGCTAAGGAGTTTATCGCAAACAAAACGAACATTACTAACTACATGCCTTATAAAAATATCAAGCTCTTTACTCTGTTCCAGATATATTACGGTCACTAAAGTTTACCGCAGCTTCTCAAGTTGGCAGGACTTCGGTAGTATCTGACACCCCCTCTGACCAGTGCGCTGCCAGTGCAGATTCTTCCTGATGGGCCAAATCCTGAGCCTACTGCCAGGATTTCAGCTAACCTACCCTCTCCCTGTGACAGTCTCCATCGCCCCACATCTCCGGCTATCCCGTGCCTGGTGACCACTACCGGCACCAACATACAAAACCCATCGAAAACTACACCTTCAAACAATTTGCACGACCGACCTCTCCCGTACTTACGCCGCCCAATTTCCTGTCCAATCTCTTCACTCCACAAATATGTTACTTGTTTATCTAAGAATAAATCTAATGAGGGCAGTGACACCCCACCTCCGCGTATACCTGCTGCGAAAGTGGTAATCCCTCTACATTACCTCCTTTGGTCGCAACCACTACCGATAGATCTAGATGAAACTCAGTCTCCTCCGCCCGTACAACCAGCCCGCAAACGTGCTCATCTAAATCTACCAGATCTGGTACCAAAAATAAGAGCACTGTAGGTATAACCACGCAGCTGATTGCCATCCCACCGATGTCTTTTCAGGCCAATATCAGCCGCTTGCATATACTCTGTCCCAGATATGCCCTCTAGCACTTCCTCGTCCTTCAGTCAAACAACAGCATGGTACCCAACCAAAATCAGTTGAATCCCACAGGAAGCGCATACCAGTGACCTATTCAACTAACCACAAAACCACGCACTTCATTATCCATCCTGTTAACCCACTGGGTCAACCTGTTTGTACACCTTGACTGTCTGGCACTCTCGGCACACTCAACTCAACTAAGCCATCCCGGCATGAGCTCCGCCAAATCGGAAGGTCCACAAACTCGCGAAGGCCTACTAACCGCCACTTACAACCACGAGTTGATTGGCCCACTGTATTCATGCCTCCACCATCCTTCGGTAACACATTTGCCACATTCCAGCATGATACTAATGCCCCTCCATATATAGGGCCTGTTACTTATCCCTCCTACTTCAATCCAATTACCAGCCAACCCTATTTAGATGCATTTTCGCCAATCCAATGCCCCTTTCCTACTACTGCACGCCCAAATCCTCACCTCATTTATCGGTATCCTCATAATTCTGCACGATTTACCCCGGATCCTCCCTTGCTACTTGGCAAACTTTAGATAACTGCATTTCGCCCATTGAATCACAACCTATCATGAAATCCCTTTTCAAGCGCACCCTTGCCCGGCGTTTACCTCAGTTACCTAAGCTAGAAAGCACTGCTTTCCCGACTCCTGCGAATTCCGAAAGTACTGCCTATCCCTCAAAATTTCATGCGCATACCTGCTAACCAGCATTTACTCCGGCAGTTTTCAAAGCCCCCTCCTCACTAACCCCCTAGATTTTCAGTCCCGCAGTGACAAGGTCACAATTTGGCCAACTAACACTGTCCCACCCGACTGATACTACATCCCTCACACTGGCCTCCTCTAACAACCGGTTCATTAACTCCCAAGTTTCTTCCGTCACCTTGGTCTTCAGCCCACAAATCCATTAACAAAGACAGTCCCTCGCCGGCCAGTATACCTAACTCCAATGAATTTGCCCCCTTGTCACAGCTATGCACTATCCGAACCTTTAATGTGTCCCTCGATTATTTCACCCCAACGAACCCACCTCTGGGATATCACGTGGACTTAAACGTTCCAGTGAATTTTCCCTACTCCTCCTGAACTCCCGCTCACTGACTCGTAAAGTAAGGGAGCTGAGACTGTTAGCAGCTAAAATCTCCTACGATATTATTTTGGTAACAGAGACTTGGCTAACAAACCACAGCTCTACTCCGTCTTTTTCACTGGGGGGTTATGCGCCTTTCCGAACAACAAATCAAATCGTAGAGGAAGTTCTTGCCTAGCCTACGTGAAGCAGCCACACAAAGCTTTCTTTCTCCATCACCCACTTCTTCATTCTATCCCATTTGACACCATTTAGATTCTGGTGCAATTACTCGAGCTGCTAATTCACATGGGATGGGTATACCGACCACCAAACTCGAATAGTTCTGATATTTCTCGTCCAACCTAAGCCTTTATTTATCTTTCGGGTGTCCCCCCAGCCCTAAGCTAGTGGCGTGTGACCTCAATGCCCCTAAAATTTGTTGGTCCTCTCTATCCGCTCCACCCACCTTACTCAACTTTGTTTCTGAATCGCACACTAAAGGATGGACTCAGAATGTGTCTGTTAGCTCACAAGGCTCCACAATATCTTGGACCTAGTTTTTATGCATAGCACTGCTAATGTTAAGGATTCAGTGCTAAAACCCTTCCCTGGGAGTGACCACAAGATGGTTACGCGTAGCTTCCCTCTCCGTAACAAACCCTCCTCACCCATGTGTACCCACCATACTGTCTCTTCCTATATTTCGACTCGTTGCAACGAAATCTCCGACGCTTTGCGAACCCTTGATTGGTCCAGCTTCTTTTTATCGCCTGACCCGCAGAGAGCGGCAGACGATCTTTACGCAAAACTTCTTTTTACTATTAATCGTCTGTCCACTTCGATCACTTAACATTAACCTAAGAATCATAGTAGGGTATGACAGCTCCAGACAAAACTTTTGAAGGCTTAAAAATTCCTAGTGCAAGTCAACCGCTTGCAACAAGAGTTTCTTATGGAGCCCGAACTAAGGTTAAAAAGGCAGGAAATGCTAGCTCTTGGGCAGCTTAACCCAGTTCAAAAGACTATCCACATTTCCAGAGCTCGCTCGCAGCCAAAATCGTCAACTATTCTGAACTTCATCATATTTAATAGCTCATGCATCAAGTCCCCTGTAGACGTTGCAAAAGCATTCAATACCTGTTTCTCTTCTACTCTCATTAATGACAATCGGGCTCACTCTGAAATCCACCCCATGATAACTTCGGTTAGATTATCCTCCATCTCCTTCGGCATTGCTGGCATCATCAATGTGACGAAATATGCCAGGCCATCCCACAGGCCTGGCCATGATGGCATCCCACCAGTCCTATTTCGCGCCGCTGTTCCAGATCTTCCGGTGCTCCTTCTAAATCTGTTTTCGCTATCCAAGTCCGGCGCTACACTGGAAAGCTTCCATTATCTAACCACACTACAAAAAGCGTTCTATGCGTGAACATGAAAGCTTTCGCCCTATTAATCACACGCCAGTTCTATCCTGGCGTGTGGAAAAGATTGTAAAAGAACAACTGGTTAACTTCCTTACTGCTCACAACCTTATCAGCCCTTCACAACACGGCTTCCTTAGGGGCCGATCCTGCCTCATCTGTCAGTTTGACCTGTCAAACTTGGTCACCCAAAGTGCCGATTCCCACCGGTCGATGCTCATAATCTTTTTAGACATGTCAAAAGCGTTTGACCGCAGTTTTTACCTCCGAATTCTGGCCAAAATTAGAACTTATAGAATAAGAAATCCCCTCTTATCTTGGCTATCATCCTACCTTTCCGATCGCTTTCAGGCAGTCAATATTACCGGTTGTTTTTCTCAGCCATTTGCTATTACCAGTGGGGTTATTCAGGGGAGCGTTCTAGGTCCCCTCCTGTTCCTGCTATACATTATTGTTATCGTTAAAGTTATTCGTCATGGCACACCACTCCTGTTTGCCGATGACATTAAAATAGTCCACGCTCTTAAGGCTGCTTCATTTAGCCCCAATCTTGCATTTATCAATGAAGACCCAGAGTCTCTTGATAACTGGTGTTCCAAATAGCTTATGAATTTCTCTGCTGACAAAAGTTCTCTAATAGCATAAAAATGCCGTGTTCCTCTAGGCATCCTCTCTATAAACGGCCTGCCAATTACTGTTTCACACACAGTTAAGGACTTAGGGTTTCAGTACTCCAGTTCTTTCAACTTCCACGAGCAGGTTCACAATCAGGCCGCTGTAGCTAATAGAACCGCCACATTGATCTTAAGGGCATTCCGCACTAAAGACTGCAGAATTATCATTTTCAAGTCCCATGCTAGGCCCCACCTCGAGTACTGCACGAATATCTTCACGCATATGCGTAGAGTCAATAGAATTGCAAACGAGAATCTGCAGCGGGCGTTCACTAGAGATCTCCTAGGTTCTTCATCTAGCTTAAACTACAGAGCTAGATGCGAGCTGTTTGGACTTGAACCATTGTGGCTTCTTTGAGTTAATTTGAACCATGCACTTCTATTTAATCTTAGCCATAATAGTGTCCACTCTACTACAAACGTCACACGCGACGCTGGTGGTCCCCCTTATCCACTTCGTAGTAGATGCTACTCGTAAAGAATACCTCTGACTCGACTATCAATCAGGGCTAAACTATTCACAGTTGCTTACTATAAACTTTGGAACAAACGCCTAAGTTCCCTGCGGTCGTGCCCAAATTCAGCCCAGTTCAAAGCCCAGCTGGCAAAGTTATTGGATGTCCCGTTTTTAATTAACCTGACACGAGCTAACATTGGACCAGGGAAGACTTACGAACATGGGTTAGAAATTTTGTTCGTGACCGAATCCTTCCTGAGATCACCATCAGGGATTCGGCTTCATCTCTAACTTCCTCACTTTATCGCACGTCCCCGCTAATGCACTTTTTGACCTCCCCTGCAGTGATGTACCCTCTTCACCAGTGGCTTGAGCAAATAACTCTCGAAATTCGCCCAATGTGGGTGGACAAAAATGTCAGCGTACTTATTATAGGATCCATGCTCCGATCACATCCTGTGATTTCAAACACCAGCCTGTGTACTCCCCGTTATTCACGTCATTCTATCCTCTTTACTGGCTTGGCAGGGATAAAAAGGTCGTTCTTGGTGGCCCAAGACCTTCGAATAACCATAGGACTATTACCATAGCTCACTTCTTGTTACCACATTTTGCAGAATAAATGCACTATGTTGCAGGTATTTTTCCGCGATCCAATAATCACCATAACCCCAAGCTGTCACCCAAGCGAGACTGCTTCTCCCTTGAGTTTCAGACCTCGCATCCGCAGCAGACGCGCTGCTAACGCTTTCGTCCTCGTAATGGAGATTCCAAATCTGCTATTCTATCATTCCTGTGAGGAACCTGTTAGCTAGAACTGGCGCTCGAGTTCTGGCCCGGTCAACCAAAACTACGCCTATTATCGCATTGGATATCTCAACTCGCATCTCTGCAATTGGATAAAACTGCGAGTGTTATTGCTTCCGGAATGGCTTGCGCACCTCATACTCCCCAACAGTACTGCTGAATAAGATCAAAAGCTGCAACATCGAAAAGGACAGCGTAGGGGACATTCTTGGCCAGTGTATTTAAAGAGTTCTTACACAAAATGTCTCTTATCTGACGCACCTCCCGGTGCAGCTTACCGCCATCTGCATGCAAATATAATCACTATCCTTGGAGTTCAATATGCGAAGCTTCAAAAATTTCCTCCAGATAGTTTGAGAAAGTCTTGACAGCCTTCCGCCACCCTCAGCATTTGGTTTGGCTATTTGTTGTCAAATGCTCGTCTTACCAGATTTGCTTAACGTTCCGCCTGGTCATCACCGCTTCCACCCAATTACCGCATTACCACTGCTTGTCGTCTCTTCAGCTTAACGCTTCCATCCATTTCGTAACGCTCCCGACGTTTGGTGTCTCTAGCCACATATCAGTATTCGCCGTTGGGCTCCGTCCATGTTGTGCGCCATCAATGAGCACATTTAGTGCACTCACACACGAAATGACTCGTAGTACGCTGCCTGCAAACAACCCCAGGAAACTCTTTTTGATATTCTAGAAATAGTTTTCTGGCTTGCTTTCTACCGGTATATCTGTACTTTTCCCATTGCTTTGCAGCTTCTCATTTCACTTTCCAGTAAGCTACTGCACTATCTCAATACTGCTCGCACCCCCTCATCCCATTCGATTTCTATCATCAACATTTCCTGTGCATCATCCTTGCAAAGGATTGACCGAACCTGGCGCATGCCTCCCGCAAATCGAGTAATATACATTATTACTATTATTACCATGCCCTCACTTTTTGTCTTTAGCGCATGCAAACAACTATAATGCCTGCCTGCTCGATGACGGCGAGTGGTCCGTCCCCTTGTCTAATGCATTTGTTCAGCACATGGACTCCGTCATGCATAAGCCTTCTGAGATAGTGACGCTTACGTTAGACTGCCTTGGACTAAGTAAAAATGGCACCAAGTGTTTGGTAGCTCCTTTGGGTATGTTAGGAGCAGGTAATTTGTGAAACTTGGCAGACAGGATGAACCTCTTGCACAATGTTTGCACTTCCCGGCCGCATGCAAAGTATTGGTGTCAGCTCGATAGTAAGTCACTAAACCCAAGGACGTTGTTATGCACTTAAGGAATACAAACTGGGCGTACCGAAAAAGATAACTCCCAGCACGGACGGAACAAACCTACCAGTGATCGGCGGACGCTTGATGTCCCGCAGGAAATCACCACTTATACTTCGTAGCCAGCCGGACAACAACAGCAGTTACCTTTAATTTAGGTTAGAAAATACCGCTGGAATAACTTGCTGCACACATTAAGTGAGACGTTTGCAGTGTTTGTCCCAATTAAGAGTCGGAATGGACATGGACGAGACCATACCCTGAGTTTAGCGCTATCGGTGCCAGCGGTGTACCCATGGAAGGTGAGCTGGCTTCTACAACCTTCCAACGTACAACAGATTGATGCAGAAAGTGGGAATGGAAAACGGATCTCCTAGGGGCCCCCAGTACCGTGCTCTATGTGTAGTCGAATTCGCTTGGTGATTGCGCCCTAAATGACGACTGTAAGTTTGTTAACTTACGAGTCTTCTTTTAGGAACGTTACAACGGTTGTTCGGCAGGTAGAGTATACGATCGTCTGCGGTAAAGGAAATAAATAGTTCAAGTCCCACAGACAATCAATTACCGTTGCTAGCATGCCTGACTTCCGTTACCCAGTAAAACTGTAAGCCTAACTATTTCGACGAATTAAACATCAATAATCCTAAATATATTTATTGAGATATAAGAAATAATTTGGCGAAAATCGGCTCGAATAACATAATAATATGTCGTAATATTATGTATTTCTCGATTTGCGAGAGGCATGAGCAAGGCAAGATAAAATTTTTACGTGGATGATGCAGCAATAACGTGAATAATGGAAATCAGGTATAAGTCGACATATGCTACATTGAATTACTCGGGAGGCGCGATCAGAATCTGCAAAGCAATACGCAGTGCACAAGTATGCGGGACAAAAACCAAAACTGGAAACACTGTTTGTGAGCAAACGGAATTGGAGTCATTTCGCG
Organism: Fasciolopsis buskii; assembly: GCA_008360955.1. Taxonomy (NCBI): domain Eukaryota; kingdom Metazoa; phylum Platyhelminthes; class Trematoda; order Plagiorchiida; family Fasciolidae; genus Fasciolopsis; species Fasciolopsis buskii. The sequence continues at coordinate 49,199 of LUCM01009124.1, forward strand.
TTTAAGTGCAGTAAACATGTTTGTCGCTGGCGCAGCACTTGTAAGAAGATGAATGTTGGACGCCGAAATATGTCCGGAGGAGTAAGCGTCAAAAGCGTGATGGACAGCAACGTTAAGCTGACGAGATGAAGATCAGTAAATATATGAAAATTGAATGGAAATCAGTCGAACTCAAGAGGAAATTCATCAAAGGTGAACCAGGCAGTTACATTTAACAACAATAAAGAGACGGTAAAATGCTGAGGAAGGCGGACGAATGCTATCAAGTCTGGCAAACTATATGGAGAATGAGATTTTATGAAATGTTTTGTGGAAGATTTGCTGATTGCCTCCCCATGCCGGTGGTGGCAAACTTAACCGGGAGGTGCAGTAGAGGAAAAATTTGTGTAAGAAGTAAAAAGCCTTCAACTACATCAGACGTGGATTCCTCGAAGCTGTCATTTTTGTTGTCGCAGTTTTGACCTCAGATGGCAGTACCTGTGGGGAATTCGAAGAGCGCACAGGGCATTCCATGGGCAGCATAACTGTTTTTGAACATTCATAAGGATCCTCCCGAATAAAAGTATCCAAGGGAATCAGCGACGCTGTTTGGGTTGGACAGACCAGTACTCGAGCGCCAGATATGGCTAGCAGCATTGCAAGAGGAACGGGAGGCCAGTAGATTTAGGGCTGCCCTAAAGAGGGCGAAACTTAAGCAGGGCTCACAGCCTTGTTACGGAAGGTGAAACAAAAGAGAAATGCAGTCTGGCTTGGTTGCCAGCTTGGGGTTATGGTGATGAATGAAACGTGGGGAAACAGAGGCATTAAACGATCGAAGGCTGGTCGCGTGAATAAAAACTCAGGCTCAGGAGTAAAAAAGGCAAGGTAAGAAGTAGAATTTGTGGCAGGAAATAAGAAGGTAAAGTGAATTGGCCCTAGCTTAACCGTCGGAGGGTTCATTGGTGATACATCGAACTGGTGCCCTGGTTGTTGATATAGAACTTATGTGGTAAGGTGAACAGGGTCGTAATAGGATCGGGTTGTCACTATGACGTAGTGTATTTTAGCTGAAGACAAGTTGGTGGTTAGGTTTTGATCAATGCCATATATATTTCTCGAATACTTCGAGAGGCATGCTTGGTTGCATGATCAAATGTTGCAGAGGTATTGCAAGTCACATTGAAGAAGCGGATAAATATTTGGGTACAAAACGAGAAGTAACAAAGCTAGCATATCAAGAGGGACAAGGAGTTTATACGCACCAACGACGCGGGTTCAGAAGCCCGTACCCACAAAATACTTACTGTGGCCCCACCAGATCCGATCACAAGGTTTCCATCCCTAATAAGCCTCTAGCATCCACCTGTTTGTTTATCAGCCTTCCATCAGTCTCAACTATCCATCATACAAAATGCACACTGCTCTCCTTCAAACACGCAAAGTCCTCTTTGACCGCCACTTCGTCGCGCCCCCACCGAGCGCAAATTTGGTGCAACAAAGCATTGTATGAATCAGCGACGGCTGCCTACGAGCAGTATAGCAAATTTTTATGACCTCCAGTTTTTATTGCCGACTTGAATGCCTGTGCGATTCTATTTGCCTTGCATGTTCTAAGATTACTTTCCAGAATGCCTGCCGAGTAATCCAAGAGTACATTTTCCTCCATATCGCCACAGATTTCCGTTATTTGCGTTTCATTTGCACCATCCCCGTACATACCTAAACTTATCTTGCGCAGGCATCTCGCAAACCGAGAAATATGCAAACAGGGACATGGACTTGTCAGCGGTTCACCATATCTCGAGCTTGCTAATGGCCACAAGTGCAAATCAGACTCTCGCGGATAGCTCCACGCCATCCTATGTGCTGGTTAACGTCGAACCACACAAAGCCAATGACCGTCCCGGGTACCTCGTCTCTGATGAACTATTATAACTGTTCAATTAACAAAACCGTGCAAACACACTTGAAAGGTTGTTCGGGACGGCATCCTCCATAGCCATCCAAACCCTCTACCGGCACAGAACACCGCAACGTCGTGGATAGTCCAAAAATGGACGACAAACAGGTCATTCCACTGCTTAATGTATCGATCACTGAATGACATTCTCTCACTAACAAGGCAACTGTATTTCCTCCCCGCACACACACGCAGCAAGTCCCGCTCCCCACGCCAGCATGAGTCCCAGTGAGCCCAATTTCTTCTGTGAGCTTCCACATTGTCTTTTCCAATCCCCGCATACTTGTGTCATCCATAACATTTCACACCTTGTAAGATAATCTCAACCCCTGCGTTCAACCCTGCGGACGACCTCGCATTCTCCCAACTACCCTTGCAGGCATTCAGCTAGATACCTCTCAAACCTCGTGTTCTACTTAATACTCCGTGCAAGTCCCCACCCTCACTGATAAGCCAACAATGTGAAATTGTGGTCTCAATCCTCCATCGCCGTTATAGTGTCTCACATCCCCATATTGACATGCCCGTGTCAGACTTCAACACATAAAGACCCGTTGATCTCTCAAGCTCACGGCTGGCCCGCATGACAGACTTCCGCCAATATCTTGCCTCCCCACCAATGATTGTGGTTTCTTTCCGTCACATGGTGCAGTTCTTGTGTGATGCCAGTGCTGAAAAAGCAGTGGCTGAATGTGGCTCGCGACGAGTGGGGGGCGAGTGATATCTAACCAGTCCGCAGATAAATTTCTTTGGTGAGGACTTTTAAGCTTGTGGTTTGAAAGCCGAACTGCTCCGGAAACCGGTGGCTCAACGCAACACGTTGCGAGTTGTGTTTTGCGATCACGGGGATAATGACAGATACACATACATTGATGCCCCCCCAGATCGTTGGTGTTTTTTTGGGTTGCTATTCCGTGTTTCCACTTGGCCATCTTTGTGCGAATTCAGCGATTCTTGCTTATTTTTTTTCGCATAATACTCTCAGGAAGATATGTCGATACGAAAATGATATGAAAAGTAAATACCTGAATAATTCCGAGTTCGACAAACTATTGAAAAAGAACCAGTGCCGCAAAATGTTTGGCAAAAACTCACGCAGCTGCAGGTGCCATCTAGACTGCTTCATGTCGTGAATTCTGAGATCAGCCTGGCCAGTAATGCAAGTTGCTCTGTCATTTTCCATGAGCTCATTAGACTAACAGCAATCTAATGGAGTGCAATCCGTCCAGTCCCATTTCCAAAGGAAGAGTCGTAAACAAAAGCAATCCTGCACCCTCCTCTAAAAAATCAAAGG
>LUCM01009125.1:0-11845 GCA_008360955.1 Fasciolopsis buskii
GTTTCTCATCCCTAATAAACAGTTTATCCTATCTATCGCATCGTTTCTCATCCCTATCACAAATGACCAGCCCCGCTGCATCGGACCTCATCAAAGGGCTTCATATGATTCTGATGAATCGTGCACTTGACACAGTTCTCAATTCACACCGTATAATGTACCAGAATCGAATGTCTCCACTAAGCTCGACCGAACTACGCTGACGTGGATAGGACTCGAACAAAATGAACTTAATACCTATCGTATAAAGAGTTGATCGATATAATCCCGGCCGAGTCGGAAACCAGATACGGTCATTTGAGACGAATAGCAATTATCAAAGATTGCGTTGGCCGTCCCTGTGAAAAGTTTGACATTGTCAGCAGTCAGTGGTTAAAAAGAGAAACACGTGGATGCGATCGAAAGGTGTTTTTGAAGTAAAAGGTTGTTGCGTGAAAGGTCAGGGAGGCAAACTCGGCTTGAGCTGCTTCGTCTGTTAAAGTATACAGGAAATATCTTGACGATATATTAGGAGCAGTTAGTTGAATTACTCTACTCCCATCCTGAATTCATGTTTCACTGGCGCAGCAGACATCAATCGAAAGTGAGTCTGCTGTCAGAGCCAGACACGCCTGTTGACCAGCATGTGTGAGAGTGCGCACATTAAGGGAACCAAGATTCAGAGGCTGACGATGCTTGAGAAAATATGAGCTAAGGGAATGAAAACTGCACTACACTATTTGAAAATGAACCAAGTATCGACCATGTTAGCATTGGAGACATTATGGATACAGAAAGAGAGAGCAAAGAGATCCGGCTACAGTCAGAAGATACTGGTTGAATAAAGGAGAGGGAACTCTGAGCAGTAGCATACTTATCAGCACCCACCCCCATCAGCGCTCGATGGCATGGGCAGCGCGGTTCTGATTATCCTGCGCGACGGCCGATGCAGTATGGAATTATTTGTAGGCGTGTAACTCATGGAGATTGATGGACGGGTACTGCTGAGGAGTCCGGCCACTAAACAGAAGAACGATTAGGGTTCTCAACCAAAGCCTTTGGTTCTGACAAGAACCTGACCGCAAGACAGAGAGGAATAGCTGAGTGGAAGCCCATTTACTTGGATCAATTATTGTTTGGTTTTCCGACTGAGCTGCTAACCCAGATCAACCCCCGATTTGGACAACCAGGAGACTACTTCGTCAGACCTCTACCTATTGACCTTCCATGCATGATTGGATATTCGGCTTGGAATAAGCCATCCTGCACAGCTCGTTGGGTGAAGGAGGCACACATGCCGTCACACCACATCAAGGTGCAGTCTCGTTGTGACCGGCCAAGAGTGTGAGTTTATGTTTTGTGTAGCTGTTTTATTTTCGCTGAAAAAAATTTGACTAAAAACGAAACAAGTTTACAACGTGTCCCATCAAAGATTTCACCTGGTAGGTGGCTGGGTCCATTTCCAGCTGTATGAACAATCCCAAGTTGTTATTGATGGCATAAAGAATTGCAGGAACGGTGAATGGTGCAACCAGTAAGAATAGCTCTCGCCAGGTGAGCGCTGTCGACAGAGGAATCGGGATATCAGATGATTTTGATGTATCCGCTTTGGAATTCTCAACATCTGCTTTGCGACATTTTCGAAATTCATTCTTTACGGCATCGATCACCGCACGGATGGGGGTTTTGTTACTGAAAGCGTCCACTCCTCTGGAGAACATTCCGATGGATACAAAGAGCTGCGTTAAAAAAATTGTTGAGGGCATATACGACACCAATTAAATGTCAGTCAATGAAGTAATTATGAAAAAATTTGCCATGCAAAAAAGCTTAGCAGAGATTTTCCAAAAACTCGGTTCCTTATTCACAACAAACAAATGATTACAACGAATAGATCCATCATGATGCGATGTAGACAAAGCAAATGTACTGTACACACTGTGCGAACCTAATTGATAAGGTAACAAAGACCGCAAAATTGGAATTTTCATCTACCAAAGAAACGAAAAATGCCAGAAAGCGATTTTCGGGTGTATTTTATTGATACTTCAGCTGAAATAAAGTAAGAAATAATGATTAAATAATCAGTTCATCATCGTCTTATCAGCTCTTTGGCCAGATTGAGATACAAATCACGAAACTCATAAGAGAATGAAATGTATTGTGAATGATATAATATTAATAACACAGCGTTGTTGGTAGATGTAATGCGCTAACGTTTCGACTACCGTGGGTAGTCTTTCTCAAGGCAAGTTTTACAATCAAATTTGATTGTAAAACTTGCCTTGAGAAAGACTACCCACGGTAGTCGAAACGTTGGCGCATTACATCTACCAACAACGCTGTGTTATTAATATTATATCATTCACAATAAAAACCAATACATGGCGCATCGATTTTTCGATACACTCCTTACGTCGTTTGGTTCAGAATGAAATGTACTTTTCCCCAGGTATATTAGGTCACATCTGATTCACAACTATGTAAAAAAAAGCACCAACTTCTATTGCAAGATCCAGTTTTACCCTAAAGTGGATTTTAAAGAACATCCTTCAGATTAATAGCTAACAGATACAACTTAAGAGCAATGAGCCGCAGTTTAAAAATCTTACACCACAGTATAAAAGCCATGAGTTTTGAACTAATCATGGGGCGTGGCTCTTAAACTGTGGACCAAGTGTAGAAATGTGGTGCAAGGTGTATCAGCAACGGTGGAAGCAATGCGTATGTATGCCAAGTGAATTTCAAGTTCAACAGGTTTAACGCGAAGCTGATGAAACATGAGTAAAATTTTGATTTGGCATCACAACCAACTCAAAACATTCGGCGACCGATCACGAGGCTGTCTTGGCATACGCAAATGGGCTACTTGTTTGAAGGAAGTTTTCTGGAAATAGACATCGGGATATGTGAATATCAAATAGGATAACAAACTACTACGATGATGCAAAACGTGAACAAAACAAGGATATTATGGATGAAAAGCTTATTGACAAGCCATTCCACTCAAGTGTTCCATGTACCAGCAAGCCAATCGTGCATTGCAACCTGCGTAACCGATCGCAGTTTAACAAGCCAAAAACTCAATAAAATTATCAAGAACAGAAGATCATAATCAACAGGGGAACCCAGGAGAAAAGATAGGGAAAGTGATACTAGAGGATGTAAGAAGAAAATACTATCAAAGCCGCTCAGTAATTAAAATCTGCAACCCAAAATCCTCTTATCGGCAAATACTTTAAAAGAAGATTAATAACCAGCAAGTCACAATCGTGACACTATCTGGATGAGAGTACTTTCGTGTACTGGATTGCTTGTACATTTGTGCATTTCTGATTGATGAATATGTGCCTGTTTAAAGATCTATAGAGAAGTGAAAATGTAGCCAAAACAATATCGTTCGGGCGATAAGCATGTCATTCTCAGAACATACGCATATTTGCTTCGAAGGCCGTATTCCATTGAATCAATTGTAAATCTACTTGGTGGTGATTCACACTGAAGAACGCACCAGAGAAATTCGATTTCTTGCCAAACACCGAATGTGAACAGCCGAAACCGAATTGGTATTTATGGAAATGCCTCACCCGAGTTCACCACGGGAAGAACTGTTCGTCTGGATTGCACTTTATCAACTATGACTGTTCACAACCGTTAAACAGCAAGCAGCAGACAACTGCATTGACCGTCTTGATAGGACAACATTGTAAAATCCGTCAAGTTTCAGTGCAGTCTTCAGAGAGGTCCAGAATCGTCCAGTAGTCTATAACATCACGAGCCTAAAAGTCGCAGCAGCGGATCCACCGGTGGGATTGGTCTAGTCTGCGACACCGCTGACGAACCCGCGGTAAAATTTGCATTGACCAAAAGGGTTTCTTCTGAATTTTGGGGATTCCTTCCAAGGAGTTCCCATACATAAATTTAACAGCCTGTCGGTAACTAGGGTTCTGGGATACGATTTGTTGACTGTTGTTTTCTCTAATTTGCTGGCAACTGAGGTACCTGTATTTTGCTGACTTCTAGCACAAAAAAGTTCTTCTGAATATCTGACTCTCGGCTGATTCATCTGACGCTGTTACCATATTGTCCCTAGTTGCGAGGCGGAGGAAGTGGAAGTTAAGTACTGCAAGAGAAACGATAAATCAAATGAAAAGACAGAAGGAAAAACAGTTCGGTTGGACAGTACGCAAACCTCTGGACGTCAGAAAGCGGGCAGAAAATCCCGATGGTCAAAATTGATCTGGTTTGTAGAATCCGTACGGATTAGAATCCCACAGATTAATGACGGTGGATCTTTCGCAGTTACAATGATATGGACGATCAAATAACTATAACTAAAATATACATAAGAAGCGCAAATAGCTTACAAATAGACATCAATGAGGGCGAGTTACGGTATTTATGTGATCCAGTTTGGAAGACGTTGTGACTGGCCGCAATCGCGCAAATTACTCGAACTCGCCGGATAAGAAAGCCCAGATTTTAGCAGGGAGCTTGTGCATGGCAATTTTACGGGGAGTATGTGAACCGAGAATAAGAAACATATAAGTCATTAAAATAATGGCGTCCTTCAACTATGCTCTCCTGGTGGTAATGGCTGCTCGCTAGAACGTGATTGACGTGGCCACTGGCAACCGAAGTTCTTATTGTTTATTTTTTTTACGCTAAGTTTGAACGCTTTTAGATTTTCACAGTTTTCAGATGGAAACCTGTCCATACTTTTTCTGTTTGTCAGAAAGAGTGCTGTTAGTTGGTTTTGCATTCATCCCAGTGACTTACCCAACACTTTTTCTTATTACCGTGTGAAATGGTTGTTATGTACACAAACGTCGTCTAACATGAACGGCAACAAGGTAAGTCAGGCGTTCATCAATGTTTACTCTCCTTCCTAGATCCCAGAGTATTCAACGTCCTGCTTCGGTCGCGGCGCGGGCACTGGGTAGGCATTACAAAGTTGTTTGTAGTTCTCTGAAGCATTACCATGATTTCCATTCACTGTGAGGAAAGGTTTATTGCAGCTGATTTCACAGGAGGAGTCAACATCGCACGGGATTGATGGAAGATTTCCACTAGTGGCATTTGCAATTATGCTTGGGATACATTAAACCGTATGTTTACGGTATCGGATGTGAAGTCGCTTAGAAAACAGGATGAGATCGGCAGAATGCCGAAACGATGTTGTGATGGTCAGTGAAATAGTTCGTGACAAACGTGAGATTCAATTTTTAAAAAGGGACGCAATGATTCGATAGGTATTCTACGTTCCTCACGTGGTAATGCCGTTGATGGAGCTTTACAAAGATCTAGTACTGGCTGACGCAACGCTTCAGATAATCGGGGATGAAAAAGGCCTGGGTAGATAGTTCTCCTACAACTTTCTCCACAATGAGAGTGATGTTAGCTATAGGTCAGTGATCATTGATGGGAAAAGACCGCAGTCTGGCAGAGTATGATGTGTTTAGGGAGATGTTTACCGTAATCAGGAGTATTTTCTACAGCTTTCATGTCTTTATGGATATGCGGTGGAAACATGACATACCGGTAGGGTTGTCGGATGGCGATAGGGATCGAATTCACCAATGGGTGTGACGAACAGTGTTTGAATCTACGGAGGTAGATGCATATCATTAACTGCGGCCGTCATGCAACACTGTGTGCATTTCCTAACCGTTGTTTGTTACCCCTTATATCCTAGTGAAATAACGGCTGGGCAAAACATGCATGACAAATGACAGCGAATCCATCATCTTTAAGTTGCAGTTAAGCCCAGTGGATGAAAGGAAAGCAATTGCCAAAGGAACACATAAGGACCGACGGGTGGGGAAAAGGACATAAGGACGAACACGGATCACAGGTGCGAAGCCGGTCATCGTGAAGCGCGGGAATGTGACGACGGCACCAATGAACCTACCGCTACCTGAGTAAGAATATCGATTTTTATGACTGTTGTCAAAATATATCTTTTGTCATTATTAATAACGCGATGGTATGTGAGTCTTCTTTCACGTGCGCAACGCTGATTAGAGCGTAGTTTTATTATATGGAGGAACGGCCTACGGGTTATATTACTCGCCAAGGCAAACGTGTTACGCAAAAAGGAGTCCGTAAGATGAGGGATGTTGATGTGTCAGCGTTCCGCAAAGTAGTAGAGCAAGATAAGAGCATAACTCACGTAGACGAACAACCATCCGGAATACAGCACGTGCAAAGTTCAGGAGTCATTAAGGGTACGGAAGAAAACCACAGTTACTGACGTCATCCGTGGAAGAGTGCGCCAAACATACAGACAGCCATTTAGGACACTTATGCATTGGACGTTAAGCATAAATCTATGTAGTAAGCTAAGTGCGATAACAATTTCATTCTTATGAAGCAATATGTTCCAGATTAGCATTATCAGCAGAAGTCGTTTGGTATGAGAATAAGTTATACATGCCCCATTACATCAACAATTCGGTGTCAGCTCAGGAAAGTGGACCGCTGACTCAGCTGAAATTTGCTTCATTAAGACCGCCACCGACGACAAGGTATGCCAGGTTGTCCGCGTGGATCCTCAGGGCAGGTAAATTCATTGAGCTATCGGTATGCATGTAATGTACATGCATACGAAAAATGGTCATGGATGACGTGCGACTGTGAGCCTTCATGACCATTCATCACCAACGTCCAAAGAGGTTAGACTATCTAGAAGTATGTACACCTAACTTGCGGGTTCGATAACCCCCACCGCCGGTCAACTTCCCCACTTGGCAGCCCTCTGTTGGCCACGGCCCCTTCCTGAAAAATAGAGTACATTGTTATTTCATTGATAAAAAGGGAGTAAGAGGAAAAAGAAAAGAAGATACTTTGAGATAATTTCCTTTTATTAGGGCCATATATCTTATTTGGATTGAACGCTACTGCATAACTTGTCCGCAAGTCACCTACCTATCCTAAAGGGAACTACTTCTAAACCATCATTTTATTGTACGCACCATTCTTCCAGAGCATGAAATCAAAGTAGGCAGCGAGAAACCAGAAATGAATAGCAAACCAGGAATGACAGTAAATGAAAGAGATGCAAAGAGACATGACTTGAGGAACCGTTTCTATAGATATCTGTATTGCACTTTTGTATAAAGCATCACTTTTCAGGATAATTCTTATCCTGTTATTCAAACAAAATGTGAAATGATGGAGCAAATTTTCATTAAGAAAGAGTCGTGAATCGGTAATTAGTGAGCTCTTTTGCACGTGCTGGTAGCCATTTGCGGCCCAAAGGGGGGTGCCTGTCGTCTGGTCAACGAATAGACAGACGCGATCTGAATAGCGACCTCGCGGAGTTACGCTGCTTACACTGCTTAAATTACAGAAAGGCATACAACTTGGAACACACTTTACCCCTTTAGGTTATTTCTACGAAGACGTGGTACCATACAGTGGACAATATTTCCTCATCATTAATTACGAAGAGGGATACAACTTATGGAATTATGCAATTATCATTGTCAATTTCGTTAGGACTTTCCACTGACGGCTTCTAGAATACTGAATTCTGTCAAAAAACACCATTTTCTAATTTTTGTAATCACAAATGCGGTAATCTTAGGTCATTTTAAGCCACGTAAATACTTTCCATTATTTTACAGTTCTGACAACCGATAACCGACCAATACTCAACAGCGAGGATATACGACCAGCAAATATGCGGAACCACTTCCAAAATAAAAATCGTCAGGTGGGAAAATAAGGCCAAGCAATAGCAAAAACGGTATGGAGATGTTTCCCAGTCTACGTCGAGCGGGCACAGTGGGCAACGTCTTAGAATAGATGTACGAAAAGAAAACTGTTATTCGCGCCCGGGGGAGGTCAACACATTCATACCGTTCTAATGTACAGCTGAAAAAATCACATTAGGATGGGAAACCATGAAGAGAATTTAGATGAGCCGCGAAACACCTGACACAGCAAATGACGACGGGATTGGCCAACCAGCAATTTGATGTGAAATCAGGACAAGCCTGAACAGCATTGACATCAGTCTTCACGCCAGTCGCATTGCCTGTGCGCTTAACTGGTTGTGGTCCCTACTACTGAAACGAAACTCGTGGGTTCTCAAATCTACCAAATAGTCTCTCATTTCAATGAAAGTTTTTTACTCAATCCACGAGTGATATACATCGGCCTTTGATAAAATGCAAAAGCGGACGTGTCGAAAACGGTACCCCCGGTCTCGCCTGCGTAATACAATATGCCACAATGCTAACGCACAACCGCACAACCGGTGGTTCGATGACGTCAAGCAACAGGTGACAGTGAGTCCAGCTCACCTAAGTTCCATCATAAAAAGCGCGCAAGCACGTCTGGACGTTTGTAACAAGATTGACAGGATCCCGGTTTCTTGTCAGGGGGTGAAGCATCTTTTGGCGCCGTTTATTAATGGTATAGTTGGGAACAAGCCAGTATGCTGATTATGAAGTAGTCGACCCTAATGAACAAATCTGTTAGGGCACGGAAATCATGAATGAATATCGCACATTTTTTCGCAATATGGTATCCGGTACTATACACTGGGTTTTTGATGCAAATGGGGATAACGTACAACAAATCATTTTATATACAATTAAGGCGCAAGCCAAATGAACAAATATGCATTACACTTACCTTGAGCAATTCGATGAGTAGAACAACTGCAGACGGTCGGAAAGGTAAACGACCATCGATTTCGCACAAATGAACAAATATAGTGTAGGAGGAGTAGAGAAAGACCCTATGTATAAGAAATAAGATTGTTTCATTACAGGAACAATCGATTAGAATGGTCAAAGTATCAACAAGATGATATCAAAAAACTAAAAAGGTAGATTAAAAGAAACAAAGAAAGTGACTATAAGTCAGATTTGACGAACAATTGGCTATGAGGTATATTATGCATAACCTATTAACAGATAACTGAAATGTTTTGTGCGTCCAATGTAAACACGGATCAGATGGACTCAAGAAAACAGTAAAACTGCCCAAACCCATCAGTCAGGCTGGCGTTAGATTAACAGACCCTCATTCAAGGCAAATAATCCGCACTATAAAATAAACAGCTCATTAAAAAACAGTCTCGCGAAAATTATGACGTTAATAACGCAGTGTTGACTACGGATGTTGCCATTCTCCATCTGAAAGAGGTTATGATTCTTCTGTTAATTAAAATTATGGCACTAGCGATGATAACAACAAATAACATCGATTTTCCGAAGCACTAGTTACATCATTCGATCCAGATATTTACTAATTCAATATCTATTTACCCTTAGTGTAACCGTTAAGGTGATAGTCTAGGGACACTGAGGCGCACGGTTCCAGTTAAAACAGGGCAAGTAAATGACACTGGAAATTCGGAACAAGAATGACACAGCTGCGTAGCTTTCATAAATGACTTGTGCAAAGATGATGTGTGATGAATCATTTAGTTCTGGAATTTCATCGGATGCCGAAAAATCATCAATTAGCGTACAAACGTGCTCCAACAAACGATAAGTACTGCCATATTTCTTATGTGCAATGCGTGTTTTTGTATCTATTATTTAGATGGGAGTTTTCAGTGACAGAGAACTTCAGGGACTTATTGCTGAATAAAATCAACGTATAAAAAAGTAATCGTTAAAATCGATTTTGCTCCAAATATCGAAGGCGAGACCAAAATGATCCTGAAAACTGGTAGGATACAGGATTCTAAACGAACTGGTTCGACTTACGCCAAAACTAACAAAATACGCCAAACGGTGGCAGAAACTGGGAGTTCCGGCGAAGGCAACTGCGATTTTGAATCGTTCGAAGCAGTAGACATGGCTGTCATCCAGGTTATTTTACAATGAGGCTGCACAACACGCTAAAAATAACCATGAGAGAAGCATACAAAATTCACATCGATCATAGAGGTTGTGCACAAAAAGGAACGTATGAATATATATATATATATATATATATATATATATATATATATGGCGACTATAGGTATGCGAGTACAATGCTCGCAAACAGGTTCGACACACTTTCGTTGGAATACCGGTCTGGTGGCAGAGGCATGGAGTAGTGCCTGGCGATCCACGCGAGTCGAAAGCACCTTTCAAAGTCGAAGAAAGACTTGCACGATCGCAGGGCGCCGGTGTCGTCGGTGCAAATTATCGAGTATTTGGCGAAGAGTGGAAGTATCTAGTCGAATGCAACCTCACCTGGCGCGAAATTCCGGCCTGTTGTTCGCGGGATGTTACTCTTCGCGAATCGGCTGTCATACGGGAAGCATTATAGAAGGTGAAACCTTTAGTAACTATTTGGAATTCAAAAACTGATTCCACGATGATTTGCTGCAGTCACATCCGTGTGCCGTTGCTTTGGAAGATGGGTAACAATCAGTGAAGTACTTGTAACTATAACGAAATCGCCGCTCCTTCGATCCACATATCACGTCATATCTGCGGAGGTAAGTGCATGCAGTAGCAACCTACAAGTTCTGGACAGAAAACGCGCGCAGCGGTAGTTAGCCTGCAATTATGGTCGAGCTGACTCAGACTGCCCGTCGAGTTAGAGCGCCATGTCACTGTGCGACGCGAACTGTGTCGGAAATTCGTACTAGACAGAAATAAATTATTGTCCGCACAAAACCGGAGAAGCCTTCCCCCATTGTCCGTTCGCTAAGTAGGAAAGACGCAGCACCCACCTAAATAGGCTTCCGATACACTCAGTTTCCCAACTAGTGCATTCAAATCAACTACTACCACTACAATGTCAAACCCTTTGCTCTTCCGAACAAAAATGATTAGGTCATCATAGAACTGTTCTTTTTGCGTGTCAGCGTTGCAGTATTTCGAGGCGTATGCCGAGATAACAAGTAAGCTGCGCCTAACACAACTGTCCTTCCAGACGCCGACTGATCTTTGCAATATCACGGCGCACAAGCGACTGTTAACCAGGATACAATCTAAAAGGGAGATTCAGCCTTCTCACTAAACACTATTCCTACATTGCGTTAACACACGGCTTGAACCGATTCGTCTCCTGAAGAGTACAGGAAATATCTTGCTTGACTTTGATGAATAAAATAGGTAGAAAAAGATATTAATTAATAAAATAATAAAAAGGATACACTTATCGCCTCGTAACGAATATAAAAGGCACTCATCCAAGATAAACTCATACACACATTAGGTCAATTTTGCTCAAGAATTCGCCTGAAAAATGGGTTCACGGTTTTGTCAAAATCTCGTGCTAAATATGGGTACAGTGGAGTTCCTATAAGATATTGATTCTGGAGGGTTATGGAACGGAAATCGGATTATGTCGAAATTTGAGCAGCCACACACTTTTGAAAAGATCGTATGTAGACTAAGGGGATCGTGGGATCAGTAAGAATTTTGTGAGCAAATTTCTAACATGCTGATAAGTCGTTTGATCACATACGATCCAGAGACTAATTCAGGTTTAGTGGTACCGAAGGAAACACCCGGAATAATAATTGCTAGTCCGGGCGAAGAATTTTTAGTCTTTTTTTTAGGAAAACCTGGGAAAATTGACGGTGAGAACAGTAAAGTAAGGATTGAAAAAACAACACTGGTATACATCGGAGAGATGGTGCCTTTGTTTCATCTTGGGAGTGTAAAGCTCCTGATTTGAAATGACGAACCGTCGGAAGACTCGTTTACACAGGTTAGGAATTGTGAGTAGTCCACTTCAAAGATTTTTCTATCATAGTCAACTTCTAATATTTCAACAGAATCAACCCTGGTAAGCTTTTGACGTTGAAGAAACGACGTTTCGGATGGGTAGGGCCGACGAGGGAGAAAAGAAACAGACATTCGAAACATTTCGATGTGTTGGAGATTTAAACCAGCTCGTG
>LUCM01009125.1:12451-40373 GCA_008360955.1 Fasciolopsis buskii
GCGTTAGGGTATGCGGTGAACTGTCACGTTCATTCGAAACGACTAGTGGCGTTCGACAAGGGTGTCCCATCTCTCCATTCTTGTTCAACATCGTCATGGACGAGGTAATGGAAGATGCTTTAGGAGATCTCCGGGATGTAGGAATGGAACTAGGAAATGAAGGGAAGCTGTGTGACCTAGATTACCCCGTTGACGTATGTCATTTAAATCTGCGCACCATGCACAACGCGCATTAGATAGACCCTTGAGGTCGGTTCCTCGGTTTGGCATGTGTTTTTCCCCTTCACAGTGCCAACTACTGTTACAGGACTAGAAGACAGTACTGGATGGAGGGTAACTAACGATTGTGGACCGTTTCACTTATCTCTGTAGCTGCGTGTCAAACGATGGTAGCACGGCAGCATAGGTGAGCACGCGTATACCCAAAGGTCGAGCGTCATTTGCTGTACTGAAGCACTTGTGGCATCGGTCTGATATTTCAATGGAGTTAGAAGGTCGTGTGTAGTGTGGCGCAGTGCGCTCTGTTCTGTTGTGTGGTTGCGAGGCATGGAGTATGCATGTGTGAGAGATGTCCGCCGCTTGAAGGTTTTCGATCATCGATGTGTATGTAGTATCGCTAAGATTGGATGGAGTGACCGGGTGAACAGTGTCGAGTGTAGGTGCCGGTTCTCAGAATACCTTATTTCAGCGTCTGAAACTTAGTAGACTGCGCCGGTTGGGTCACGTGTTGCGTATGTCGAACACTCGTCTACCATATTGTGTTTTATTTTGCGCTCCTCGCACGGAGTGGACGAAGCAATGTGGAGATCAGCAGATGATTTGGCGACGTGGAATGAGAAAATGTACATCGAACCTAGGTAAGGTAGGTGTCTTACATCTCCGAAAGATCAATCAACTAGCTGGCTGGAGACACTGAAGGATGTGGCAGTGAGCCGTGAACAGTGGCGATCGTGTTGTCATTTTCTTTGGAATCAGGGTGATCGAGAAAGTATGTTTGCACTGTTAAACTGTGTTCGATGTATTGGCTACAGTGTCATTCTTATTTTTACCCGCCTGTTTAGGTCCATTCCCTGTTCCCCTTGGATATTCACTGAATAGGAACATGCATTCCTGGGGAAACGGTAGCGGTCGGTGAGGCTTGCCTTGCTGTTTAAAGCTGAACGATGATGATGAGGATCACACTCTTGGCCAAATGCACCAACTTCGCTTAGACAGCCTGACATGTATTTGCTTCAACTAACTTGGATCTGTTTCGCTGGGGATTATTCTAAGAAGTTTGAAGTGCATTGTGTTGGAGGGTCTGCATTGTTCTTGAAAACCTGGGAGTATACTGGATGTGACTCATCTGGTCACGCTGGCAGTACCCATGCACCGTTTCTTATTAATTGCATGAGTAAATTGAAGTCTGTGTTGCATCAATCGTGGCGAACGGTAACCAGATTCGCGATGCCTATGGCATCGAGCTGGTGGGTGGTGAGAACTACGCCGCTGTTCAGAGTTATCTTTCTTTTGTTCAACTCTTGTCTTTATTCCTTTAGGGGAAAGGCAACGTTTGATGAAGTTTGTCTTGTTGTGTTACGCTGAATGGTGTTTATGATGAGGATGATACTGCGACTAGACTGTTTCAAATTTATGCTAGCACGAAATAACCGATGGTAAAAGCGCGGGGTCAGCAACGATTGCACATTCTCTGAACGACAAGATAGATCAAAAAAAAACGTTATCCTAAATGCTCCGCGTTCGAGCAAGGCTGATTTCGAGGATTGATGTACTCTAGTAAATTAACCATATCATTCGCTTTGTTGTGCAGCTTTTGACATTTGGACAGCAATCTGTAAGTGATTACGCCGAGAAGACAAACAGATTACATTCAACGGAGCCCACTGAACACAGTATGCAGCTCTCTCACCGAAGGCCACATCAGCAAGACATAAGCCCAGACCTCAGGGTCCGTAGACAGGACCAGTCGAAGCATCATCGATGGGATGGACGGGGATGTTCATTGGATAAAATCTAGTCATAAATGCGAGTATCTTGAACGAAACATACATCGATGGACAGGGTCTCCAATGTACCAGTTAAACATGTTTGTTGACCTGTACGCATGTGTTTGCATGTCAAATGTGGCTATTTTCAGGGAAACAAAAATATCAATCAGCCAGCCAGTCCGAAAAAAAAACAGTCTATCTAAGGAATGTCATGGTTGGTTACGTTGAGCTATTGCACTGCTCGGTCCCCCAGTCCATTATTAACCGGTTTGTTCGAGGACCCACCTCTAGCATTCGCATAGGCAACCGCCATTTGGAAGACTAGTCGGCAACCAGTTGAATGATTTAAAGACGCCTTTTGGAAGACGTTGTCGGGTCCATGGGACATAAGAATGACTCGAATTAGTTGGAGAACCGAATTCGCTACGTCCCAGTATCACCAGCAGACTTTTGGTTTTTTGTTAGAGAGAATGCTTACTAGGAGAAACCCCATTTCTGAGCTCGATACTACTACCGTGGTTCGCCCATGACTCCGCACTCAGTGAGCTTGAGCCTAAATTATTCATGGCTACCTATCAACAGTGGCAACCATCCCCTTGTCCGGGACCTGGGAGCACACCCGGTGGTATACAGTTCTGCCTCGGGCCGCAGCTGAGATCGAAACCAGAAAGCCAGTTAGTTGGGACATCCGCACTGATGAAATAAAGTTGCTTGGAGCGAACGCGAGTGATAGAAACATATATGAAAGTCCTGCAAGAAACGCAGTCGCTCGAGAAGTCACAGTTGAATGGCCAGTTGTTGGGACCGAAACCTAGGATAAAAGACGATCAACAACTGACAGTAAACAAGGACGATCAAAACAAAGATTACAAATATTAGCAGCAACGGTAAACCATAAGGAATTAACTTTGTATCCTAAAGGCATTGTGATGATCACCATCAGAATAACACTAGTTCACAACAAAAAGTAACCAATAACCGGAAATTACTGCCCATGTGAGCAGAAATAACTAAACATCCAAAGACTGAGGAGAAATCTTGTACGTTCAACATTAAATCCAAGGATGCGAGGCACAGACCGATGGATCTTATTTATTCTAATTTGGCGTAACATTATGCTATGCAACATACAAAGTTTACAGGTGAAGAAGATGAAAGGAATCCATATTGAGAATGTACTTGCTCGATTATTTGATTTTTCCAGTATAAACAGTGGAATTCGAAGTTAGGAGAGAGATTCATACAGAGCAATGATGTCCAAGTGCCGACATTTTTGCAACATTACTAAATTAAGGTGATAACATTCAATGAGTAATGCTAAATTTAAGCGTAAAGCCGTAGGGACGATAAACCAATATTTGGGATTTGCCGCTTGTCGATCGACACAGGTTTAACTCCAGTAAAGCGTAATTTCTCAAAGCAAACAACGATTAATGGTTGATTTGGAAAACTCTCCACCGCATTCCGTGGAAGCCAATAAACCTGATTACTTCTGAAGAACCCAGATACATTGCTAGGAGTACAAAAACCATGTTTGTGGCGGTATTCGAAATCAATCGAAGTGGATCTGTATAATGAATAGCGCAATCACATCTGTCTTTCTAACTCTGCTGCTCATTGGCTCGATGGAATACGGCGTCACTAACTGGATGACTTGAACCGCACTGAACCGAATAGACGAGTAACGCATGAACGTAGGACAAAGTGAAAGAAGCTCACGAGTGATCCGCAACGAATCGCTCAATAGCATATGAGTGGGCTAAAGAGTCAATCGGTTACAAAATTGGCACCAAAACCAATTAGGTCAGTCAATAAGTGTGACTTTTTGTCAACTAACTGATGTCGTTTCAAAGGAGCCTGACGGCCCAAATAAGCTGAACATAGTCAAGCACGGTGATTAAGTTGGGTCATGTCAATCGGATGCAACAGGGGTTAATTGTATTGGTAAGTGCAACGGTAAGTGCTCCTTAAAAACTTGAGCAAATCAAACATGAGACCAACACAGGCCGATCCCGTTAAAATTTTATGCATCAATTCTGATACCTCCAAAATCAGAAAAAGAAAACGGGAGCAGCGGATGTGTGGAGATCTAACGGCAACATTTGTCTGGAGAAATGCACGTACATAGCGTTACTCTGCAGAACAGTGTGCAAATCGATTGTGAAAATAAGAAGATCAAGGAAAACAAAAAAAGAGAGCATTACCACAGATTGAGCTACGTTTCCATCATGCACGTTGCCGTGAGTCACCAAGACAGAGCATATTTGTTTGTTTCCTTTATTCTCCTTACTTTTATTATTAATGGAACGCAAACAACGTCATTTTTCAAGGAAGTCGTGGATAGCAGATAATCGTCACGTGAAGAAAATGACCGGCGGTGGGAGGAACTGAACCCGTAACCTTCAGGTGGAAATGAAGTAATGATGGACGCTTGGTCGCTAACGCTTTCATAAGAACAACGCAAAGAAAGTGACTCAGAAAATACAGACTGGTCATTACGTATGACAGACATTGCTTGCTACTGTCGCTGTGTAAGAATGGTATGCCTATAAAGAGCCGCAAAACAGTTACCACAACAACGGCATATGCTCATGCTGATAACGCCCGTTTTGCAGCCCTAAAGAACAGCAAAACAGCGGCATTCTCAATGTTGGAATGCTTTGAGAATGGAGTTATTAAAAATGGGTTAAAACGACACGCGGGAGATCAGTACTGTCAAAGTGATAATTATATGTTACCTTCACAAGTTCCGTTCAGTAGAGCTAAGAAAACCATTACCGTGCAACAACATGCTCTAGGTTTCCTTACCACTTCACAGCAACATCTGCTCAAAAAGGAAAATAACAAGAAATATTGAAAGATCGAATACAAAATAAGAAATCGAAGCAGTATACAGAATAGGAAAGATTTCGAATATAAGAACACCAATGACTGGGGCACTGAGCCATACCACCTATTGCCCCAACCATCGGTTTGGGATATGTCATGGACCTCAACCCGGCAACCGAGCTGCACTCACACGAACCAGTCCATTGGTTAAAACTTCCATACTTTTACCCATGTCATCGACTGACCACTTCGAACCGTCCTCCAGTTGTTACCTGCCTCAAAGACTGGCGTGCAGCGAGGCAGGTATTCTGTAGGCATGCACAAAACGTATACCAACCACCTTAACCTATTCTGGTCCAGTGCGTGTTCTAAATACCAGATCCTGGGACCCAATACCTTAAGCCTAACCACTGAGTTACTCAAAAGTTCTCTCACTATATTCTACCAACACCGAAAGTTTTTGCATATCTTCTGCAACCACGGGCCATTTTTCGGAGCCGTAGAGCAATACCGACCTCACAGGTGTTGTGTTTACTTGACCTTTGATCGATAACCGGATGTCAGGCCGATGCCATAAATGCCTAAAATTAGCAAATATCAATCGGGTTTTATGATATTTTCTTTGCAAGGATGAGAATTTCGGCAGAAGGAACACAACGTTCATGTTAGAAGTAATGGGAAGGGGGATCGTTGGTAAGCAGTAGAAGCAACTGAAGACTGTAGATTCCAGATATAAACGACGGATAGTTTATAGGAAAATAAACAATGGCGAACGGCTGCCTTTTACGACCAGAGATACATTTTCTCGTATTCCACTTCCGTTTTAAACTGTTTACACTGCAAAACGAAATGTAATTTCAGTTGTCGTGCCCTCGAATTTTACTTCCATCAATTCAGTTTGAAGGAAGAAATAGAGTGAACCGGTAATTTAAAAGTATCAACGTGAGGAGAGCTGGGAAAAGCAGTCTTTTAAATCTCGATAATCGTGACTCTACGGATGGTCGCTGATGAGCAATCACTGTTAAGTTGATTAGCAAAAAGATACAAGGTAGAGTAATCTGCATTACCATATACTCTGGGTCACTGAGTTAAGTGGGTGAGATATTTTTTATAAACCTTATTGTCCGAGTGACCAAGCGTCGACAAAGGAAGTAAAAACAGGAATGTGCTGGATAAACCCGCGAGAAAGCAACCAAACAAGTATGAACACCACAGATAATGATGGCACACAACGAAAGGCCCGGATAAATTTAGTGAACGAAAATCGATCACAAAAGTCGGACTAAAAGTAAGGTATATTTTTGTTCAAAAATCCACATTATATTTGTATCGGAACCCCAAAAACAGTCAACGGAAGGTGGTGAAAGAGAGGAAGACAGACACACAAGCAGGAAATGACCGGCAAAAGTAATTTTACAGCGAAAGAAGCTGGTTAGCATAGATAGGCAAGTATTCCACAGAAAGAGACAGTTGATATTGGATGATAGAGATTGTGTGCTGAGATGACCACGTGGATTACCGGAGTCACACAAAATGTCTTTCGTCAAGTATGAGTGCGTAGGGTGAATCAAACATTACGTTTGAGAGTAGGCACGGCGACAAACTAAAGTGAGGCATGGATGGGATAAAATAAAACAAGAAGCACTATAGAAAGAGTACACGGTCATATAGAATATGGAAAAGCTAGTATGTGATAACCCCACAAGGACTAAAGATGATGATGTCCATTCCTCAACCGTCAGTCATGGAGCCAGATGAATGATCGGAATTCGACAACGATGCCGATGAATGACTACATAAGGAATGAACGGACGATACCGGAGAGATAGTGGAGGGCAATGAACATGCGGAGTCCAGCGAGGGAGATTCAGGCTGAGAGTGCAAACTATTACACGGATGCTTTCTGCACGAGGAATCTGCGGTTTCAAGGACCAATTCAGGGGCCTGACTGATTTGGTTAGCCGTAACCTGTACCTTGGTATTTGGATCGGATGTCATCGCACGCTCGATATGAGCAGGGAGGAGAACAAAAGCATTCAACAACTGTGCCCCAAAAGATTGCAAATGGACGAGGTTCATTTGGTGACCCTGACCGGAGAAACGCAACTCTGAAGGTCGGTTCAGTGTCGAGGGATTGGTTGGCTCTCCAGCGTACTGAGTGGTTCCACAGTAGGAGGCTTCAACTGTATACGATCGGACGACACCAAACTCCCGCCAAACGGCTACGCGGGCAGTGTTCTCCTTGGCCTTGTTCACAGCATACCTGGATAGAGATGAATTCAGTGAAATAGAGGTGAAAACAGAGAATCCGCTTATCATCAATAGCTACCCAGAATTAGCATTAGTTTTGTAAGGCAACCATTAAAAGTTCATAACGAACTTCACTGGAACAGATCAGATGAACTTACATGCACGATCGTTCTGCAAAAGTCGGGGCTAGTTCCTCTAATATAGCAGCCAAGTATCGATAGGAAGGATCTTCCCCGAGGTCTGCATTTCGATATGTAGGATTATTTGTATCTGGAATTCTCCAGGACTCAAACGGACTGCAGCCGTAGAGGAAGATATTCTTCATTCTGGAATGACCGTGAAAATCTATAAAAATCTGGGAAAAGAAAAACAACCTAGATGAGACAAGCTGATAAAAGAGGTATAATCTCAAAAAGGCATCCTATTTTAGTTCTGTCTGGGACGATCGAATGAATTGTTTTGATTCAAATGGGAAAAATGGCGAATACTTATTGCAAGTGAGTTAACCTAACGCTAGAGTAAAGGATAATGGAAAAATGCGCCTCCCGGAATGAATCTAAGAAAACACATGAGTGAGCCTGAATGAATCCTTGTTGGAAATAAATCGTATGATCTAATCACTAAGACTCCAACCGACAATAAAACATGGTCAGGCACAGGGAAAATAAAGCGGCAATCGTTTGAAAGCAGAGGGGGGAAACAAAAGGGCAGGAAACTTCAACGAAACTTACGAACGGTGAACGATTGCATTCGTGAAGTAGATGCAAAAGTTTCTTTGTATGAAAAATGGTTGGATGATTGACCGAAGACGGATTACTCCAACGTCTATTCAAATCTTTGCCGGCCATGGAACAACGATGACTGCGCAAGTGATAAACGAAAATATCGACCAAATGGGATAGTTGTCAGCTGGAGGGAAGAATAGCCTGATTTTTGCTATATATTATTCAAGCACCTGTGCCCCGACCTTATTCAGACTATAAGATAACTAATAAGTCTACCGTGTGATTAATGTGTTGTAAATGCAAAGCCATTGCTCTACCTTCAGACATCGGCTCGTCCGTTGTTGACACCTCAGCTGTAGTTGGTGTGATCAAATTTAGGCCAACTTGATCCAGGTGGATAACTCACTTTGGGAAACAATTGTTCTAGTTCACCATAGGCATTCACTTCAAATTAAACAACCAGACTTATTGCAAACTGGATGGCATCGTGGCCAGCCTCTCTCCTGGACCACCATTTACAGACGCTCTAAGATACAGTGAGAAAACAGCTTGAATGAATTATCAAGCTACATTTAAGCCATCTCAACCTGAAATTCACAACAGGAAAAAAATAAAACGAAGAAACTAAAATCAATGAGTGTTTTACTGTCGTTGGGACAACGGTTCAAACTGGCAGTTAGAGAACCAAAGAACTATATGAGATGAACAATACATCTTCCGCATTACGGATGTCAACATGAAAACAAGCCTAGTTCGATACCAAATATAAATTAGAAAGGTAAACGAAAAAGCACGGTTCAAAATGAATTCCAACCAGCACCACTCTATTATAACAAACAGTTACTCAAGCCAATTAATTCGTGGGATATTGCCGAAAAAGTAGATTTTTTATGCAATTAACCTGTGAGCTATGTTAACGCCCTGGGCAGTGACGGTACCGCAATTAAAAGAATGGTTCTGTGGCCATTTTGCGTAGAATCATTCGTGTGTTTCTGTGATCAATGCATACTGACAACAAGGCTAAGCCCTCTTCTGAAAGCACCCACAAACACCAGCACAGTGTTGCGCACTGAGAGAGATAACTCACATTTGAAGCAGTGAGCTCACGCTAGTAATTTTATGACCGTTGAACAGATCCCCCCATGGTTTCGTAAAATCCAGAAAGCATGACCGGTATCCCCAAGGAGCGAAGCTGAATGCCACTTGGCGTGTCTCCGAACTGCAGACAACGAGACAAAGACATTTTGTTTGTCAACCATGGGTAGGCTGAGATAATACCAACCAGATAAGTGACCGCGGACAAGCAGCGGCAATATAGGGGATGTGGTGGGTCTTCGTTGGGCACGCATTCTTCCTATAGAACATCACGTGTCCATTGGTGATAATAGTGCGGGGAGTGTGGTTCGCCAAAGAATAAAGCCATTGCAGCTCGTCTCCTTTTGAGACAGTGTACGTGAGTAAATACCTACGAATCAAATTTTTTAGTCACTAGTTCTTAATTAACTCGCGAGGGGCCCGAGGCCCCTAATATGAACTGAACCATCGGTCAATGACTTCCAACAATTTGGCTCTGCCACCTTGCAGGCCAAGAGCTTGATGCTGACATTTTACGAACAGCCTTACTTCGATTGCGAGAGCCAAGCCGTTTACAGTCCACAGAGAAACCATGCAATATGATGGAAGATCTGTCATATGTCACGAGGATCACATAAACGTTGCTTCATCATTTTCTTTTGTACTTCATTCTCCGTCATAGTTCTGATGAGAAACGACCAATATTCAGGCATGTGCAGAAATTACCATCGATTAAGCCTGGAGCCCGCAGACCTGATTTCTACAACGAAGACAGTCAGGATACAACTGATCTTTTAGTCCAAAAACCTACGATTAGTATCTGGTTTTCCCGGAAGGCCAACTGCCACAAATAGACCATATACAAGACGAAAACTAACACAGAAGAGGTCAAGTCATCTTCAATTAAAAGTTGATTGGTTTTATGTGATTCCAAAAGCTATTATTGTCTAGCCATCTGTCTAAATGATCCGATTGCTTAATACTTCATAATCAACTGTAAATCAAGGGTACAATTTTTAATCCACAAGGATGAACTTGCTCGCCAGGTAGTGTTTTCTAACCATAAAGTTCGTATGTTATGCACCAATAGCGATCCAGATCTTCGAGGTTATGAAACACGGTTCTTCCGGTGCAGATGAAAGGATCACATAGTTTGTACGGCATTTGCGAAACCTAACTCAATGAGTGTATTTTGCATCCGACGAAAGTTTAAACTAGTCATCAGATTGTCTTTTCCGATCATCCGGCTTTCACTCCCCCAAGACCAATACGAATCCATACTGACTAAATTCATTACACTAAAGGATAATGGTCAGGATGACTTCATGGAAAGCTAAGCTCTATGCGGATCTCTTGAACTGCTAACTTCAGTTCCACACAGCTACCAATAAACAGGACTACGCAGAGAAAAGACCAAAATCGCCTAGAAAAATAACTGGATAAAGATGGTTTTACCTCATGCACTGTGAGCGACGAAGGGTTAAACAGTGGAACCAGTATACTAAAGAGTATCGCCAATTTAAGTAAAAATACTTCACATCTTACTTGCCACAAATAACGCCATCCGGATTAAGCATTGGAACGATTTTGAATATGAATTGTTGTCGTGCTTGCACCGCAACCGGATGGTCAGATACGAGATGATTAACCAAGCCTTGCATTACCCAGCTTGAATTAGTCTCTCCTGAATGAACGCGCGCAGTGAGAAAAATATATGGACGAATCGATGACCTCGTGTAGAATGATCGGTCTGGCATAGGCTTACATCCATCGACTTCGGACGCTGAAACCGAAAGACGAGCAAGTTGATCTAGTGAAAGAATGCCAAACAAATCATAGAACTTCCTGCAGTCATGAGGAACTTATGCAGTAGATCAGTTTGAGGTAGCACAAGGAAAATTTGACAGGTCACTATTATTCAAGCACGAAAATCGTAAACAACGATCATAGCGAAAGAGGAATAAAAACAGAGTTGGCATAGGACGGCAACTCGCTATCGCCCGGCTCGTTACCACACCTGACCTATTGAGACCTCACACAACTCTGCACCACTCCAAGTCTCAGAGAAACAATTGCCGGTCCTCCTCTCCCCCTGATATAGCGGTGGGTAGTGGCTATAGGGCATACCCTTCCACTATACTCATGTGTCAAACATGTTCTGAAAGAAGGAAGTGAGGAATTCAAACAGTGAATGGTAGATCGTAAACGACTCTGTTGTCCCAGCTAACTACAAAACCTGGTTTATTGAGGCCTTTTGTGGCTCGGTTATTTTAGACAGGATCAAGGGTGCCTGTTTCTTATGTCCTCCATCACAAAGTTACGCGCGCATTCGTTTTCACGGTCTCAAAACACATACAGAGCCATCAGGAACTCATCATCCCTGATTCGCAAAATGACCTGCAACATTCATTTTCTTCACCAATTTATCCCGTCCTCTTCTCTTGCGCTACTTTGACCGAAATCCCGTCATGAGACACTCCTCAGCCCCGATGTCCCAGTCACACCTTTCACTCCTATTTTGTTTTTGACCTAGATGTTTGGATATTGGCTCGTCATACAGTCGCCATCTTTCGAGTACCAAATCATGAATTTTCCAGTCGCGATTTTCAACTCACATGGTCGATACTATGATTTCCTTAATTCAGTCGTTATTTTTATGCCCTCCATACCTCTCCCAACAGCGAGAACCCCTTCGCGTTCGTTACAGATCCAACAATTCATGTAACCATTTTGGAAGACTGTTCAAAACCGCCAGTGGCTGGTACACTGTCTTGATGCCTCGATCATGGCTCGCAAAGCCGGATATTAGGCTATGGTCAATAATGTACCTCAACTAATTGGCGTCCTCATACGCATACTCGACCGATCTGCCGACCATGTTGATACTATACCCCGTGTCCTTACTGCCACCCGTTACATGCACTAAATCACTTTCATTCTTCCTCTCTCTGCTCAATGAATCATGGTGTTATTAGATTCTCCACCTCCTCCATCTCAATCGAAGCATGGACTCTAGCACCAGAGTTAAGCCAACTGGCTAACGCTCATCAGAAGTTCAGTATTTGCACCCACTCATCTCTCCATATTCATCGATAACCTAGCAACTACCTCCAATCGAATCCACCCCTTAACAAACAACGACATTCACCATTCTTTTTTTAACAATCCTTGCCACGCAAACACCAACAACGAACGTAAGCGTTGTTTCGTCGGGGTATCTTTAAACTTATACCTCGAACACCTAGGGCTCCAACAAGCATGCAACATTTCATGTTTCCGAAATCTCTCTTCAATCACCTTGAGACCTCACTCGTTCTCTCTCCTTACTTCGACTCGTTTGACATGCGTCCCACAGATTGCTTCTCGTCTCGCTTAATCCAATGGTTATTCATTATGCTGGTCATCATATTTCAGCCACGCGCCAGAATTTCCTACACTCCAACTCGTCTGCTGTATAAAGCTCAAACTTGCCTTAATCTCAGAAATGGAGTCAAATGTGGAGTAAGACCGTATTTCCTACCCTTACTCTTCTTAATAAGGTTTGGCAAAACGCCAGTAGGCGATTCAACCATCCTTATCGAGCATCAGCTACTAGATACTCTAAATCCCATTGGTCATTCAATTTTCTTTCTCCTTCAAATTTCAAAACCGTGGGACATTCCTTCATCTCCTGCTTTCCCACTAACATACGACTTCATAGTTTTCCAAACCAGGATCGATAAATTGCCCTTCACGTGAATGTTGGCCTACTTTCCCTTATAACAACATATCGTTCGACCTTGGGATCTATCCATTACACCGTATTTCACTTCATATATGTATAAAACGACACCGACGAAAAAAAAAGAAATTTTAAACTACAGCGGCGTTCACATTTACAGCAAGAGAATAATCTGATGACTTAGAGAGAGCTTGAATTGCTTGCAAATGTGTGGACTGGCATTACCGTGCTTCGGTGAAAGTCCGTGACCGGGTCGATGTCATGCCTGCTTAAAGGGAATTCATCCCGTTCTATGCTACTCCAAAATGAAAGGTCGGGATTACGGAATCCCCATCCGAGATTAATAAGCCATAAACCGCAAGTTGTCACAATAACACTGCACCTTGATGTGGTGGGACGGCATGTTTGCCTCCTTCACCCAAAGAGCTGTACAGGATGGCTTATTCCAAGCCGAAGATCCAATCATGCCTGGAAGATCAATGGATAGAGGTCCGACGAAGCAGTCGCGTAGTTCGCCAAGTTGGGAGTTGATCTGAGTTAGCAGCTTAGTCAGAAAAACGAGTGGAACAATAATTGCTCCAAGTGAATGGGCTTCCACTCAGCTGTACCTCGCTGCCTTGCGGTCAGCTTCTTGTCAGAACCAAAGGCTTTGGGTGAGAACCCAAATCGTTCTTCTCTTTAGCGGCTGGACTCCCTAGCAGTACCCGTTCATCAATCTTCATGAGTTACACAAATGATTCCATACTGCATCGGCCGTCGCGCAGGATGACCAGAAACGCACTACCCATGGCATCGAGCGCTGGTGGGGTGCGTAGTGATAAGTATGCTACTGCTCAGAGTTGACTCTCCTTCATTCAACCAATGTCTTCGGACTGTAGCCGGATCTTTTTACTCTCTCTGCCTACCAATGGTGTCCCCAATAATAACACGTCCGATGTGCGCAACGGTTCGCTGTCAGGTAGTGTAGTGGGTGGTTTTCAGTCTGTTGTTATACATTTTCTCGAGCCTCATCAGCCTCTGGATCTGGGTTCCTTCAATGTGCGCACTTTAATGCAGGCTGGTCAACAGGCGCGCCTGGCTTTAACAGTAGACTCACTTTCGATTGATGTCTGTCGCGTCAAGGAAACACGAATTCAGGACTCGAGTAGAGCAATTTAACTAATTTCGCAAAATGTCTCGTCAAGATACTTCCTGTACTCTTCAGGAGACGAATCGGTTCAAGCCGTGTGTTAACGCAGTGTAGGAATAGTGTTTAGTGAGAAGGCTGAATCTCCCTTTTAGATTGTATCCTGGTTAACAGTCGCTTGTGCGCCGTGATATTGCAAAGATCAGTCGGCGTCTGGAAGGACAGTTGTGTTAGGCGCAGCTTACTTGTTATCTCGGCATACGCCTCGAAATACTGCAACGCTGACACGCAAAAAGAACAGTTCTATGATGACCTAATCATTTTTGTTCGGAAGAGCAAAGGGTTTGACATTGTAGTGGTAGTAGTTGATTTGAATGCACTAGTTGGGAAACTGAGTGTATCGGAAGCCTATTTAGGTGGGTGCTGCGTCTTTCCTACTTAGCGAACGGACAATGGGGGAAGGCTTCTCCGGTTTTGTGCGGACAATAATTTATTTCTGTCTAGTACGAATTTCCGACACAGTTCGCGTCGCACAGTGACATGGCGCTCTAACTCGACGGGCAGTCTGAGTCAGCTCGACCATATTGCAGTAAGCTACCGCTGGCGCGGTTCTGTCCAGAACTGTAGGTTGTACTGCATCACTTACCTCCGAGATTCGTGATATTTGGATCGAGGAGCGCATTCCGTTATAGTAAAGTGATTCACTGATTGTACCCATCTTCAAGAACGGCACACGGAGTGACTGCAGCAATCATCGTGGGATCAGTTTAATTCCAATAGTTACTAAGGTTTCACCTTCTATAATGCTTCGCCGTATGACACCGATTCGCGAGAGTAACATCCGCGAACAACAGGCCGGATTTCGGCCAGGTCGAGGTTGCATCGACTAGATATTCACTCTTCGCCAAATACTCGAAATGTGCCACACGCACGGGCGCCCTACGATCGTAGTCTTTCTCGACTTGAAAGGTGCTTTCGACTCCGTGGATCGACCAGCACTACTCCATGCTCTGCACCAGAACGGTATGCCAACAAAGTTTGTGAACCTGTTGCGAGCATTGTACTCGCATACCTATAGTCGCGTTAGGGTATACGGTGAACTGTCACGTTCATTCGAAACGACTAGTGGCGTTCGACAAGGGTGTCCCATCTCTCCATTCTTGTTCAACATCGTCATGGACGAGGTAATGGAAGATGCTTTAGGAGATCTCCGGGATGTAGGAATGGAACTAGGAAATGAAGGGAAGCTGTGTGACCTAGATTACCCCGTTGACGTATGTCATTTAAATCTGCGCACCATGCACAACGAGCATTAGATAGACCCTTGAGGTCGGTTCCTCGGTTTGGCATGTGTTTTTCCCCTTCACAGTGCCAACTACTGTTACAGGACTAGAAGACAGTACTGGATGGAGGGTAACTAACGATTGTGGACCGTTTCACTTATCTCTGTAGCTGCGTGTCAAACGATGGTAGCACGGCAGCATAGGTGAGCACGCGTATACCCAAAGGTCGAGCGTCATTTGCTGTACTGAAGCACTTGTGGCGTCGGTCTGATATTTCAATGGAGTTAGAAGGTCGTGTGTAGTGTGGCGCAGTGCGCTCTGTTCTGTTGTGTGGTTGCGAGGCATGGAGTATGCATGTGTGAGAGATGTCCGCCGCTTGAAGGTTTTCGATCATCGATGTGTATGTAGTATCGCTAAGATTGGATGGAGTGACCGGGTGAACAGTGTCGAGTGTAGGTGCCGGTTCTCAGAATACCTTATTTCAGCGTCTGAAACTTAGTAGACTGCGCCGGTTGGGTCACGTGTTGCGTATGTCGAACACTCGTCTACCATATTGTGTTTTATTTTGCGCTCCTCGCACGGAGTGGACGAAGCAATGTGGAGATCAGCAGATGATTTGGCGACGTGGAATGAGAAAATGTACATCGAACCTAGGTAAGGTAGGTGTCTTACATCTCCGAAAGATCAATCAACTAGCTGGCTGGAGACACTGAAGGATGTGGCAGTGAGCCGTGAACAGTGGCGATCGTGTTGTCATTTTCTATCGAATCAGGATGATTAGAAGAGTACGTTTTTATATTTGGACTGTGTTCCCTGTGCCGGCTACAGCAGCCTCATATTTTTTCGCCCCTACGTAGGTAATTTCGGTCATATATTCTTTTTAAAGAAACATGCATTCCAGGGGAAAATGCAGCAGTCGGTTAGGCTTGACTTGCTGAACGATGATGACGATAAAAGCTATGGGACTTATACTCGTCACTATGCTAATATCTCAAGTATTGTAAAAAACTGGACCCCTGTGGTACTACTCTGACGATAGAAGTTAACCACTAATTAGTTATAATAAGAGCGAAGAATGAACCTGATGGTTCCGGAGCACAAGATTCGCCGAATGATCCGAAGTCTAATAGTCCAGGATTTAATATATACATATATATATATTTATATATGTATATATATATATATGTTTGATCTCGCAATCGGTTTCTTACTCGCTGATTTGTTATCAACAGGATCAGAGATTCAGTTAGTTGCCCCATACAATATGAGTCTGGCAGAAAGAAGACAAGGTAGCATGTGTTAGGCAGGCGTACAGACAGTGAGAGCGCGCCATGGCTAAATTTCTTTGAACTATTCTGAAGGAAAGTACAATTAAAGGAATATAAAAATAACCGCAAAACATGTTTCATTCGTGATTATCGTCTCAGATTTAGGAACATCTAAAACCAGATACTTAAGGGTGCTCAGTGTACCAATGATTTGATCATACCGGGGGTGGATTTGTCGTCTGTCAGCAACGATTTTGCGGTAATAGTCAACACGGGCACAGGATTCTCCAGCAATGTGGACGTAAGTGACTGAACACGGAAGTAAACTGGATTTGAGTCCGTCCTTTCAGCTTCTTTCTTCCATCGCGCGATATCCGACAATAAGCGTGTATAAGTGTACGGGTAATGGTAGGCCAGATAACATACATCACCCGTGTGCGGGAATCGTATGTGAAATGTTGCCGTGTGGTAGGTAGAACCATCAGTAGAATCTGAAACAGAAAGCAAAAGAACACTTTATCGAAACCAAGAGTAAACCTAATTTATTCAACGGGTGAATGTAACCGAAAAAACCAACTACCAAGGACCTATTACGTAAACATTTTTTGAATGCATTCTGTTGTTTCCCAGGGCCGATCATTCTAAAAAGGTCAGAGGTACGAATTGTCAGCGTCGTGCACGTTAGTATACCTGATCCATTGAGATCCGTACAAAATGGTTCACTAATATCACAAGATTAAGGGACGTGTATGATAGAGCAGTCCATTTATTGCGTGGCTGTTTGTAAGCTCCCGTGGGCAATCGAAAGGCACAAGACAAGAACAGTTACACTTCGATAAACTATTCGACTCCACTCGCCTGTCAGCGTTCCAAATTCTGCTAGCTGGAAAGTTAGACTTAACATTGTCAATGGTCATTAGTTGCTGATAAACATTGTCCTGCATTCAACTGCCTTAGCTCTGATCGGATCCGCCACGTTGTCACACTTTAGACTTTTGCTTAGTATTTCCGCCTTCCTAGCGCATATCATTCTGTGCCACCCGATATCAAGCATAGTGGACTACGAGTGGTAACGAAACTCATACTCAATACAAGTCCGCGTAAGGTTCGCGAGATCTGATATCTTCATCATACGCTAGAAATGGAACGTGCTATGGACAGCGCAAATCCTAGTAAGATGCTTCAACTTATCTGAGCTATTGCTAAGAAACCATTGAATGTTAGTTAATGGATCTGTGAATTTGAGATTTCACTTATCTACGATCATTAGTGAGGTCTTGTACTTTGGGTGGATCACTTTGATGCGCAATTTAGCCAATTTCTAACGTTAGCCTCTTCCCTAGCTGTTCCTGCATGTCTCGTTGGTTTTTTGACAGATCCACCCTCTGAAGCGAACATCCACGGGGAAATCCAGGCTTTTTACAACATGCGAGATAGATTCCATGGTCAAATGACATTGTTAAAGGAGGTTGTTGGAGAGCATTCATGCAAGAACCGGCTTGTTGGTTCTGTATTTACATAGCGAGGAATTTTAAGCTGGTGAGAAAAAAGAAAATGAAAATAGACTCCGTAGAGGAACAAATGTAACCGAGGCTCCAATCCCAATGCGACTGCGGTATTGAAATACGGGACAGATTTGATTTTTGTATGGTAGGGGAAAATAGGTAAGGGTAAAGAAACGTCTGATGTGAAACAGAAAACCAACTTTGTGCACAACACAGCTGAGTTAATATGTGAATGGGGATAAATAAAAGAAAGAATCAATAGATTAACCAAGAATAAATGTAAAAGCTGCAGACTGTTAATCTGTTGAAACTAAGCACGAATGAGGGGTGAATGAATACTTAAGGGAAATAGGTTAGACTTTTGGAAGCATGGGAGACGTGGTTACGAGTACAATAGATGTACTCGGGTTCAGGACTTAAATATATATTGACTAGATAACGGACCCAATCACTGTCAGTGTTTGGATGGA
This sequence comes from Fasciolopsis buskii, assembly GCA_008360955.1. NCBI lineage: Eukaryota > Metazoa > Platyhelminthes > Trematoda > Plagiorchiida > Fasciolidae > Fasciolopsis > Fasciolopsis buskii. The sequence continues at coordinate 30,691 of LUCM01009125.1, forward strand.
TTGGAGAGAATATTTTAGAGAGGACAAGTGAGGATGATATCGTCGGAAAGGAATGGACTGGATTGAACGTCACATAGCACTAGGCTCCGATGGCCTGCAGCTCCGTTTGAAGGTGGAATTGGTTAGGGAATTTCAAGTTTTGTTCTCTGATGTTTTGTATTGCGAGCAAGCTTCAGCGTAAGAGCAGTCGACCATTGTCTACGGTCTTTAAAAAGGGCTCATGCAGCGACTGCACTGGCTACAGGGGCATCTGCCTCACCCACATAGCGTCGAGGTTGTTAGCATTTGTCCTTCTTTGAAGGTTGTATTACTTGCGTGAAGATTAAACTCGGGGGGGGGGATCCGGCTGGGTCTTGTGCCACTCGTGGATATGCCGACCCTCTTAATGTTCGAACAGCTGTTGCTCCCACGGATTCCTAAGATCGGAGATCAACCTGTTCTTGCTTATTCGCGTGGCCTTTGAATCGATCGGTAAGGCTGGGCTATGGCATAATTTGTTGATTTATGAAATACTTTAGAAGTATGTGTCAACTCTCAAATAGTTGCACCCTCATACCTACAGTCTTTACTCTTTGTCATTTCCAGTGGACTACGCCAAAGAGATGTTTTTCACTTGTGTCATAGACGATATCTTACCGAACAGTTTATCTGCCCTAACTGACGATACAGTCAAACTCTTTGGATTCAACAGTCTTTTACTTTTGCCAGTGATATCGCCTAGCTGACCGATAGTGTGCAGTCTATTGAACACTTTTAACCTCTTGATGATTTTGGCCTCTAGGTGCTGTCTGGGATTTTCACACTGTACTGCATAGCACATTTTCAAGGTTCTCAGTAACCCGTGGTTGCATTCATCCTTTGTGCGAAGAGTTAGAAGTAATCAAATGGTTTAGTTACCTCCAGAGCTTGGTTCCAACTAGTGATTGTGCTGAACATTAAGTCACGTGACGTGGCACTACCAGGACATTTTAGCTTTTGCTCAAGAATAGGGTGTTCATATTGGCGGTTTGTAGTATTCTTTATCGTTGCGAAACTTCGAGGTAGGCTGTTCGAGTCTAGTGGAAAAATTCTTTGAGAAATGACAAAATGAGTCATCGTCTATTGGGTGCTGATAGTTGGCCTTCGATAGAGAGTCGCTCTACATCTTCAGCGATCTCGACAATTTGTACGTCTCTGTCCCGTGCGCTCTTTTTGCACATGGTGGGCAAGGCCGAAAGAACCGTCGCGCCAGTACGCATATTACTTAGCCTAGAAGTATGAGGAACTTAGCATCGGATTTGGCATCGGTTAGCCCATCCCGACAACCCGGCTGGGGTCTGAGAAATGAGGACTGTCGAGGTTTTGAGGTATTGAGAAGTTTGACTTCGAGTCGATGTCAGTGGCGCAAATGTTTTACCGTCTGTGCAGAAAACATAAGCACCTCCCGAATCCTCATCGCGTAGTGATTATCCGCCCTTTTACCCGGTATTTATATAGCTTTATTTAAGTGTTGCATTGGCACCATATAGATATATATACATATATATGTATATATGTAAATATATATATATATATATTCCGGCAAATGTATGGTGACCTGTCATAACAGATCCACCAACGGATCGTCAAGAAAATCCGAGCTTTGAGACGTTATAGAGCACCGGGCTTGGATGGCCTTTCCTCAGTTCTACTCAAAAATGGAGGAATGGGGCTAGTCAGAGAACTTCAGGTTTGTTGTCGATGGTCTGGTACTCCGAGAAAGTCCTCATTTGTGGGGAGTCGATAGTTGTCCCCATTTTCCAAAAAGAGCCTGTGTGGTAACCATTCTAACCCTAGGGGTATTAGACTGCTCTCAATAGCATCAAAGCTGTTTTCGTCCCTCATTCTTACCAGGTTGTACAGGACGCGCGAAAAGCAAACTTGTGGGAAACAGGCTGGGTTTTGTACTGGTCGTGAATGCTTCAACCAAATCTTCACATCCAGAGAGTTGCCAACGCACCTCTTTACTTTTCAAAGACCAACGATCATCGTGTTCATAGACCTTCGCACAGCTTTTGAATCTGTTGATAGGTGTCACAATTTGATGACGAATGAGGTACCTGAGAAGTATGTGTTGATCCTCAAAGAGTTGTACCGTCATACGTCAGGTTAGATTAGGAATTATGACCACATTTCGCCACCATTCGTCATCTGAAGTGGATTACGNTCTCTCACTGAGAGCCACACCAAGGCCAGCAACACCAGAGGCCGCAACCTTGAGGTCCCCAGAAAGAGCCAGATAAAAGTTCACAGAAGGACTATATTTAACATACTAGACTATCGCCAACGCAGTGCATTGGTTCTGCTTCTCATTTTGTGTTATGCCAAAGAGGATTATCTTTTTTCCAATCACTGCATGCTTCCAGCCGAAGTTGAATTTTGGTTTTTTTAGTCCAATTTACTCCTCTCCTCTGACGGATAGCCGTTATTCTTGCCGACGCCACCAAGGCTTTGTATGTGTGACACATCATTGGACCCTCTTTGGCAACAATTTATTCCGTTTTGTCCCCCGGTCGGGGTCTGGGGACCGAAAGCGCACGTCATACCTGATTCACTAACGAGCAGTTTTTGACTTCAAGGATTGTTAGTCCTGCAAAGGTAGTATGCGTTTTGGCGGTGTAAAATGCATGCCAAACATCCGTACGTTATTTGAGGCTGGGTAGACGTTTATGGAGCCTCATACAAAGGCGCTTAACTGCATACTCTACATGAAGCGTTTAATATAAGGAAAAGGATCGAATATTTCGGTAGTTATTTTTGGTGCATGCTTTTTAAGTAAGTTTTTTTGACGCCATCGCTCGCTTGAAAGCTGGGTAGTCAGATGCCGGAACTAAGCTGCGACGGTTTTCGTATCAGAGCTGGGAGAGAAAAAACAATTTGTAAGGAGCCAGTTAGCATCTATTCGTTAAAAGTCTCGTCGTTCCTTTATGAATTAGAGAATTTAAACTTTAAATGGGAAATAATTTATCATCTTAATGGTTTGTTTGTGCATGTTTTCGACGGTGGGATGTCCCGACGATAGATGCTCGATCTTTGCTCAGATGTTGCATTTTATGGGTTGCTACTCTTGTCGTGAAGGCCTGCAATTTATTTCTCTTATTTTGCTTTCCGGGACTATTCCTCCCTCCTGGAATGCAGTATGCCAATAATTTGACATTTTTGTTTTCTCCATGAATTTCTGATACCTTAGGGAAACATTTGCGTTTCCCTGGTCATTGCGGAATGGACTCATTCTGCTTCTTTTCCTGGTTCTTTGCATCTTTTTTCTTTTTCTCACAGAACTCGGCGACTGCGAAGTGAGCGTTTTTCGTCAAAATAATCCTTCAGAAGATCCACTTGCGCACCAAGCTTTTGTCGCTTTGTCATATCGGAATAATGAAGCTGATCAAAGAGGCACAAAGGGATCTTCGTCGTATCCTCCAAATGTGCTTGTTTATTTGAATCATGCGCGACAAACTCAAGGTTTGCTTCCTTTCCAAACCATTGCCTACCCTGATTTGATTGGTGCTATCGGGGCACCTTATGTGGAATCTTATGGTGTCTCCCCGAAAAGAGCGCATTTGGGAAAATCACGCCAGGCACTTCATCCGGTGGTCCAGTCGGAACTTGCGGATATACCTGAAACAAAACCTGTGGCGCCGAATGCTGTCATAGAACATAAGACCACGACTTACTTAGATGGTAGGCTGCTACTGTCTGCTGATAGACAACAACTTAGATTTTCCATCTTCTTATTTATGGTGACTGTGTGAGTATCAATGATGAGCTGCTTTTGAATATCAGAATAAACTGATACTATGCCATTTCCAGTTGTTTGGTAGCTGCCACCGATTGACCGATTCTTTGCAGCAACGTTCGGCTGTCGGTTCCCTAGTTTCAGTTAATCTAATCTGCGATCTTACAGTTCGCTGACTGTTGAAGAACTTGATTTTCTATTGGAATTCGGTTTAAGTTTAGGATAATATGTATTTCAGCTGTTGAATTACTTCGACGTGATTCTCTAATAATTTACCCATCGTTGAGAGAGAGCCCTGGAAACATTGTATAGCTATCTCATGATGATTGAAAATCGTTATCAATCCTTGGTGCCTCTAGCAACCACGTCTTTTCCATTCCTTTCAAGGCTTCTTTCTATTTAATTCAAGTATCTACTTTATTCTCTCCAGTTGAATCTCGCCTCAAATCTTCTCCATTTCACAATTACTTTCAATACAGGGTTGGTCCGTAAATGCTTCCCTTTATTGATCTCCTTTTATGTTGACATTTGCCTCGTGTTGCGTGCGAAGTTGGTTTCCTATTCTGGGTCAGACGCTCATTTACACCCGCCCATATTCTGCCTTATACAAACCTCAGATCTGACCGACGTAAAGTGTGCCGAGGGTATCGACTGGCTGGATGATAGTACACAGGCACTTCAAAGCGCGTTGGATCGCCCGTCGATTGAGGTATCTAGGTACGGTATGCGCTTTGCGTCGTCAAAATGCAAGGTAATTCCTCAAGACTTACAAGAGCCTGTGCCTGAACTCATCCCTTACTGTGATTGGTTAGAGGTAATCAGTAGCTTTAGCTTTCTCGGGAGCTTGGTCACAAATGGCGGAGGCGTTGAGAAGGCCACACCACGAACTGCGAAAGTCAGAGCAGCTTTCGCGAAACTGTGACACTTGTGGCGCCACCATGACATTCGACTTTCCTCAATCCCACAGTTCGTAGTCTTCCTCTCTACGATTGCGAGACCTGGCCTATCCACGTTGAGGATGAACAGCGACTCTATTTTCAACCACTGATACCTCCAAAGCATTGCTCGTGTCTGGTGGAGACACCGGGTGAGCAACCATGAGATGTGTCGTCATGTGTCGAGTGCAGACAGTCGTCCTCTAACTGAGTTAATTGCTCTACTCCATCTTCGGTGGCTTGGATACGTATTGCGTATGCTCGCCAATCATCTACTTTTCCGTGCTCTTTTTTGCACATGCTGGGCAAGGTGGGAAGAAGTGATGTGGCGGTCAGGCCATGACATGCAGAGTGAAATTGTATTTCCCTTTTCACTCTAGCCTCCGACACACGTTGGTCTCTGTCGGGATTGCTCACTTGTATGTTTTCCTTCTTTGATCTTATAATGAAATTCATTGAGTCTGTAGAGGTATTCTCTTTTGAAGCAGTAGCATTTATTTTGAACCAAATAGGATGCAGTCTGATTTTGAATGTGCTGTGTTTGTTGTGGTTGCGAGTGTTTACGTAGGTGAGTTTTATTGTTGTATTGCTTGGGATGCGTTTTCCCTCTTCGAGATATAGAAAGCGTCTGCCATACCAAGTTGATTCGACGCATTACCTTTTTCTTCTTAGGCAGCGCCTCGGATAAGTGGATAAGTTTTTCTGTTTGAGCACGTGGGTCTCATCGGTGGGTTGTATTCCGGATGGAGGATCTCCTCGTTTGCACAATGCTCATTGATATTCCATTGATTTAAGGCTTCTTTGTCGTAAGCCCTACATCTGCTGATCGCTCAAAGGCCTACTTTTTGCTGATGCCGAAAAGTTGATCTTGCTAAATGGTTGAAGACGGTAGTCGTTGTGTGCAGAAAATATGCCAAGGCTCGGTTTATGTATCTTATAGTAGTGTTGGTGAAATGTGCTGGAAGGCTTATGTATTGCACAAAAGTTTCATCTCTGTTTTTAGATCACAAAATTCCGAGTTTTGTCATATAAGACAATATGCGGGTCGACTTACGACTTCCTCCTAAGCGTTTTTCATACAGATTGGAAGGTGGCCTGTGCAGGTCAACAAATGATGTGGCAACGTGGAATGAGAGATTGCACATCGAACTTAGGTAAAGTAGGTGTCTCACCTCTCCGTAGTTGGGGTCCGAAAGACCCGTCGACCAGTTGGCTGGAGAAGTATATGGCAGTGAACCGTGAACAGTGGCGAACGTGCTGTCATTTTCAATCGAATCAGAATGATTGAAAGAGTGCGTTTGCATAGTTAAACTGTATTCCGTATGTTATCAACTGCAGCTTTCTTGTCTCTTAATGCCTGCGTGGTTCCCCTTGGATATTGCCTCTTTTTATAGGAACATGTTACTGTGGGGAAAAAGCCGGCGATCAGTGAGGCTTGCCCTGCTGTTTAACGCTGAACGTTGATGGTGATGGTCAAAGGAGTGGCGGAGGTTTTCGATTCATGACGTGAGACTTGTTTGGTCTAGTTATGATGATTAGGGGCATGTGTCATTGCTCAATTCTATAGCCGCTGGCGGGTTTTTCTGAACGAAGTCTGTTCCATATCTATAACTTTTCCAACTTACGATTTTAGGATTCTCCTGCCATTACTATAGTTTGCCGCTAGGTGGGAACCAAAACCGGTGCACATTATTGCATGGTTCACGGTTGTTATGCCTAACCCGATTTGATGCCCGTTTTTAGAAGCACACTGACCGTCCGCCCGGCACAGCTTAGTGATAATCGCCCACCGTAGCTTTTTACATAGTTATCGACCTAATCAACCGAGGATTGTAAACCAATCAAAGGGGCTTTCCTTGCATCGATATATGACTCGCCGGAGTCCAAGCAACTTGAGTCTTACAAACGATGTCCGTGACCTCCTCAGTCTGATTGTTGTGCATGGAACTCGTTGAACTAGTGGATGAGACTGGTACCGACAGTCATTAAGCTTGCTGCTGCATGGAATCGTATGAGGTTTCAGAATGCCTAGTAGGCCAAGAGACGTTTAATTGCCTAAATCATCGTATTACAGTTGACTTCCTTATTCGCCTAGGCCTACAAATTTATTTTTAGATATTCTGTTTTGCAAAGTATCATGTTTCCCCTCCAGATCTTCACGCGGTTGCTTACCTGAATTTACCGGCAAACGATCCTGGCCCTAATGCTCGCTGCAAAAATGCGAAATCAGATAAGTACTCAACTGTTTCGGGTCGAACTGTCCGAACACGTCGTCGTTGCGCTACCATTCAGAGTACTGGAACGGGTTCAGCAGTGGAGTCCAACGCACGTTTACCCTACAGCTTAGTGGGATTACAACATGCGGAAATTCTTGATGATGTTCGGCGCTTGATCGATCCGGAAGACGTGCTTTATCGAACGGTATTTGATTTAGATGAAGTTATTCTATCTGCAGCGCGTGATATCCAGCAATGCCATCATAATCGTTCAGTCGATTCGCGCCCCAGTTCCCCCCGGCTTGGTCGTGTCGCCGTCAGCCACTCAAATCCAGATAGCACTGTCGCGAATCCAAATATTATTGCAACTGCTACTCCATATCAACAGCAGCTACAACAGCAACAACCAACACCGTTACCACTTGGTCAGCCCCAGTTAAATCAAGCCAATACCCCTTCCACTGCACACACGAGCCAAAGTGTAAGTGTTTCAAATCACACGCTCTCAGCTCCAGATGGTCTTCATAATTCACCAAATACTTCCCTTGTTCCAAATGTCGTTCCAATCTCTCACGTGGCTGATAGATGCGACTGCGACCGCTATGGAGATAGTATGCTCACCAACGAGGATGAAATTTGGTAGGTTTTTTATTTTGCTAGTGTTTACCTTTCGGATGCAAATGTGTGTAACTTTGTTTTGGTAATCATAACCAACAGAATCAAGTCGTTGCACTAATGTCCTCTTTTTAGTAACGTCCACTGGAGATCCAAATGCTTCAAATACAGTGAATAAGTTTACAGATGAAAATCCTATAAACTAAGAGATATTTCGTTTGTCAACAGCTGCATCGATTTGCGATGTTCAGTCTCAGAGCGGTCTGGTTTCCTAAGCCACATCTGGTTCAGCTTTCTATAACTTTTTGCAACCTCTAACTCAAGCCACATATGGTTAAAATTGAATCTTCAATATGTATGATTCTATTCATACCCAGAAACACTTCACAGGTTTATAAACTCCTTTTAGGCAAACTTGTACTAATGCAAGTTAACCGGTGTGCGTTCTCAATTAAGTGTTTGAATAGGAAGAAAACTGAGATCAAACATTAAGTCACACTGGAGGAGACATCAGCAGTGGAAATTCTTTACGTTCCTCATTACGTGAATGTACAGTAACGAGCATAACTCGTTGTCTCTCAGCTCTGTTGGAGAAATGAAGAGGCTGTCAACCATGGCTCCGAAAATTGGAGCGGCTTTTAACTCTCTCCCTCTCTCTCTCTCTACTAAAGAACATGTGATTGTGGGATGCCGTCCATCTGAAGAGTGTATGAATTCGGTGCTTAGTCACAGCTCTCCAGGTGTTATCAGCCACCCCACCCCCCAGACCGGCCAAAGGCTCGGGATACGCCTCCTAATTCAGCGTTCCTTCTTTGTTAGGCGATTAATATCCATATGGTCAAGAACTGGAGAATAAGGCTCACTAAATAAACCCTCTCACTCGGTTTGGGCAACCGGATAGTATTCTGCTCGTATAGGAAGTATGGGTCCCGGTAGATAGCCGATGATGTGGAGATCGGGAGTGGAAGAGCTGGCTTGTATGGTGATTTTTGCGCATTGTTTCTTTTTATTTCCTCCTTCTCGCTCATTATTTCCTTCTTCCACCATTCCCACAAAAGGTGTCCGCAACTGTATCTCGCTTATTAACTGGACTTCCTGACAACGCTTACCGTTATTCCGTTGAACTGCGAAAACCACCCGCCCCATTGCTTTGAGAGTGTGACTTCTTAGTCAAACGCTTCATTTTGGGTTGCCTTGCGGGCAGCCTTGAAATACGGCTCCCACGAATACCTTCAGCATCTTTTCTCTAGGGTAAATTATCAATCTCTATTCTTCTTTCTTAGGGACTATGCGAGGTGCCATTAAAACATCCGATTGGATAGATGGCAGCGTTAATGGAAAGTCAGGAAATTGATTGCACGCAACACTTACGCCTAATTTCTTAATTCTCTTGGCTGCCCCATTGTTCGCACAGTATGCCAGGTAGGGAAACAAGCTAGTCTAGCTAGAACTATAGTAACTGTTTGAAAGATGTGTGCGACATCCTAGAAACTTCCATTCCCAATCCCATTTCCATTATCTTCGTAGCCTAGGTGTAATGTCTCTCTCTCGCTTCACTCTTCACATGTCGAACGCTTGCGGTCATGCTCGCGTCGCGATCCCTCGTAGCACGACAGCCGAACGCGCATTTTGCACTGGATCCCAATCGGTACTCGTTTCTATGCAGTTTGGTTGAACTGTACCTATGCCCGTTAGCAGTAGTCGACTGAAGCGCCATTGTCCATTTGTCGTGCCTGTGCCCACCGACTGCAGCCCTTCTGAGACCAAAATTCAGGTCTACAGAATTTATTCCTATTTCTCCGAAGTTTGCATTCATAGGTCATTGGTGTTGATTTCAGTGTCCAAGTGGACTATTTTGGGGCCGATGGAAAGTTCTAGCCGATCGCACTGACAACGAAGACCGCGTCATCCAAGCTAGTTCCGACCACAGATTGTTTAAGATCTTCATGGACTGTTGCTATTCGAAGGCAACATTAGCTTGCGTGGCGTCATCAGTCACCCTCGTGCTAAGCCCACACCTGTAGTCTCAGGCTTTAATCCGTGCTTTTTTTCTTTTCCCCCAGTCTGTGGCTGAGCTTCCGCGGTAACCACACGTCCCGCACAACTGATTCCAACTGACAACCGCCAACCTCAGTTCTGGTCGCGGCTCTCAACCTGACCATC
>LUCM01009128.1:2603-13980 GCA_008360955.1 Fasciolopsis buskii
GCACGTATCCTCTGCTCCCAGTGTTTACCGGACATGTCTGTAGCGTTGTCGTATAAGGCAGTGTGCTGAGTCTCATTTTGCTTCTTATGCACACTGTCGATGAGATAAATTTCGTATCACACACTATTCCTTCTGGTTTGCTAATGATGCAGAATTAATTTACTTTTTTGACCCCAATGGCTGCACTTCTAGGTTTAGAATAATATGCTTTCATTTGCTCGCAATGTATTGTTACCTCCCCTCGGTAATCGTTTCTACCAATGACAATGATTTACTTACTGTAGGTTCAATCTACCTATCTGGCAGATTGTGCCACGTGGATCTATTTTTGAGGAGAGATCCAGTATTGGCCACAGTGGACTCTGTTATTCGGCTTCTCTGGAATTCTCGGGGAACGTGGTTACCCAGTCTGGTTAAGCTAGACGGACTATGGACCTGATTTTTCGTACATTAAAGATTTCACAGAATATTTCGTGAATCTACGAGACAGACGTCCTATCCCTTCTCGACTACTGTTCTTCGATGTACTTCAAATATTTACTCAAATCGGATTTCCATTGGAAATATACATAGAGGTTTCTCTAAAAAGTTAATGGGTTGGGCAGTAACAATAAACTACGAAGAAGGCTTTTCTCTTCTGAACCTCCATTCGATATGACTATGTTGTCTGAAAATTAACGTCGCTTGGCTATATAACCTAATTAATCTAAATAACCATTCTCCGCTATACCACTTAGGTAATATTCTGTATGCTTTTGCTCTCTGCTTCACAATCCATTTGGTGGCTTTAAATCCATCCCAAAGTCACATTTGTTCCTCACTGTTTACCCTGCAATATGGAACAAGCTGGCCTTGAACATTCGAAACAACTTTCACTTCAAAGCGGCTATTAATATCCAGTTAAAAACTAATCTGGTAATCCAACTCTGTTCGTGTTATCCCTGACTCCCGTCTTTGGGGATTCGTTTAATCTCTTTTAATTAGCCATTGAAATCCCTACCGCTCCCAGTTCCCTGGCAGACATCAAATGCCATTCGCGAAGTGAAGGACATGATACGGCGTTGTACGGGACCGATTCCCTCGCCACACATTAGCGAAATCCCTAGTGGTACCACATGCACTCCTTAGCATATTCTAAACATGGAAAAGTGACCAACCTGATTAGTCACATAAAATTCATAACCCGTAAAATTAGGGTCCCCGGAAGGAACTATGGGAGATGCCGGTGGCATTTCTTATGGCCATCAAGGCACGGGAATACTCGATAATCATACACGGTCATTTGATCCGACCTTCTCAGCTCTGAGCCAGCTGAAATGCGTCATCAACAGACAACACATCTCACCATATTGGGGAAAACGTCCAAGTCGTCTAAGATTTTGACACTCACCAATGTGCTCATCTCCGAAGAAATCTCGTCCTTGCATCAACAGCTATCTTTAGCAAGAACTGCCCCTCATGCTTGGGTATGTACTATTAGTTCCTGGAAGTATCGATTTCCTTGGTCTATTCACATTAGCTCCCGGGTTAACGGCCGCGTCTGCTTAGAGGTTTTCTCTTGTCGATATTGCATCTATTGAATACCACACCCATGTTCACCGTAATTCCAAACTGGAACCCAGTTCTTTTTGTTCCAGATTCCACCCACACGCCATGCTACATCACATGGATGACCAGTTGATCTAGATGGAAACTCGGCTTAACGATGTCCGTCCGCATTTCTACCTCAACCATCTCCGCTCTTGTGGTAATGTACCACAAAATAACATCCAGTGACCATGTGGATATTAGGTACACAATATCTTTTGAACTCGTTGCTCAGACTGACCAATATTCTGAAGGAAATTGCCAAATGTAGCAAGGTATCACAAAAGCAGACGTTATCATCGGCTCTCCATTTGTGCTTAATGTCCCACCTGTCCTAACATGACACCGACACCTTCTCATGACAAAGTAAAGCTAACAAATTATATTTAGCGAGAGAAAAGAAACTTCATACTGGTTATTTACCAGTATTAAATTCTGGCGTTAACTATAATTTTCAATCTCAGATGATACCGTCCGCTGTGACACCCATCTTCCACATTCCTTATCCGTTATCATATTTCCGAAACGGACCCTGGAAATAATCGTTCACTTCACCCCTTCTGCATCGCCAATGTTGATTCTCTCTGGACCTCAGTGACAACTTCTGTTAGGCACAGCTGTTCATGAAACCTCGTCAGCTATGCCCTTTCGGAGTGGAATAGAAAACACCACTTCCTCTAATTCTGGCCGTTTTTGGGCTAATCTCACCTTGACAGTTTACTTGCGAATCTTTCTGTTTACTAAATTTTGTGTTTATTAATCGTTTTGCCAAATATGGTTCCACTCTATTAACGACCCTTCACTGTTACCATACGCATAATCGGTCTGCTCACTTGTCCGTCTGCGCTAAATGACTTTTTCCGTGCCTGTGTAACCATCCTTCTCGCGTCGAATCCAACCACACACTATGTTCCCGCACCTACCCGATTCCTCCCTGGCCATGCATATACCTACTAATCTTATTCTATCCTTGATTATCACAATCGCGCACATTTATGTTTTCGAATGCAGTTCAATAATCCGAACTTGGTGATGCCCACTTGTAAAATCTTTCTCACTGCTGCATGTACATTTCCTCAATTATACGGTTGACGATTGCCTAATCTTCTCTACGCTGCCCAGAGGGCCTGCCCTTTATTCCATTTGATCGTACGTTCATTTTCATTTTGCGTATTGGACTGAGCCAGCCATGTACAATGACTTTACCGTTTTTTACGCCTCCTGACTGACTGTCAATATCCGTTTGGACCGCATAAGATCTGTTGTCTCATGCCTGTGGAATCCTAAGCTGTAGGGATTCTTCAAAGTAGGCCAGCTGTCATTTCCAGTACAGTTTACCCTGCATCATTCGTCTTCCACTTCCCCCACCCGCATCTAGACCGCACGCCAGCCGCATCAGCCGAATCGGTAATTAACAACAGTCTGCGAACTCGGATGAAGTACTTGGAATAGGAGCTCCTCCATGAAGGAAGTCAAATAGCTGCAGGCAATTCAATTGTCGGTGCAGCAAAAGCAACGGACAACAAATCGGATTGCAGAACTGCAGTTGCCAACAGACTCTGAGCAATTAAGTACATGAATTGTTGAATTAGTTTATTGAAATGCCTGGGAAGGAAATCCCTAAACCCTGGAAATCCCTTGGACTGCTGGAGTTTTAAGACGGATTCACCAATGGTTTTGCGATATACATTTCCAGTCCAGCTAGTTGACAGCTTTAGCTAATCCACTACTGCGATAGGGAGGCTCGCGAAGCTGTTGACCGCCGTTTCAGAGAATCTGGATTCATCGCACACGAATACTTGGCCAAAGTAACTGTCGGCCTCGCGATCCGGCAAGATGATAATTCGTTAGAAATATTTGCAGAAACCACGAAGGCATGTGAGTTAGTCCTTTCTCAGATGAATTCGTAACGAACGGACGCTCAAACACATTACATGTATGCGTAAATACAGATAAACACATCGAACGTGCAATCCCCACTCTCACGGCTTACGTATACCAATTGTACAGCTTCTAGTTACCTGACAAGCGCCAGTTGATTTTATTGGTTGATGTTTATTGATCGATGTAAACATGTAGCCATTCAGTCCGTAGACGACCTGCTCAGTGAACAGTTTGTTCTGTGCTTCTCAATAGTGGGCACAACTCACAGCGCCTAAGACACCGTGGTCACTCGCTAGCCAGGTCGACCGTCTCAGTCCACATAAGACAAACAGGCATCAAATTTACTGTGGGTTCGTCGGGTACCCACTTTGCTGAGTTCACGCGATGTGTAGAAGGGAGGGCTGACTCCGGAGCAACTAAGTCGGTGTATCAACGGAAACAGATTTCGACTGCGTCTGAATGTTTTTTGCTGAAGAAACTGGTTTACTGGTTAAGGGATAAAGACAATAGCCAAGTGGCATGGTGTAAAAAGGGTATTGCGACGGCCACTTGGGAAAAAAAACAAACTTATTGACTCTGCTTTCAAAGAGATAGGTATTGTAGATGTGTGGACAAACAGATAGAAGGATGCTGTTCCACAGCTTGGCACTTCTGAGGAAAAAGCTGACTAAAAGAGAAAAGAGTGACAGTTATGGGGAGAAACTTGGTAAGGATGGTTAGAAGCATGAGAAGGGATAAGCGGACTAAGATTAAAAGTAGAGGAACTGACGAAGCAACATCCAAATATCAAAGGCCAAACTAATGCGGACAGAAAAGAGACACTGAGACAATAATCCGTCGATGGACGAGTGGGTGAAGATTGAATGCTAAGGAGGGTTCATGGATCAGTCGAACCCGATAAAGTAGAGGAGCAGACAAAGGCACACGCCGCGCGTGATTGCAATATTCAAGTGCGGAGGAAAGTCGGGCTTTGCAGAACAGAAGGAGATCAGTCAGAGTGAAAATACATCTGGCCCGTAGTGGAAAATGTAAAATGAGACGTCCATAAAGAAGTTATAGATAGGCCGAGGAATCTGCGGAGTGCAGACTAGTTGGACCAAGACAGTTCAGAGGTGAACAAATGGTATTTAAGGAAAATAGAGAACAGAAGTTTAGAAGGCAGGAAAATCAACAGGATTACGAGGACCCCAGGAGGACATGTGCTCAAGAGCAGAATTCAGCGATGCACTGACAACATCATGGTCTCGATTGGTGTGATTGTTTGCACGGCTGAGGGTGCTATAAGAAAGAAAACAGTTTAGGCTGACATCCTCGGCAAAGGATTGATTTGGATTGGATGTGCTGGATAGAAGATAGTTAATAAATAAAAGAAACAAGTATTCACTAGTAATGACCGACTCGAGTGGGGATGGTTTTCTTTCCGAGAAAACTTGATGTCCAGGATACCGGAGTTGGCGGAAACCTGAACGTTATCAGCTTCGCTAGTGGATTTTCGTGTCAAATCCGGTCGAAGGCTTTATAGATATCGAGGTAACATAAGTGTGTTTCACCTTAGCTATAGAATACGGCCCATCAGGAGTGAGAAACGAAAGCTAGTGAATAACCAGCGAAACGACGTTTTTGGAATCTATATTGGTTTTCACTCAGTAGTCCTTCGCGTTCTAGCGAAGAACGCAGTTGGTCGAGAATAATGATTTTGAACACTTTAGAAATAACTGCGGTAAGAAAATGTGGACGGTATTTGTTTGGGTCAGAGCTTTCGTCCATTTTGTATCAGGAAACTTTTGCCATGCTTCCCAGGGATTGAAAGTAGAGAAAGATGGAAAGTAGGACAGGAAAGACGGCGTAAGAGAGGATCCATCTCCGGAATACATATTTTAGGGAAAATGGGTGTAATGCTGTCCGGACTGAGTGCTTTGTGCACGTCCAGAGAACGCAACGTTTGTCAGATTTTCCTGGTCCGAATGTGCGTTGTAAACTTGTGATTATTGGAAATGTAGGTATAGGGGGAGTTGGATAACTAAGTAAAGTGGAACTGGAGGCAAACCGGGAAGGAGTAATTTCAGCTTTCTCGTGTGGTTCACAAATAAGCTTATCTGATGCATTACAAACAGGAGGAAATTTGCAAAGGAAAAATTCGAGAGGGGGCTTTCTCAGGGAATCAAAATATACTGTTGCCGGTGGCGAATAAGACCAAAAGTTTCCCTCTACAATGGGCATTCATTGGCTCTCAGCATCACTAAAGAACACTTATTCCTGGCTTGTACAAAGTGGGGACGGGGGTGGGTGAGCGTCACCCTCGTCGAAATGTTTGAAGTTTCAGGATAACAGCAAGGTTGAGTATATGAGTAAATCACTAGGAAGATCCCGGTTTTCAGGGTTTGGAAAAGCAAGAAATGAAATGATTCATCTGTCTAAAAAAACGTTAGCGAAAAGAGGGATAGACATGATGTCAGAAGAGAATCTTTCCAAGGATAAGAGTCCAGGAATTCCCGGTGTAAATTCTATTCCCATGGAGTTAGATGGACAACTTTCAGGTAGAAAAACATGGCAAGCAGATAACGCGTAGAGCCTCGCATCCAACGCAATAAACACCAAGACTGTTTGAAGACAGGACGCCATTAACAAACCAATAAGTAAAATGTAAGAGGTTACACAAGTCTTGATGTGTGAGATCTCTAGGCCACGCAGTCGTCAAGACACATCTAGATACAGGTGCCGGGTGTCTTTAAATACACCTTCGAATCTCGCTGCGTCAAATAGGACAGCTTAGTGCTGTGTCACGCCTACGAACGAACGAAGTTAGCCCAACCGGTCGAAGATGGGTACAATAAGACGTGGCTTCCAAGAGAAGAGCCAATCAAACAGGAGATTTGGGTGGTAGCTTTAAAATACTGAAGCCTACGCTAAATTGATGGGCAGGAATAAGCGACAAATCTCGGTCCACGTATGTTAGTGCGTAAAATGCAATAGTAGGGCCGGTAGAAGAAGAGAGAACAAGGGTCAACAGATAAGGGTGAACGAGATCACATGCATAAATGGGCGGCTTTGTAAGTGTTTATTGACGGTGTGAGTAGCATGGCACAGGTGGTGGAACGGTAGAGGGATGAGACAATACAAGGGTCAGCAAATAGAATTAAGAGAGGCCAGATGCATAAGTTGCATGTTTGCATATGCGGCGACTGATTTGTGAATGTCGGAGGCTAAAGGGAAGCAAATGTCAACCGGCCATACATGGTCCGTGCAAAGAGAAAATCGCAGAAACATAGATGTTGAAGAACAGCAGCAACCAGCTGGCAGAGGTGTCGCTCCAAATTGTGTGTATTTAGGAGGGGTAGGGGGTCGTGGGAGGCAAGGCTGATGGTGGATGAAATAGTACAATTGTCCGACAAACCAAGAGGTGGAAGAACGGAAACCTTTGGGTGGGAGGAGGAACGGAAAGTGAGGATAAGATCGATAGTATGAGCACGTCCACCAAATCCACTGGGTATGCGAAAGGGAAAGACAATATGTAGAGATAAATCGTTGACCGTTGCAAACTGTTAGACTTCGAGCTGCATGATCGGGATGTCGGATGGGTGCACTAGTCATTCCCGGTTGTGAACATTAAAATCTCTTCAGATAGTTACACGGCGGCTGCGGTTTGTAATAAGCGAGTATTCAGTAGCGGAAGATAGGAAATCAAATGTGGTAGAGTCACCAATATTTGAGGGAGAGATAAATAATACAAAAGCGGTGATTGAAAGAAGAAAATCGAAGTTTCAACCACAGGAATTGAAAGTTGCGGTTGGAACAATCAAAATTCAATGGTTTGCAAGTGGTAGCTGGACGATGAACAACAGCAAAAACACGTGCTTCTAGAACAAAGGAAAAGTGGAGAGTGTAGTTAGGAATCTGGAGGTGATTGGTGTATGATAAGAGACAGACTTAAATTTCCTTTAAAAAGATGACACGGGGAGAGGAACAATGAAGAAACTAATGAGCAGTATCAATGTTGCAGTTCAGAGAAAAGGATGAGCTCTTGATGGTTTTACAGTTTAGTAGACTGAGGATAAGAACGGAAAAGCATGTTTACATAATGTTATGATAAATTTCAGAGAAAACCGGCAACCGAAATCCTGAGACTAAGGTGAGTAACTGAGTAAGTCCACAGTAGTCCAAGGGTGTTGGTGAGTTGGGAGAAAGCTTAGCCATTTACCAATTAGGTGAACATTTTTATACCTGCAAACGTATTTCGCTACTGAAACTGAGGTTAGCATCATGACGACCTAGACCGAAATGCAGCACCCTCTGCGACTACCGCAACACCAGCGGTTGGCTAATATTCCCAGTCGCCCTTCCTGTCTGTACTGAGATCATGACTACCATCTAGACGAGTGCTGCAAGTTTCTCGACGTGGAAATACCCGCCCGTCAAAGATATGTCCGAGCATCGGCCTTGTGCGATCTTTTCCTGAACCCAAGGTATGCAGTCGGTTAGTGCTGTTCACGTAAGCCTTGTGGTTTGGACAACTGCCCTGCTTGGAACTATCCTTTGCTGCATGCGGCCCCCGAAGTTCAAGATAATTCTGTCGGAACGGCGAACTTAAACGTCACGCTCCTAAGTGCCAGTTCAGTGATAACCAAGGGTTTAGCGTCTCTGGGACTGATGAAGGTGAGCATAGGCGGCGCTGGGACCGAGCAGGTCGTCAGCATGCTACTGGACAGTGTTCCTGACTCCACAAGGATCCTACAATAACATAGGATTAATTGGGATCCCACCGAAGATAAGCGTCGCCATCCTGAACTGCCTTTCTTTGTTACTTGCCAAAAAGCTGTTGATGTCAACCGTTTAACATTAGAAGCTCAAACTAGTTTTTAGTGGGTAGACCGTCAACCGACTACCAACAACCACTTGGTTGTTACCGGAACCAAAATAGGTTTCTGGTTGGGCACATTTAGCTGAACTACCCAGAACGGTCCGCACAGCCAACCGACATCCATATAGATCGCCATAGGCATGCCTTTAGTTCTGGAAAGTCATACTGGACTCCCACACTGACCTGACTACTTTTGGCTGGACAATCCTCTATTCGTTTAACCGTCTCGGATCACGTGATAGGCTGTCACCAAATCGTTTGGCCCATTAATTACACTAATTACAATCCAAACTGGGGACAATTTTTTCCTGCGAGTTCAGTGACACATCGACAGACAAGACAGACCACTCGGAGGACGATGTATGCGCCCTTGAAGTTACTAGGGGATCAGCAATGGAAACAAATGATCATCACCAACTACACCTAACCTGGAAGAAAGGTTATCCAGAGTTGTATCCAATTAAATCTGCAGAGTAGAGGATTAGGAAAAAAGGCAGCTCAGGGTGATCTAAATTTCCTTTATATCCAATCGCCTGGCTAATGGGTACAATGAGAAGATTGGAAGACCATTCGCCGTAGCTGAAAGAGTCCGCTTTTTACTCGCTACACTATCCAGTTGTTCACCCGAATAAGTCGAAAAGTTTCACTTGGTACTCGATTGCGCGTGTCAGTTTCGCCACACAACACTTAATTCACGGATTGGCACAGGCCGCGACATGGTCAGTAGTGCCACCGCAGTTCTACTTCAATTTCATCGGTACTCCTATTTCATCACGCAAATATCGTGCCTATGTTCCACCGAAAGTAGGATAGAGGCCGCCTTCGATTCCAGTGGAGCAGTGATCTTAAACTGGTCGTCAATGCATCCAATCCATGAAATCACCTTTTGGCAGCCTACTTTTATAATAACCGGACAAATCATCAATTAATTCTTACTCCAGTCAGAGAGACGGAGAATTGTGCTTACTATTAGAAATAGAATTGTTCCCCACAGTAAGAGAAACATTGAATAACGATTGAGGTCTTCGACGGACTTGTTATTATTAGCTCGGTTAAGCGGTGAGTTGCCCTAAAGTACTAATTCGACATGAAGCGGCATATATAATAACACTCGCGAAAATTCAAGTGTTCTTCATCTGAGTGTCAGAAATCACTTGTAATTAAGATAACTTGAGGGCAATTTATTTGAGGTTTATGACATTCCAAACTATTACAAGATTTCGTAATTCAATGAGAACGCATAATGCGTTTAATCACATTTCGGTTTCTTGATTCGATAATATAATGAAGGCCAGAATGCCATTACAACAAAACTACTTACATAATTCCCTAGCATAGAGTCATGCTTTGTGCTCAGTGACGATGTTTTATATATTTTAATCACAGTCAGTGTCATAATTGAACACTTTAATTGGTCTATTTGAAAAATGATATCTCCCTGACTAGACTTCGTAATGAAACAAAATAAGCCTATTTGCCTTGGGCCGATTCCATTACTTTCTAATACCTGGTGTGAATCAGCTTTGCTGCTAATTTCCGTTAGCAGACCGAAATTTTCTCTGGCCCAAAGGCGATGAAAAACTGTTTCGTTGAAGTGGCCAGTGATCGACGTTCATTGAATGGGACAGTTTTCGGGCAGGTGCAAGCAAGGTTCAAACTTCCCGTATTTTTGTTGACGCCTTCGCTAAGCATTGGGTTTAACTAACCTGATGAATTTACTCAACAGTCCAACTATTATAATCCATACACCGATGTGCTCGTTAATACCCATCCATTAAGGCCTGATTGTATGCCGGTTTCTTAGGTTTCTCGTTTGTTTTCTCGAGGATGGATAGGCAGAATCTGTGCGAGAAGTCCTCCTTCAGGATAGCCACTGTTGTAACAATCGACAATCTGCAAGTGTATTGCAATACTGTTGAATGATATGTACAACAACCAGTCGAACTACTTGGGGAAGATACGGCTATCGCGAATAGAATCTGGAATTTCACTCTCGGTACTGTAAATTTATAAGTAGTCAATTTAACCACAGTCACGATAGACTCGATGAATTCTCCTGCTATACTCGTCCTCGGTGGAACCTTGGATTGATCGTGCCTTCGCTCACTTAAATCCTCTGAAACGAGTGCGAATCATGAAATGCGTGAAATGCAAAACAGTACTGAACTCCTAGTGCTTTGGCTGAAGCATCGTTCCACTTTGGACCAATCATTTCCGCGCTCCCTCGGACACGACAATTAACTGGGTGTACTAACTACTAAAGCTCATATTTTCGTCAACTGACCTCTCCCTCAGTAATAAATTCACAAATGTGTGAATGAATGACGTATTGTATGACTATCATATTAACACACATTTCGGCCTAACTCAGTGAAAATTGCATCACGACGCAAGAAATGATGGTAAGAGTTTCTCAGATTGAATTTTATCTATAATCACATAATAGAACCAGGTGAGTTTTCGAGAATTGATGCTGCTGTACTTGTAATGGTGATGTAAAACTGTCGGCAGAAGTGGTTTACTAAAGTCACTACAGTGACTCCAGGCTAGCAAATCTGTCACGAGTCAGGTGAAAGAAAGACAATGCAAAAGTTATATGATCGAGAAGCGGACCATCCCAGGTCAAATATGTGCGTACAAGACATATGGTAACACTAGAAAATAATCGATAATTTATTACTGACTTATACTATCTTGTGAGAGTAGGTCGAACGTAAGAGTCGGGAAAATGATTTTGATGTTAATTGCAACAAACAACACTTCCAAGACACCCTTGGTCATGAGAAGTGGCAAGAACCTTCCCTAGCATATTCCTAAATATTTTTAACCCACTATCTCCTGATACTTTCCTCATTCTGGAAATGGAAGCAAGCAAAATCTGCGGATGCTCTTCTAAATGACAATTTAGTTTGCTCCCCGTTCAATCGAATTCGGTGCACTAAGATGAAGGAAGCAGTTGGCGATTAACTCAGTATGATTTGAACAGCACTATCAATAGGTGTTTATTCACCGAGGTTAACTAAGAACAAATTGGCCAATCGAATCATC
>LUCM01009129.1:0-18551 GCA_008360955.1 Fasciolopsis buskii
CTCGCCTGTGGTGTCGATGTGACATCAGTCTTTCTTTGGAAAATGGAGCTCGCAGCGCGGTAGTTCGTTCGGTTCTGCTTTACCGATATTGAGCTTGGTCAATTCGGGAAGACCGGCGCCGTCTGACCATGTTTGATCACCGATTTCTTGGTTTGCGCGCACGAGTATGATGGCACCATCACGTCAGTAATGCCTGAATACGAAGAAAAGTATTCGGGGCTGATTGTGTATTACTTACAGAAATTGTTTCTTTGAGCTTACTGCACTGACCAATTGCAAATTTCCACCCAGCGCCTGCGTTCTCGTGGTTTATTCGCGCTCGCTGAGCAAATGGTATATGACTGCGGTTGACAACCAACAACTTGGAAATAAAGTTTACTAAGTTTATTTCCAGTTTGGCCGCAGCAAAGCCCTGTAATCTATCAGGTCGGGACAGAAGCGATGCCGAAAATCATGGGTTAGAGGTCCTGACTAATATAGCTGGAATCGGTGGCGTCAGTGCTGCTAGGAATGCTGCGGTGGCCCTTCAACTTTCCTCTTCCATGTTTACCGTGTGCGATGAAGCTTGAAACAATTTTCTTCGAATTTTCCAACTTTTAATCCTTCGCTTTGTCCATTTGTTGCCATTATTCTTACTACTACTATTACCGTTATCATTCCGTGGTTCTTTTGCACGATGTTTGTCCGTTATTCTTGAATATATATATATATATATTTATATAATTCAAATTTGATGTTGTCTGTAGGTGTAGGATTTGAAAATGGAGTAAAATCGCATTCGTTTAACCGCATAAGCAAAACTATAGGTTTATTAAAAAAAATCAAATCAATAAAGTGGAAAACATGATGCGCCAATAGAAGTATCATTTTGTTTCGTAGCTACGAGTGTGCAACGAATGTCTGCACAACCTTTGCACGTATTTTCGGATAGGTTTGCATGTGTCATTTTTGCCAGTCGCCAGCTTTTCTATGAGTGTGCCGCTGCTTTCGAAGATTTGTGGGCTGAATCATTTTGCAAAACTTTGTTGACATGAAAAAATGCAGTTAAATTACAACCAACTAAAGGAGAACGCTTTTATCCGACCTGTAGAAAGCTGAAAATAAGGCTTTATAGCGAATAATGCTAAAAACAAAAGGATGCTCTTTAATCCAATATTTTCCGTTTATCTCGGGCTCCACCTAATTTCCTCCATTGATGAATGGTTTTTATTTCAGATACCAGTTATATTAGCGGTGTTGGGCATTCTGTACATCAATGTCTACGGATCAGAGACCCATGCAATTCTTCCATACGATCAATATATGCTTCGTTTTCCGGCGTACTTCCAACAAGGCGATATGGAATCAAATGGAAAGTTCGTCACTCGTCAGACTAATGAAGTCACCTATGCAACCGGTCCGATTGTGTGGGGTGAACCGGGCACCAACGGACAGCATGCGTTCTACCAACTAATCCATCAGGGTACGCGTATGATTCCGGCTGATTTCCTAATTCCTGTACACACGCATAATCCCATTCAACACGGGATTCATCACGAGGTAATGTTCCTTGCGTTTCGTAATGCTTACTTCCAAGTTCTTTTCGATTCCGTCCACTAGCAATAACAGCTGAGACTAGCATAGCGAAATCTCTCGGTCTACTGACACCGTTGTCTGCGTTCAGGGAACTCATGTACAGCTGGGGGGGGGTTACTGTGCGTAGTTTAGCTCATAGAGAGAAAAACCACAGGTGTCTACGTAAGTTTGGTGGTACTGTTGCTAGGATGGCTTACTGTGTGACTTTGGTAAATGCCGCGTGGCAAATTCAACGGAGTCGAAGAAATTGTCCCCAGCTATGCATGCTTTTTTGTAGTGTATTGAAAAAACTAAAATCAGTTTCTAAGTTTGACTATTTATAACAGTAGTATCGGTTAATTGCCACTTGTATATGATAACTGAAAAAATCGGCCATATTGTGTTCTGATAATGGGCCAAATAAGAACTTCAAGCCCTACGGTTCGCGTTTCCTGTTTCCTGAATTCATCATCCTTTTCATGCCAGTTGCAAGCGAACCATCATAGTAAAGTTGTCACAACCAGTTAACCAAACCACTGCCTCCAATGGTTTTTAAGACAATGGAAGCCGCTACACATCTAGTTGGTGCTTGTATAGGAGGCGACCGTGACGTCCATGCAGTAATTGACGGATTGCCGTAGTTACCTTTTGAATTCAATATGCTAGATTTTTTTATTTCTTTTTTTAGTCGAACAGCGTCGTGCAATTTCATTCTGCTTTATTAAATTGTCTTTGGTTGAAATGGTACCACGACTGAATGAGAATGCTAGTCTTTCTTGTTCTTACAGATTCTCCTCTCCAATTTTCTTGCGCAAACTGAAGCACTTATGACTGGGAAGTCCCGAGAAGAAGTGCATGCCGAACTGTTCAGTGCGGGAATAACCGGCGACAAATTGGAGGCTTTGAGTCTCCATAAAAGTTTCAAAGGCAATAGACCAACTAATTCAATTGTTTTCACCAAACTCACTCCTTACATGTTGGGCGCGTTGGTGGCAATGTATGAACACAAAATCTTTGTCCAAGGTGTGATCTGGGACATCAACTCATTTGATCAGTGGGGGTGCGTCTCAAATTCTTTTATTTTCCATTGTTCATATCTGACTGGGCATTTCTTATATGGTCGAGTCATACTCATCGAATTTACTGTTTCAGTCGTGATAGAGAACCGCGCGAATCATGGTACTAAAACAGATGTTTGGATTCGGTCCGTGCAGTTCAGCCTTAAACTTCCTACTTTGTCAGTCAGATGATCGTAACTCCCAAGGCCTAGAAGTTTCTCTGTTATCACTTATTTCGATTCTGGCCCTCTTTGCAATGCCACTAACTCGCAAAACACCCAAAAACAGGAATTAGGAGTTGACTAGCTGCTGTATGGAGTGCATGGTAGACCCTACGAAGTATAGTGCAGATAAGGGTCAAAATCAGATCGACTTGATACTTCCTATCTGTTTGATAATCTAGCCTCGAGACGTTTGTTAAAAGAATGTTCAGCTGTTTCCTCGTTCCTTCGTTTCTACAAGAGAACAGTGAAATTTCTGTTTTACAGCCGCGGTGAATAGCGTTTTGGCTAGGGTTGCCTCTGGTTGGATGGTGATGAACTTAGCTCAAAACGAACTGCTTGTTGGTGCAGTTATTCGGCCATCGTCTTATGAGTTTCCCCTATCGAAAGTAGCTTTACCTCCCGAGCACACAATCCTGTGACTATTGACATGCTCTATTTTCCACCCGTTCGTTTCATCATGGAGCCAACGTTGTTTCAGCAGCCACTGTCATGGTACGCGGACGTGGATGTCACGAGTTTAAAATGTCCCGTATGACAGCTGTTAAATAGTATCATCGCCCTTCCGGAATTGTCGTGTAAATAAAAGAGGTCGAAGGTCGCTATTCCCTTATGGTGCAGTTTCCAGTCTGATTTGAAAAGTAACCTGCCTTGTTTTTGTCACGTTTTCATCCTTTCATCTTCCTTTCATTTTAGTGTGGAACTGGGCAAGGTATTGGCTAAGAAGATTCAACCGGAACTCAAATCTCCAGGTCTGATCACCTCTCATGATTCATCCACAAACGGCCTGATTAATTTCATTAAAGAAGCTCGGAAGTAAAGTGAATTCTTACCGTCCGGATCTTTAGATCGCATACAACGACTTCGGGACTCCCGGAGGCTATTTTAGCGCTATCCCCATTGGATCATTTTGGACACTAACGCTTTACTTCGTCCATTTTATTTGTGGTGTGCTCAGTCACTATTTGGGCGTTAGCACCGTCCTTGGCCTTTCGTTCATTTTATTCTCTTGATAAAAGATTGATACCAATGTTTCCCCGTTGATTCCTTAATCCGTTTTGCGTCACTGGATCTGTCCCTAGTCAATTGTTTCGCCTCTTAGTAATACACGTATTTTTGATCTCTTTGACAGCTGTTCGTTTTTCCCAACGGATTCAGCTAAGTGGTTTCCAGGCCTGAGAACCATGTTATATCCGGAATTTGCATAAAAGCTGACGAACTGAGTTATGATATCACAATTTGGCCATCACTGGATAAGATGTTGCTACTTCACGGAGTGATACGATGAGGGGAAGTTTGGACGAACATTTGCATCGGTTTATTGATCCTTCCCGTAAAGAACGACGTGTTGTAGTTTTTGGGATAGAGTCCTTACGGATAGTTGGAAGATTCAGGTTCATTATTGAGAAATGAACGACAGAAATGGCTAACAACGGGGCAGGTGGAAACTATTTGCTTCTGCTGGAGTTTTGAAGGACAGAAACTAAATTGGTAATTGCAAGGTGTCTAGAGAAATCCGATAATGAACCAATATTATTTTGCTAAAGACTTTCCGCAGTCAACCTTAACAGGTTTCCTTTGAGCACAGTGGGAATGACGCTCGTACTCTTGCTTCACTGCCATAATTTGGTTTTGTATGTGAGATCCAGAATGCAGAGGTGTTTTTATAGAATCGAACGTCGTTCTCGGCCAGATAAGAAAAATGGAACTAATATTCGTTTCCTCCTCTCTGGTTCACTTTGGTCTTTACAGTCATCAACCTTCCACGGATCTGTTCTCGCTTAGGTTGCTACTGCAACACCATATACGCAAGACGGAAATGGAAGGAAATTGATCAATGAACAAGTTTAAGCAAGTGAGTTATAGAAAAGGAAAAATGTCAAATAAAAGTACGCTCTTGGTTGCGGTCTCGCTGACTACAATCTGACGGTCTAACTAGACCTTCATCAGCCAGTTCGCCGATTACGATTTTCACACTTTTACCATTTCACAGACGGACTGAGTCCAAAATAATGTCTGTCCCAGGGGTCAACGAGACAGGTGATTTGTGGACGTGAACCAACCACCATATGTATGTTCGATGCTCATAATGGTTGAGCCCCTGGGTCCAATAGCCTACGTCTAGCCTCAGTTGTCAAGGTGATTATCTCACCGGGCTGGCCATATGGCGATAATGTCAATGCTGAAACCAAGTCTTTATAAGTTTCCCCATAACGACTGTTTCTGAACCATGTAACAGGAGCGATTCCAATTCCACTTTTGACCAGCAAGCAAATGTGGCATCCATGCCACATCCCTCGAGTCAGTGAATTCCGCCTGACCTTTACGCGCGACGGTGCTCCATCTGACAGTTGGAACCATTGCGGTCTAAGTGTCAAGTTCGGCACTGAGAAATCTTCGAAGGCTATCAAAGTGAGCTGCGAAACCGTAAAATGCCGGTAGAACTCCGGGAGGTGCTGAAATTTTGCGGTTTCGTCGAAGGATGAATTAACTTGGTTAAAAATGAGTGATAAATGGTAATTCGCTGTCGCCCGGTTCCTTACCACACCTGATCTGATGAGACTGTTTGGTTCGATGGCAATCCAATTTTCAGGGTCATGTGTGCCGGTCCTTCTTCCCCCCTGTTGCGGCTTTTGGGCGTGCCTCTCCCACTACACTCATGCTTCTGTCATTTCATAAAAAACGGAATCGTGAAAGATTCTATTAATCACTTGTATGCTGTCAATCCGTTGCCCGAATGTTAGTGAAAAATATCCGTAACCACTTTACACGTTATTTTCATTGAGCGTGCCCATAGATGGACTTTCCGTGTGTTTTGCTATAGCACTGTCTCTTATTAGGTCGTTCATCAGATCTGGATGAATGGCTAGGAAAATCTATACATCACATAGTGAAGAATCTCACCTAGTTAACGTCGATTAATCATCATTTGGCCAATGTTCACAGCACTGCACAAAACCATCACGGTTCCATGCTTTCTCTACAGGGTTGGCCGGGTTCGTCGAGACCATACTTTATTTACCTCAGCATTAAGGATTGGCATAATTGATCCATCACCCCAAACAAACTGACTCGAAGGCCTCATAAACAACGCTTATCGATTCAGCTCCGGACAGCCATTTTCATAAATCAGAATAGGTTCCGAAGAACTGAACAATACTAAGTAGGCCTTCTATCTATCTCCCTTCAGCCGGTAGATTCGCCAAAATGTAGTATGCATTGGAAGAACAATCTTTGAGATTTTGTGACTTACCTGAAAAATGTAGAAGTAGAACGACCAGCACGAGCCTAGATCCTGTGAGTGCATCAGCCACCATCAACTACCAAAAAGGTAGTTCACAAGCTTTTCGCAACAGAAGCATCGTTCAATCTAAGTAGATATAAACGACTCGTGACCGGAGTCCAGTCTACTACCACACGCTTGGTTGTCATGCCCATAGCTATTCCGACATTAGCATGACCATATGCGCTAGAAATCGGGTGACGTGACATGAGATGACGGATGCAAGACTCCGAGGATGTACGTGAGATATGACGAGTAATTACGAAAGTGGGATATTGTTTGCTCACTTCGGAGACGCACCACACGTCTCTGGATAGGCAGATTGTTGTTCCATCTGGTGCACTGTTCGAGCGTTGAAGAGTGCAGCAAAGTGAACATTTACGCTTAACTACTACGTTCGGTGCAAGCACTGTTTTACTCAGACCTCCTGTAGATACGTCTGCAGAACCAAACCCAGCTCCAGCAACATCCATGAAACCTATTTCAAGAGAATAGAGTTTACTGAAATTTCGTTTTCGAGAGGATAATTCATCTATTTAGACGAAGGTATTTCAGTTCCCGAACAGATCCTTGTCCACTCTACTTACCCGCAATGCTCTCCCACTGATAACATGCCCGATACTCGCAACAGTCCACTGTCAAATAGTGTAGCAAGTGGTTTGCAACATCCTAGCTCCCGTCTTCTCAAACAATGTCAATTTCTGAATCTCACCTCCTTCAATGTGTGCGGCCTCACGCAAGCTAGCCAACAGGCGTGTCTAGTCTTCACAATGGGATCATTTTCATCAATGTCTACTGCGTCAGTGAAACAGGAATTCGAGTGAACTAATTCAACTAACTGCGTTTAATATCTCGTCAAGATATTTCCTGCACACTTCAGAAGATGAAGCAACTCAAGCCGTGAGTCAACGCAGGCCAGAAATCATCTTAAGTGAGAAGGCTGAAGTGGCCCTTTTAGACTGGATCCCGGTTAACAGTCGCGTGTGGGTCGTGAGACTGCAGGAAGCAGTCAGAGTTCGGACGGATGGGTGTATTAATCACGGTTTATTTGTCATCTCGGCATACGCCCCAACGGACTACAGCGCTGACATGCAAAAAGACAAGTTTTATGACGAGCTCGTCATTCTCGCTCGGAAGAGCAAGGGCTCTGACATTGTAGTGGTAGCAGGTGATTTTAATGCACAAGTTAGAAAGCTTAGCTGACTGAAAACATTGTTTGGGTGGGCGGTGCGCTTTGCCTGCTCATCGAACAGATAACGGGATCAGTTTTATTCAGATCATCGTTCATTCATGTCTAGCACGATTGTCGGACACAGCTCGTGTCGCACAGCCACATGATGCTCTAATCCGGCAGGAGGTATGAACCGGATCGACGAAATTTCGGTAAGGTACCGTTGGCACGGTTATGTCCAAGGATTTGGACCAGTACGGTCTACATACGTCGAATCGGACCACGCACTAGTTCTAATGCAATTTTTGCTGCAGCTCAATGGCCATGGACGCAGATCGTAGAACGTCTGTCTGATTTGGCTGTTCGAAACAGATGCCAACATAATTCATCAGACGAGAAAAGAACGCTGACGAGGAGCAATGCAGATGAGCACTGAAATCAAATCAAGCAGGCGATGTATTTGACAGTAGGTTTCGCTTCTGTTCCTAGATGCAGGAATGTCAAAGATAACGAATATCCCAGGAATCGCTGACCCTAATGGACGGAGAACGCCGGATCCGTAACAAGGAGGTGAGTAAGATGCGACGATATGCACAGTGTCAAGTAATGAGAAAGCCTAAAAATGAACGTGTAAACTGATGCGCTGAGGTAGCCGAAGGAATGCAAGTAGCAGCTGCTTCGGGTAAAAACTTGGAAGCGCGACACCGGTGGTCGGCGAAATTCTGTCGGTGAAAGTGTCTTCAATAGAAATGAATAGTTCATTTATGACAGAAAAACAAAGACTCGACCGTTGAACTGAGCAATTCAAGGACCAGTTAGGCTGGCTTCACACTAATGTAGTCACTCTGATGACCACAGTTGTGAATCCTTGTGAGATGTTTCTTGAACTTCGGAAAGAAATAGAAGTGCAGTCGAACAGTGGACTACTGAAAAGGAGAAAAACAAATATTCCCGGCGAACTCCCGCTCGTTCTTTTCAAAATGAGTGGAGAGACTCTGACGAAATCATTTAATTGCTTCATCCGTGATGTTTGGAACGAGGAGTGTATCCGCTAATCTTGAGATGAATCACTCACTCTACCCATCTTCGAGAAAAATAGAGGGAGCATTGAAACTGGGAGAATCGCTTTTCCCTGGATGAAGGTAAATTCCGCTATCTAAAAAACCAGACATAAAGCCTCCCGTTGAATATATCTTCCATGAGAAGGTTGAAAAATGAAGATATTAGCCATCTCTGGCGTAGGCCAGTGGAGACGACGAAAGATGGCAAGGGCGACCGTAAGCCCTAACGTGTCGCGAGATGTGACGCTGCAACTCTTCTCAGATATTTGTCATCATCACGATCTTTCGTCGATAAACATCAAGACAGGCCTGATTGACCTTGCATTTCCTCAGAGTTGCGTTTCTATAAAAAATGGTGAATATCCTTTGCGAACGGGGAGTGTAGCCAGCTTGTGAAGCCAACCTTTGTGAAAACAATATTCTCTAAAATTTGTTTTATATGGCAGTAGGATAAGGCGCAGTTTAGTGGATTATGGGTAGCAAGTAATTGGTGGGCCTCGTGACAAGATGGTGGTACCTAGCTAAAGAAATGCAGGTCACAGTTAAAAAATGTCGTATTTTGGCTAAAACAGTGTCGGAAATGTGCGGAATCTTTACAGTGTCAGCTTTCATTTCACAGCCTCATCATTTCCTGAGAAAATAGTAGCCCAGTCGGATCAATCAGAAATAACGGTGATGATGGACGAGCCAATGACAAAAGTTGCCTCGCTCAATGCTAGCATTTTACAGTCCTGTGACAACCATAGTTGCTGCAGGTGTGGCCGCCCAGACCGGAACAATTTTACGCGGCTTCTGTGCTTCCCGTGGCCGAGAGAAACAGACAAGCAATTTGGAAAACCGGCAATTAGGCAACTCCAAATCGACCTGAGTGAACGGGCTTGACACTGTATCCGCTTTTGCACTGGGATTGTCACGTAAATGCATCTGGTTAGCAAAACCAAACGGTTAGCTCAGACATCAGCCGGATGCACGAGTAATTTGGCCTTTGCCTAATATCGGCTGGAAACTGTGCCATTCAATCACTGTTGATCACCAGCTGTTTCACCAAGACAAAAATTGACTACACTGAGAGCAGAGAGAATCTCGGTAGAGTAACGGACGTTCTCGACATAGCTGCATCACATCGGATGTTTGGAGGTGATCGAATGCGGTCATGGCAAATCGACGCATTTTATTTTGTCATGAAGCCTGTGCGAACATAATGTACGCATTCGAGCAAATAAGCTAATCAAGTCCTCGAAAAAGGAAGTTCCTGTCAGACGCTAGTCAAGGGAGAATAACAACTGTTCGTTAATACAAGCTGGTCAACAGGTACCACAACTGCCAGAGTGTTGGACTTTCGTGTTTGTTTCAGTAGTTTTAAATGCTTAAACATTTTGCAGTTCTAAAACTATCAAATCGAATACCAAAACGGAAACTTATTTAAAACCAAGAAAAATACATTAATTTCCTTTGCTTGAGCTGGACAATTAGAATGGAATAAGTCTATCGGTACGGAATGGATGCTGCAACGTGACTTCTCAACTTTGCAAATGCCTGATGGAATGGAGTTGGACAAAAATGAGTCAGCCCAACTACATCCACAACAGTTTGTTATTTTCAGCCCTTAGGTTCTAATCACTCCCCCGATAATAGTTTGTCAGACAGATTTATTGCTCTCATGTGCGTTAAGAAATGACGAGGACCCACCCGGTGACGACCAAGTAGACTAGCCACGACTCAATGTCTTGTACGGGATGGCTTACCCAAGCCAACTACCAATCATACCCCACAAGTCAACAAAGAGAAAAAGGCAGGCAACACAATGAGTAGTCCTGACACTGTTTATTCCTGCATTGATTCGAGTGACTCCAGTGTTTTTAGATAGACCAAATTCAGAGAAGTATTCCTGAAAAAAATGCACTAAATCTATGTAAGATTCGAAAATTTTGAGGTTCTCGTGAAAGTGGCTGAGTATATCGAACTTTACAGAACTGCCAAAGCTGGCATATGCTGAGCAGCTCCCGGTCCAAAAGACCAATTCCCCTCTCATCATTATCATCACCGTTCAGGGATAAAGGAAGACAAGCGCCACTGACCGCTGCCTTTTCCCCAAGGTTATATTTCTCTACAAAAAGTGAATATCCAAGGCGAATAGGAAATGCATCTTCACAGGCGGGAAAAGATAAAGTGCTGCAGCAGCCGGCACACGGAACACAGTCTAACTAAACAAGCACGCATTCAATCATTCTGATTCGATACAAAGTGACAACACGATTACCACGGTTCACGGTTCACCGTCATATCCTTCAGTTTATCCAGCTGCCTAGTTGCCGAGGCTTTCGCACCCCGACCACGAAGACGTGAGACACCTACTTTACCTACGACCGCTGAGCCTTTTCATATCGTACGTTGCCAGGTCATCTGCTAACCTCAACACATGGCTTTTTCCATTCCGTGGGAGGAACGCAAAATAGGGCACGGCATGATAGACGAGTGTTCGCCATACGCAACACATGACCCAACCAAGGTAGTCTACCAAGTTTCGTACGCCGAGATAAGGTATTCTCAGAATTGGCACCTAATACCAGACTCCTGACCACCACATTACTCACCAGGTTACTCCATCCAATCCTAGCCATACTACGTAAACATCGATGGTCGAAAACACGTGCGACGAACATCTCCCACACGCATACTCCACGTCTCGCAACCATGCAACAAGGCTGACCGCACTGCGGCACAGTACACACGACCTTCAAACTTCAGTGAAATATCAGGTCGACGCCACGAGTGCTTCAGTCCAGCGTAAGCTGCTCGAGCCTTCGATGTACGCATACTTACCTTCACTGTCGAGCTACGATCATTGGACAAGCAGCTGCCAAGGTAAGTAATGCGGTCAACAGACGCTTGCTCCTCATCCGTTATCAAGTTCGGTACCACTGTCATCCATTCCTGTAACAGCATTTTGCTTTAGGAGGTGCGCAGGATGTAGGTGTCTGAATGGAAAATGCAAAAGTGTGACCTGGATTACGCAGATGACGTTGTGTGGCTTTTCAAATCCGCGGACCATGCAAAACGTGCACTAGACAGACTGTCGAGGTCTGCAGATCAGTTTGGTATGTGCTTTACACCTTCAAAGTGCAAGGGCCAAATTACTCGTGCATCCGGCTGATGTCTGAGCTAACCGTTTGGTTTTGCTAACCAGATGCATTTACGTGACAATCCCAGTGCAAAAGCGGATACAGTGTCAAGCCCGTTCACTCAGGTCGATTTGGAGTTGCCTAATTGCCGGTTTTCCAAATTGCTTGTCTGTTTCTCTCGGCCACGGGAAGCACAGAAGCCGCGTAAAATTGTTCCGGTCTGGGCGGCCACACCTGCAGCAACTATGGTTGTCACAGGACTGTAAAATGCTAGCATTGAGCGAGGCAACTTTTGTCATTGGCTCGTCCATCATCACCGTTATTTCTGATTGATCCGACTGGGCTACTATTTTCTCAGGAAATGATGAGGCTGTGAAATGAAAGCTGACACTGTAAAGATTCCGCACATTTCCGACACTGTTTTAGCCAAAATACGACATTTTTTAACTGTGACCTGCATTTCTTTAGCTAGGTACCACCATCTTGTCACGAGGCCCACCAATTACTTGCTACCCATAATCCACTAAACTGCGCCTTATCCTACTGCCATATAAAACAAATTTTAGAGAATATTGTTTTCACAAAGGTTGGCTTTGCAAGCTGGTTAAACATGTAAAGCAGTTTGACGGTCACTTTTATTTGGCCCTAATATTGATGTTAACTACCGAATAGTGAATGACAAGGCAATGATAAAGCTACAACGAAAACAATTATTGTCAATCTGAATTTTCATTTCGGCCTTCATTTCAATGAGGTTATGATATAGATCCTTCAATTTTTGAGGATATCGAGTGCCTCGCTGACACAGTGAGATTACAATGTGCGGTTATTCTCTATCTGACTTGGTAATAGTGGTATCAATAAAAATTATGTCGAGGCAAAGGAGCTATTGGTTGCTCTAATTCCTGTGGATGGTTGCCAAGGAATTAAGCTTCGTGTTCAAGCGGTTGCGGATGTTGTATAAAGATTTCACAAATTGGTGTAATGTGATCATCGCTTGGTTAACAAGGAATGAGTTGGTCCTGCGTCACTAAACGCGTTGGAAATTCTGAGTAAATCAATCGCACGATGCCTAATGGACTGCGATGTACTCAGTGACTCCAAATAGGCAAACTGAGTTACAAGTCATCAAAATTTAGCCTCTTACTGTGGATCACAGTAGCAGGTATCATTCATCGTCATAAGCTTGATATATGCCAACAACCAAAATAGGACCAGTCTCGCCCTTCCCTGGTGCATGATGTGGGGACAGGAAGACTGATGGTCCGTCGACTGTGCAATCAGAGTGATTCTGATGATCTGTGTCCTTCCAATTGGCTTTTTATGTGTGGTTCTCGGTGTTCACAGTCTCGCTATTTTTCAGGAAAAACTTTCATGAGAATGTTTCTACACAGCTGCAGAGCAAAAACGAAATAGTTGAATTTGGTGTTACGTGATCACGCTTGTTCTTACAGTGGTGAAATTTCCGTAAGCATGAAAGACCAACACCC
Source organism: Fasciolopsis buskii (assembly GCA_008360955.1). Classification (NCBI taxonomy): domain Eukaryota; kingdom Metazoa; phylum Platyhelminthes; class Trematoda; order Plagiorchiida; family Fasciolidae; genus Fasciolopsis; species Fasciolopsis buskii. The sequence goes on from LUCM01009129.1 coordinate 12,961, forward strand.
GGTGAAGCAATTTTATGAATCCCTTTTGTAAGACACAAAGAAAAGATAAGCTTGAATGATTTATATTAAGCTGAACGTTTGTCTTACAAGCTTGGATTACGTGCGACCGCATCGGTTTTAGACAGATGGCAGTATTGAATGTGAGTTTGCGTGACTGCATCCATTGTTTAGATACTCATCATTAATAAACGCCTAATCTGATACATCTCAAACTAGCACGGGTTCCAAACGCTTTCATCGAACATTCGGTCACTGCGAGCACAGACTTTGCGCTTAATCCCGGACGAGAGGAAGTGGGTTGACGGCATTTGATGCTTATGGCATGTTCCAAATATAGATCGCCCCATCTTCACTCACCGTGATGACATGTCGTTGATCGGGGGCGATTCGCAAGCGTGTAATTGATGAGGTGTGTCCCAGTCCGACATGAGTTACTTCACCTTCATTGTATTTCCAAATCTGGAAAAAATGCGAATAGCAGGAAACAGAATAATTGAGTCTTCCCTGGTTGCTGTGTCCACAAACAAAGGGGTGTAAAAAATATTTGAAGTATTAACGAGGCTTGAATATTGAGCCAGTTTGGTAACCAAAAGCTGACGTTTCGTGAGTAAATGTGAAAAACTGCAGTCTAAATGATAGTACAGTAGCGTACTCTTCCCTCAAATATTTCAGCAGTACCCCACGGTGGATTTAAGTGTGATCAAGTAGGATACTGACTGCGCACACTATGCATTATTTTTTGTTCGAAGCCAATTGGATTAGAGGTGTAAACGGAATTTTCGGGGTGCATTTTACCACTCCCCAGACAAATCCAAAATAACAGGACTAATTTTTCAACAAGAAATATCTTTGCAAAGAGTTCGTCGGATTAATTCAATGTAGTGTAGACGTTTATACTGTAATCACCCTAGTTATATACGAATCATTTCGTCCACTCTTCCGGTCGTGATAATAAATGACGATGAACACAGTAAATTACGCAATGACCAATACACTGGCAAAACGGATTGTTGCTTGGTTTAATGACTTTCACAGCACTTGCCAAAGCAGTTGCCAAACTTGATGACACGATTCTCCGTGTCCTAGCATGCAGAAACAAAGTCTCCGACCTTTTCACTCGCGAACCCCAGACAACAAAGTTGACTTTACCCAGTCTTTCATAGTATTAGTGCGCAGCGCAAATGCCGAATCATTGAGGGTCTGTTTATCGGCATGCAAGAGTCGGCACTTTATGCATATTATCGCTTGAACTTGAGTATTAACCTACCATGGCATTAATTCACACCACTTTGTTCCGTGTGTCACTCCAAAACATCGGTAACTGTAAATGTGAAGCTTTCTACCCAGCTTTATCAACTACACTCATTAGAGTTTACTGTCGACAATATGTCACGTTTTAGGTTCACGAGGACAAACAGTAAATGAAATTCTTGTTATCTAAAGAAATGTCTTCTTTCTATTCTAAAAAATTGGACAAAAGCGACTCAGGGCTTTACAGTTTTCGCAGTCGCTGAAATAACTAGTCCAAGATGGAGTAACACGAAAGCAAATGAAAATATTCCTGCGCCGACATGAATGAGAAGAAATAAATGTTTTTCTGACAAATCAGGGTCAAACAAATAAGCAGCTCACTTTGTTTTTATAAATCTGACTTTCGAATGAGCATGACTGACGTTTGAAAATGCATAAACGATCTTGTTTCTTTAGAAGATGAAACAACCTTCGGTGGCGATTTGGTTATAAATAGTTCAAGATGATTAGATTCCTTTCAAATTCATTCTCTTGCAATTTGATGCAATCGTATGTTCATCCATTTTCCTTATAACGACTAACTGTTTGTTAGACATCGAACTAAAATGTGTATTTTAGCTTGGACCTCTGCCAATTTTCACTGTATTTGACCCCTAGCAGACTACAGATATTTTGTACTTTTGTGGTCAACAAAAAAGCTAAACTGAGAATGAAACAAAACTGAAGGCAGCAGGAAATCGCACAGCTTACACATTTTTAGAAACCTCCAACAGCCTCAATGCTTCTGAGACACCTCGTGTTTAAGACTTTGCAAGTGACCTTAGTTGAATAGCCAAGAACCGGGAATTTTTCCTGATTAAACCAAGTAACATTATCAGTTTCTTCAGTTTAATAGGTGACGTTATCTTAGTGAACTGCATACTCATCTCTTGCTTAAGTTAAACGAGTACAGGTTCAACAATTCATTAATGCAACCGCCTCTCTGTTCTGCCCATGTGGACGAAGGGACATTCCACCTGTGAGCCGATGGGTATAGCTTGATTTCATATTTCGTGTTGACATTTGACAAGTGCAGAATGGATTGAAATTTGGAGAATTAATGAGTGCGGTAAGATGTTAATCAATGCATGGACGCAACCCACGGAATTTTACTGCCTGCATTCTATCGGCCTGCAGTTTTATTTAACATAAGGGGACTTTTAACTCGATTCGAAGGTGTCAATGAGGTTGTCGACAACGAACTGTTCGGAATCCCAACGAGAACTGAAAGCAGATCAAAGATGCCGGGTAGTCAGCAGGAGTGGTCGTGCGGGACTCCGAGCCACAGAAATCTCAGGAACGGTGGCTATCTTCTGCTTCATTTGTTCTCTTGTGTGATCACAGATAGATCCTTTCGGATTCAGGTCAAACAAGACGGAAAAATGCGCTCATTTTTGGAGTCAGTATGATAAAAACAAAAAGTGGCACAAACTCGATTTCAATTTTTGTATCCATGCTAATGCTTACCAATAAGCACGACCGTCTATACACCGTTATCCAGTGGGTGATGAACCATAGTGATTGCAAACCGCTATTCCTTGAACGATATGCTATTTCATATTTGTTATAAATTTGAATGCGTACGAATACCTGAGAACGTGCCTGTTCACTATATGTTGCTTTCTATGAACCGGGTTCTACACAACCTGATTCTTGGGCATTTGTTGACTCGCAAAAGTGAAGCATTATTGGTTGTTTCATTCAGTACGATTCTTTTAATTTTTTGCCGTTAAACACTTCTCGAAACAAGATAGATTTCGTATGAGATGAGAAAACTTAAAGGTTATTGAGGTGAGCACACGTAAATCCAAGGCTGGAGTGGCCTACGCCGGACTGAAGCTCTTCTGTCGACGGCCTGATATTTCAGCCAAGTTGAAAGATTGCATTCACTGCGCTGAAGTGCGTTCAGTTCTTTTGTATGGTTGCGGGACATACAGTGTGCGTGTCTGAGATGATCGTCACTTGGACCTTTTCGATTAACGATATATATTTAGTATCGCTAGGATTAGAAGGAGCTCCTAAGTGATCAATGCAGCGGTTAGGAATCAAATACTTGGCGCCCGTTGTGATAACTTTCATCTCAGCATATAGAGGTGCATTTTCTAATAGAATTGGATATACGTGTGCTCACCTCTATTACTATGCCATCATCTTTTGATATGCAGCTGCCAGGGTAAGTGAAACGTTCCACAATCGTTAGTTCCTCTCCATCCAGCATCCATTTCGGATCTGCTGTCGTCCAGTCCGGTAACAGCGCTTTACACCTGGAAACTGCAAAGCACACGATGAATGGAACTAAAGCTCCCGAAAGTCTGTTTAATGCACGCTGCGCATGGCCCATAGATTCGAACAGACACGCGACGTCGTCTGCGTAATCTAGGTTACCAAGTTTCTCGTCATTTCCTATCTTGACCCCAACATCCTACAGACCTACTAAAGCATCCTCCACGACTTCGTCTATGAAAAAGTAAAGCCAGAATAGAGGAATGAGACACGGTTGTCCAACACCACTAGTCGTTTCCAACGAATTTGACAGTTCATTGTATACACTCAGGTGACCATAGGTATGCAAGTATAACGATCGCATCAGATTCACGAACTTCACTGACACACCACTCCGATGGAGAGCACTGCATAGCGCTGTCCGATCCACTGAATCGAACGCGCCTTTTCAAGCCTAGAAATACTGGGGTTGTAGGGTTGCGGTGTTCATGGCGAGTGACAACTGAGTAATGAAAATCTGGTCGATGCAGCCTCGACTTGGACGAAATCCGGCATGCTGTTTGCGGATTTTTCGCGAATCGAATCATCGAGGCCAAGGCTATAGTAACTACCAGAATTAAACTAATCCCACGATGATTAACACAATCACTCTGTTTTTCTTGAGGATGAGTAGAGTGAGTGATTCATCTCAAGATTAGCGGATACACTCCTCGTTCCAAACATCACGGATGAAGCAATTAAATGATTTCGTCAGAGTCTCTCCACTCATTTTGAAAAGAACGAGCGGGAGTTCGCCGGGAATATTTGTTTTTCTCCTTTTCAGTAGTCCACTGTTCGACTGCACTTCTATTTCTTTCCGAAGTTCAAGAAACATCTCACAAGGATTCACAACTGTGGTCATCAGAGTGACTACATTAGTGTGAAGCCAGCCTAACTGGTCCTTGAATTGCTCAGTTCAACGGTCGAGTCTTTGTTTTTCTGTCATAAATGAACTATTCATTTCTATTGAAGACACTTTCACCGACAGAATTTCGCCGACCACCGGTGTCGCGCTTCCAAGTTTTTACCCGAAGCAGCTGCTACTTGCATTCCTTCGGCTATCTCAGCGCATCAGTTTACACGTTCATTTTTAGGCTTTCTCATTACTTGACACTGTGCATATCGTCGCATCTTACTCACCTCCTTGTTACGGATCCGGCGTTCTCCGTCCATTAGGGTCAGCGATTCCTGGGATATTCGTTATCTTTGACATTCCTGCATCTAGGAACAGAAGCGAAACCTACTGTCAAATACATCGCCTGCTTGATTTGATTTCAGTGCTCATCTGCATTGCTCCTCGTCAGCGTTCTTTTCTCGTCTGATGAATTATGTTGGCATCTGTTTCGAACAGCCAAATCAGACAGACGTTCTACGATCTGCGTCCATGGCCATTGAGCTGCAGCAAAAATTGCATTAGAACTAGTGCGTGGTCCGATTCGACGTATGTAGACCGTACTGGTCCAAATCCTTGGACATAACCGTGCCAACGGTACCTTACCGAAATTTCGTCGATCCGGTTCATACCTCCTGCCGGATTAGAGCATCATGTGGCTGTGCGACACGAGCTGTGTCCGACAATCGTGCTAGACATGAATGAACGATGATCTGAATAAAACTGATCCCGTTATCTGTTCGATGAGCAGGCAAAGCGCACCGCCCACCCAAACAATGTTTTCAGTCAGCTAAGCTTTCTAACTTGTGCATTAAAATCACCTGCTACCACTACAATGTCAGAGCCCTTGCTCTTCCGAGCGAGAATGACGAGCTCGTCATAAAACTTGTCTTTTTGCATGTCAGCGCTGTAGTCCGTTGGGGCGTATGCCGAGATGACAAATAAACCGTGATTAATACACCCATCCGTCCGAACTCTGACTGCTTCCTGCAGTCTCACGACCCACACGCGACTGTTAACCGGGATCCAGTCTAAAAGGGCCACTTCAGCCTTCTCACTTAAGATGATTTCTGGCCTGCGTTGACTCACGGCTTGAGTTGCTTCATCTTCTGAAGTGTGCAGGAAATATCTTGACGAGATATTAAAC
>LUCM01009129.1:19415-183943 GCA_008360955.1 Fasciolopsis buskii
CTCAGCGCATCAGTTTACACGTTCATTTTTAGGCTTTCTCATTACTTGACACTGTGCATATCGTCGCATCTTACTCACCTCCTTGTTACGGATCCGGCGTTCTCCGTCCATTAGGGTCAGCGATTCCTGGGATATTCGTTATCTTTGACATTCCTGCATCTAGGAACAGAAGCGAAACCTACTGTCAAATACATCGCCTGCTTGATTTGATTTCAGTGCTCATCTGCATTGCTCCTCGTCAGCGTTCTTTTCTCGTCTGATGAATTATGTTGGCATCTGTTTCGAACAGCCAAATCAGACAGACGTTCTACGATCTGCGTCCATGGCCATTGAGCTGCAGCAAAAATTGCATTAGAACTAGTGCGTGGTCCGATTCGACGTATGTAGACCGTACTGGTCCAAATCCTTGGACATAACCGTGCCAACGGTACCTTACCGAAATTTCGTCGATCCGGTTCATACCTCCTGCCGGATTAGAGCATCATGTGGCTGTGCGACACGAGCTGTGTCCGACAATCGTGCTAGACATGAATGAACGATGATCTGAATAAAACTGATCCCGTTATCTGTTCGATGAGCAGGCAAAGCGCACCGCCCACCCAAACAATGTTTTCAGTCAGCTAAGCTTTCTAACTTGTGCATTAAAATCACCTGCTACCACTACAATGTCAGAGCCCTTGCTCTTCCGAGCGAGAATGACGAGCTCGTCATAAAACTTGTCTTTTTGCATGTCAGCGCTGTAGTCCGTTGGGGCGTATGCCGAGATGACAAATAAACCGTGATTAATACACCCATCCGTCCGAACTCTGACTGCTTCCTGCAGTCTCACGACCCACACGCGACTGTTAACCGGGATCCAGTCTAAAAGGGCCACTTCAGCCTTCTCACTTAAGATGATTTCTGGCCTGCGTTGACTCACGGCTTGAGTTGCTTCATCTTCTGAAGTGTGCAGGAAATATCTTGACGAGATATTAAACGCAGTTAGTTGAATTAGTTCACTCGAATTCCTGTTTCACTGACGCAGTAGACATTGATGAAAATGATCCCATTGTGAAGACTAGACACGCCTGTTGGCTAGCTTGCGTGAGGCCGCACACATTGAAGGAGGTGAGATTCAGAAATTGACATTGTTTGAGAAGACGGGAGCTAGGATGTTGCAAACCACTTGCTACACTATTTGACAGTGGACTGTTGCGAGTATCGGGCATGTTATCAGTGGGAGAGCATTGCGGGTAAGTAGAGTGGACAAGGATCTGTTCGGGAACTGAAATACCTTCGTCTAAATAGATGAATTATCCTCTCGAAAACGAAATTTCAGTAAACTCTATTCTCTTGAAATAGGTTTCATGGATGTTGCTGGAGCTGGGTTTGGTTCTGCAGACGTATCTACAGGAGGTCTGAGTAAAACAGTGCTTGCACCGAACGTAGTAGTTAAGCGTAAATGTTCACTTTGCTGCACTCTTCAACGCTCGAACAGTGCACCAGATGGAACAACAATCTGCCTATCCAGAGACGTGTGGTGCGTCTCCGAAGTGAGCAAACAATATCCCACTTTCGTAATTACTCGTCATATCTCACGTACATCCTCGGAGTCTTGCATCCGTCATCTCATGTCACGTCACCCGATTTCTAGCGCATATGGTCATGCTAATGTCGGAATAGCTATGGGCATGACAACCAAGCGTGTGGTAGTAGACTGGACTCCGGTCACGAATCGTTTATGTGTATTTAATTGACTTCCGAAGGCCTCTGCCCACTGACCTTCCAGACATAATTGGATCTTCGGCCTGACATAAGCCATTCCTAATTGCTCGTTGGGTAATGGATCCATGCATGCCGGCAAACCACGTGAAGGTGCCATCTCGTTGTGACAGTTTGATCTTTGCCAATCTTACTCGCCTGTGGTGTCGATGTGACATCAGTCTTTCTTTGGAAAATGGAGCTCGCAGCGCGGTAGTTCGTTCGGTTCTGCTTTACCGATATTGAGCTTGGTCAATTCGGGAAGACCGGCGCCGTCTGACCATGTTTGGTCAACGATGTCTGCCACTGTGTGATATGTGTACGGCGCATGTGCCCATTATGATCATGTTCTGGTGGTCATATTAGCAGTAGCATCACCAAAACTGCAAAGCATTTTACCCCAAGATTTGTCGGAAATTTATGCTTCTAAAATCCTTTTTCTGTCCATTTGTTAATCAACTATGTCGTCAGCCGATGCGTGCTATGCACATGACTGTAGAAAGTGTCAGATTAAGAAGAAGCATGATAATGGTATTGCTACTTGTTGGAAGGACAAAATTTCCCCGGAAACACGCGATTAGCTTTGCGATTATGATTACTCTTTATGAATTTCTACTGTCTTGTCTATCTATCCCTGAACTTTTGCAATCATTTTGGTTTCAAACTACAGTCTCACTCGAATCATCATGTGTGTGCACGGATGCTGAGTTCATCTAAGTACCACACGGATATTTTTCGCAGGTTAGACAAGATTAGCTTTCATAAACTCTGAGAAACTTTGACCGAACTACGGTGATTCTTGAAAGGACTCATCACTCACGAACCCCCTAATGATTCCAAGGGAATTTTAATGTGAATTTGGTTGGCTTTGCATCAAGAAATAACTGACGAACCATTGCAACTCAGTGTATTAAGCGCAAGTTCCCGAAATTCCGGCTTTAAATGCACCACCTAATTTCCAGGGCGATGTATGCGCTGTGGATACCAGGATACCGTGATAACAATCGATATTTGGTCAATCACCAGTGCCCGTCCGGCACTGTCCCGCGAATACCGGTACCAGTTCTTTCCGGCAATCTCGATTGCGCATGCATTTTATCGATCTCCGTGTGCACCGGATGCGCGAGGCATTTGTCAATAAGCAGAGCGTTAATTACATTTAATGAAACCAGGTGAAGAGGTGACACCAGATTTTAGTTAAATTCTGAGCTTTTTGCCTGGAAAATTCGGAATTTTATTTTGTATTCATGTGTACAGATATTTACTAGACAGTCAGTCGTAGTTCAGTTATAAGACATACTGGTTCTCCACGAGCAGTTTGCGAAACAAGATACTTTTAATGAATAAGTGCAAATGTGCATGAAAATTTGTTGATAAATTTATTTGAGAAGAACTCCTGATTTGTCATGGTTTGGCTCTTGGAAAGTACAAGTGACCTTCTGAAAACACCAACTTGAAAACAGGAGATGAAAAAGTATCGCGTCTATGAAACGAATGTATCACAAGCGCAAAATTTTCACTCGCGGACAAAAACTTGTGAAAAAATTTGACGAGCAAATCTTTCAATGGTATGACAGGTACACGATGGGATATTGCATGCCGTGTTAATGATTTTACAGCTTATTTTGTAAAAGTGGAAAAAATAACAAAGGAGCCATGAGAAATCGTGGGTAACCCGTGAACAGACAAACACAGATAGAAGTGCCGCAGCCATTAGATTCGATAAAGTTACTCTTCAAGTTTATTTGGGTAGTTGAAGATGCGAAATTATCTCTTCATATTTTCATCGACTGATTGGACCCAAACTAGCTATTGATTCTCGCCCAATCAAAGAGGGTCCACATGAATGAGCACATTTTCAGAACATTTGGAATTGAAACAAGTTCGAACGTCAAGACTTTTAATACACTTTTCTACCAAATAAAGCAGAACCAAAAAGGTAGCCTGACATGGTGACTGAAAAAATGTGCTCATTCTTCTCACTTACCTTGACGAGTTTATCATCTCCTCCTGTTACAAAAGTATTTCCGTCTTGTGTGATATCCATTCCGTTAATTGACCCGGAACGAGATCCGTCTAGCTGACGAATCAATGACCCGTCATAGACTTCCCAGTAACCAATTTTTCGATCTGTGCCAGAAGTGATCACCTGACACTCGTTCGGGTGATAACAGATGCAGCGGAACAACGTATTGGAGAAAATGATTTGTTTACGGTGAAATGTTCTAGGAGTACGAATAGGATTGGATGAAAGCGAGACGGCTAGCGACTTCATAGTTATGAGACGTGTGAATACGGGTACACAGGAGGCTTCAGCACATTTCTTTCTTTGACGAGAGGTTAGAAATCAGTAACATTTGGATGTGGAATAATCAATGAAACGAGAAATTTCAGACTCTCCATATATATATATATGTATATATATAGCCGTTGCCCCAAGAATGCTCTTCCTGCTAATAAGATTACTACAAAAATTTTGCGGTTGCCCTAGTCGAAACAAACTAGTCCTCCTTGAAAATTTTCGAGAGGGTAAGCTTCAAATGATTGCACCAACCTCCACTTCGGAACAGGCTCATCAGATGCGGTAACGATTTTACGCTTGCTTTTCATTGGCTAGAAAACTTCCCCATCTAGCCAATATCGATCCCAGACAAAATATAAGCAGCCTTGAGGGGAGCGATATTCAGTCCGCTAACGCTCTCTAGCTGCAATACTGCCTCATATGGGTTATTTGGGAAGCATACGGGTTGGGCCAAGGGAAGTAGTTTTACTTCATTGTAAAGCCTGCACAAATGTCGAGTTCATATGAGAGTAATTAAACTAATCGGTTAGCACTTTGTGATGCTACGATATAAACTGACAAGGATGAATGGGCAATACGACTTGATGCACATGGATATTTTAAGTGCCCCAGGTTCGGATTAGCGCAGTGGTTATATTATGCGCAAAAGCGAATCGACAGATATGGCCAACAGAAATATTTAATCCTTTGGACCTTCAAATAACAGTGCAGTTTCATAACGATGATGGTGTACTTACCGACATTTTCAGTTATTCCTCAAATGTACATACTTTACCCACCGGACACATCGATGTTCCCATGGTTTGATGTAATTCTGAACGCATTATCGAACTCGATATTGGAAGCGTACACGCATTCTATGCTCTGTTATTTGATGACACCACAACGGCCTTTTTGAGTTACCTCGACTGATAATTTTTATATTGTTTGTTGTGACTTAAGGAGGCCTAACCGCGCCACTAAGAAGTGGTTAGTTATAGTGGTCCTTTCAAGTTTCGTATAATATTTGGAATGTAAGTATTCGCATTCTTGGACTCAAGTGAAAAATGAAGTGTTCTACACCTTTTTATGCTTGCCTCATTTTCACCTTACTTTTTCGTTACCTATCCTAGTCCAAACACGAATAACTTCCAGGTAATATTACACGATTTCCTCACCTTTTTGCTAATTCCTGTCAACACACAAGCCACCTCTTATGTGCTCGTCACAGTAGTGCCAGCGAAAATTTTACAAGCAAGATTCTTACTGGCCTCAATCATGTTCCTCTTTGGGATTTAACTAGATTTCATTTACATTCATCAAAGCAGTCGTAGTTCATTCATTTTTTTCTCCTTATTCCCTAGTGCCCTTCGTAGGATAGACAAGAAGGTGCAAAATGAATTTTATCGATTTCTCCATCATGTTAGATTATTTTCCGTGCATATTTACTTAACGTCATTTGTTGTGCAGCTGGATTACTTTGTACGGAAATTTTTCCATCGAAAAGTGCCTGACTTGAAGCAACGCAGGTATGCATCCTGAAAGATTCTCATTCCCGACTTGAAACAATTGTCCCGTAAAAATATGGGTGCCGACAACGTCAAAATTTACTCTTTAGTGAGAAGCATAAACACGGTCTGATGCGCAATAATCTAATATATGTGAATAATATTTATATTACTAAATCGCTTTAAATCGAATCACGGTGATGACTACTTACTAGAATGGTGTAAATAAAGTAACTTGGCTTAGGGAAAGTAATTGTCATCTTAAGTCAGCCGTGATGTTATCACATGCGGAAAAGGAATCTCACGTAAATGGTCATGAGACCATGAAGCATGAATTGTTTCGCTTGTACACTGTAAACAACGACGCAAGGGGATTTCATAATTTTAGCCTCAGCTAGATGGTTCATACATTGATGACCATTTGTTTTCAATCATTTGCACATTCATGCGCATGAGAGCACACGCATTCACATCAAAGTTGATATCTGTTTGATCGAAGATTGGTAGGCTATCCAACGTCTAGTAGGAGACGGAAAAGATAAAATTCCTCTAAGGCAGCATAGCTACCAAATGTTATTAGATGCATCCTGTGCAGCTTGGATCCAGTAGCTAAATGGCTTGTTCCAAATACGAAGAATACAGAGAAATAAAGTGAACAAAACGACCATTGTTTCATGACGTGATTGTGGGGTTTTTCGAAGCTACCTAATTCACCTGTTTATATTAGGCTGTCATCCCATAGCTGTTCACTAACGAGGGACAGCTTAAACTAAAGTTTGATGATCCATACTTAAACAATCGGCCAGGTAGTTTGTGGGACGAAAATACGAAATTATGTCGCTCAACCCAAGTAAGCGTGAGAAATAATGACCAGTAAGTAACTTACTCTAAGCACCAGATAATACAAGTCGAATCAGCAGATGCGGACACACAGGACAAATCATCTCGACTAATTTGGATGCACGATACCGCGTTTGTGTGCTCGTGCATTGCTTCGACCAACTTCGTGACAAACGACGATTCTGGTATACCTTTATCATCGCCGGAACAAGTATTTCGTCGAAGTGGACGCCCATAGCGTGGTGGAGGTGGTGGTGGTCTAACCTCGGTTATATCCCACACGCGAACTTGGCCTTCACCTCCACCACTGATCAGACGATTGCAAGTTGAAGTGGAACACAATGCAGTCACACCCTTCTTGTGGGCATTTTGTATGGTGAACATGAGGCGACCAGTCTCCGGGTAGAATGCACGTATTTTACTATCATCCCAACCTGAATTCACCAAGGATATAAGAGGACGGGAGAGGGGTTTGACAGTGTAAATGTTCATTCATTTTCTTCCAAACGCGTGATGACTTCATCCCTTCGGGAAATTTTTCTGGTGAGTTCTTTGCCAACAATAGAAACTCGTCACAAATCCAAATGGAATGGGTGAGACAGTTTCAAAATGCTATTTGGACTATCAACCAAAGCATATTAACGCAGGTTCTCACGAAGATAAAACTGCAAAAGCCATCTTAATTAAAAATGCTAGCTGTATATGTCTTTTAGCTTTTCAGTGATGAAACGAATTACGTAGGTGGTAAGAAGTAGGTTTATAAGGTCATTTGGTTTCCTTTGGACCTATCTGTTTATAGAATTCGAGAATAAAACAAAACGCAGTGGAATAGCGTGGAAATCTTAAAATTAAACAGGAGGGAATAAAAAAATCGCAGTTAATTTTTTGGTGACTGTATGTATATGACAAACTGGTGACCAAGGAATGCTTCAACATGCTCCCGTTTAACTGCATAGCTTCTTCCAAACAACGTCTTCCTATCATGAGGTCACATTCATCATGTGATGTAGCGAGGTTCCTCTAAAGCATACTGGAATAGAAAGCTTCCGGTACCGGGGCGGAATACCAGCACGACCCTTCGATACTCCGGGAACAGTTTCACAAGGAAAACATCAGACTTGGGTTTCGCACCCATTAGAGATCAACACTTCTGCTTATCTACAGCCACATCCAGAATTTGAATCCGGACAGCGATGAGGAAAAATTATAAATGGATTTCAATATGAAATAACCTTTGTTATTATACTTTCGAAAAATGCCCGTTATGCAGGTATTTATCATGCACAGTTGCTGCGGTTACAAAGATCTTTGGGAAGCCAGAATTTACTTGGGTCAAGAATAAACTTCCAGTGCTTTGTTCAACTCTCCACCTGTGGAAAACACAAACGAACATTCTTGTGTGTACAAAGTGATAAAATTGGTGCCAGAAAGCCTAAACTGACCTGATACGATGGCCGTTCCGTCAGCTAACAAGTCGAGACAATAGCAGGTCATATTCGGTATATTGATCCGCAACAGTTCTTGTTGTGTGGTAGTGTTGAACACGCGTACGTCCTGATAGGAGCACGTCGCGAATAGTTCAGAGCATCCCCTGAACAAATTATAGTTAGTCAAGCAGAATGCAAAATGTAGAACTTTGTTCTGAAACAAAATGAAATGTACAATTCATGTAATCAAGACTCCGTGAACTGATCATTGACCGGATTTGGCATATGACGTCAAGTAGAAAAAAGAACGCTGTCAACTTCGTTTAATAAACAGATTCTTTTTAAACAAGGCTATTTGAATAGCCAAAAGTGCGAAACCATATCACAGTCGGGAAAGCTTTTAACTAATTTAAGTCATGGTTGCCATGGCTGTCCTCAATAAAACAGTTTTACCATTTCAAATACCTATAATGACAAATCGGATCTCTTATCATTCTTAATACTGCGGCCCGAAATCTCTTGGGTTGTGATAGAAGATAATGAGGGCATTTTCCGGATAGATGACTGATTTCATTCAAGTACCAAAATCGGTTCACTTCGTCACCTACTGGTGAATCATACATATAGGGAGGTCAAACATTACGGAAGAGTGAACACAAAATTTATTAATTTCTGGTTTCTACATAAAAGTAGCTATCTGTCATCTCGCTTCCCACCTTTTTTGACCTGTCCTAACGTACTTCAGACGGCTCTACAATTTGTTTGCACTTCCTTCTAATAATATGCAAATACTAATCAACGTCGTGTATTCAACACATTTCCACTTTGCTTCGAGCTTGAGATGAATGCGTGTAAGTCAGACATTCGCGTGACCCCACCTTCTCTGCACTTCTCATCAGTCCAGCTAACGTAGATATGTTGCCGTAAAATTTTCTAGCATCACTGGATCTTGCGCCCTCACCCTTAGATGGTAATCGACCGTCACGGTGAAGCACTTCCTCTAGCAGAACGACGAATAGCGAACGACCTTCCGAGAATGGTACCTGATTTACTTCATCGGCATGAAATTCTGTTTGACTTTGTAGCCATTTATCACGCGGATTGTCAGAAAAAACTGTTCAATACTTTCATGTTTTTCAGCATAACTGAAAACTTCACTTAACTGACCCGTGTGGCAAAGCGATAGAAAGTAGATTGAGTAGCTGAAAGTTAGAAAACGTTAGCCCAGCAACTTATTTACTTTGAACAAAAAAATTTCCACATTACCGAGCGTCCTTTGTCTAACATTCTGTGTTATCCGTTCCGCTTCATAATCGTCAATGAGGTTTAGACAATTACACTAACTCCCGGCAATTAGATCCGTTCTAACAGACACAAATGGACCATGTGCATATAATACAGCACTGGCAGTAGAATTTGTACATGTAAGCGATTAGGAGCAGCCGGGACAATTAAACGATGATTTATTCCACCTAACGACGAGACTTAATTCCTTTGATAAATTTCATGCTGTTGAATAAACAATGTAAATTAAACTGGTCACATCTTAGTGTGCTTTTGAGATATCTTTTCACAACTTCAGTAAACAGTTACGCACTTGACTTTTCTCTCAGTGTAGCGGACAAAACGTTGCGACTATCAATATAAGTTCAGTTCAGTTTTTACAATCATTATCCATGCACCAGAACGTGTGCATTATCTTGTCAGGACCAAAAAGAGAACGAGAAACAAAGAAGGATGGACCAAAAGACAATAATTTACACTATATAGGAAAGGACAGGTTACGAAAGCAAGCAAGTCACTAACTGCGCCATTGTGCCATGTCACCTCTTGAATCCAATCACCTTCTGGCGAGACCTCGTGGAACTTTCGTTTGACTTCTTCCGCTCCGACAGACCGAAAGAACATAGAACGCTGTAATGCAGACTTTCTTTTGACGTATGCAACACGTGTCTCGACCAACGAAGTTATCGAATCTGGGAGCGCTATGATTGAATGTCTCACAAATCTGCACATGACCATTGATTTTAAGGTTATTATTGTTTGCCTTTCATTCTATCCAATCTCAGACAGCCTAGCTAAACATCAATAGTGGAAAACCTTCAAGCGGCCAAGATCATTAGCACACAAACTGCAAGTTTCGCAATCATACAACAGAACTCAGTGCATCGCGACTCAATGTACATGATCATTGTGCAACCACCTGTGAGAGACTGGCAAACAACCAAGCCCACCGAACGGAAACAGGTTACGGAAGCTAGAATAAAGACCAAGTCATGACTCACTACTTCACTACCCAGACCAAAACTCTTAGGGTACAGTATTAAAGATTCAACAATGACCAAATGGTTTGCGGTTTGTGTCGGTTCTGTTTTTGATAAATGAAACGAATAAATATGAAGCTTTCGTAGAATTGATTTGTTTGCGTGAAGGAATGTTTTTCTGTTATACTTAAATGAACATTCAGAGTTTTGTCCTTATATTCACTCTCAGTTGGTGTCAGAAAGCGACGTTCTCGGTGATTTGTTCAATTTGGAAATTAGTCGTTCATAAAAAACGGCTTGATTCATGATGTCTATGGTTGTTTCCGGCACAACGTAGTCTTTTATGACTGTTTTTCTAGCATAAAATTTCAGCTGTGTACCGGTGGGAGTTCCCTTCGCTGGTTCAGCAGGTTTACTTGACATTTAGTTTCGGTTCCTTGGCTAATATATTGATAGAAACCTCTTATCTCAAATGGTCAGTTTTTTAGGAATTCCCATCCCACAGCTGTAGCTATTTAGTCTTCTAATGTTCTCTTCACATCTGGGATGGGCCATTGGCAACGCTTTTAAACTGCGTGTTCAGATTACTAGTCTAGTTTACACCATAAGAGAGATGAATTTGGAAGTTTTACTATTCCGAGTTATCTAAACCAGCTTGACTGGATTAGAAAATCTGGCAGTTGTGTTTAATCGAATACGATGACATTTCTGTGGTGGAGCGGTTTATCCCCTCAAATAACTAATAGTGGTAATTCCTTAGGGGACAGAGAAGAAGCACTCCATGGTTGTTTTCCTAAGTGTGTGGCTGATCTCAGAAAATACACATTATGAAATGAAAAAATACAATTTACAGGCAGGTTTGTTTTTATGCTTTGTTTTTCAGTCTGCAATTGGCGCGCAGATTGAGGTTAGGCTGCATGCGAAATGGACAAATCATTGAAGATTGGGTGGTCATAGTTAGATTTGCTCTGATGTCGGGTAATCAGAACTGGAAAAAAACATGGCAAAAGTTAGAATATCTCCATTTCTTGCGCGGTGCAAATATGACTGCCGTGGGCAGCAGTAAATTCGGAATTATACTTCCTATGATAATGTTTTAATTGTAAACAGTGTAAGTTACATATGGACAGATAATTTCAAACAAATGCCTGCTTAAAATTCTTGGTTCTCGTCTATAAGTATGATTGCGCCTTTTCGGATTTTGATTATGACAGCCGCGGTAAAACGAAGCATAATCAACCATCAAATGTATAGAAGGCAGTGTCCCAGATGTTACGGTCTCAAATTTCTGCAGCTGAAGACACGAAATTTGTTTATTCTTGTGTTTTGCTTAATTTTGGTCAGGGTGTTCTGCCAGTTTTTCGTCCGAGATAATTTTCTAACTAGTAACAGTTGGCGATTTCCTCCACTAATAGCATCGTCCCTCGTAGGCAGACTTGCATGCCTGCTAGTGAGTTAAATTCCCGAAATCTATAGTATTATGAGAGTTGTTTTGTTCCACTACGGCGTTTTCTGTTGTACTCTTGGAAGTGAGGACTACCTATGGTGGTGCATGTCGTCAGTAACTGTCTTTTTAATATTCTTGCTGGTAACTGTGATTTCGTGCGTCATTTTGGAACTTTGTCAACAATATTCGGAACTAAGCGGAACATTTCTCTCCTTCAAATACCTTCTGTAGCGTATAATGACTGGCAGATTTTAAACAAAAGTACAAATATCCAGTGCACATTGAGGTACGCAAGCGTAAATTTGCCCAGGTAAGTTACAACAAGTGGCACAGCTATTCAATCGAGATTTCAATAAGTCAGTTGATAGACATTTCCGAACAGATTTGATACAATTGCCAATGATTCAGACATCATTTCACTTGAGTTTTCGCAACCGTTAACCTTGTGGCAACTTGGTTCGAATTAGGTCGCTACCTCATAGCACTTTTCAAGCGGAAAAATTCAGAAGTAATAAATACCGAATATAAAATTAGAAGTGGAGACACTACAGAAAAAGCTGCTGTCTGTGGCAGTGGGCCAACGTTTCTAGGAGTCTCATGGTACAAAACCGGCAACTTGAACACACATACATGAGCCACTATTTCATCTGTTGGCCATCTCTAACCACTTTTAAAACAATATACGCCTCGGAGAGCAGCCTACGAGGCAGTCGTTTTGTGGGAATGCGCAAAATACGCCAAAGCTAACTCTACCTATTCTGATTCATTTATGTTCTAGACACTGAAGTCTAGGAACCAGTAACTCACATCTAACTTCTGAGTTACTCACAAAAGTCTGCCGCCATATTCTGCCAACACCGTGTAGATATTGGTGTTTGAACACCAAATGTCTTCCCATATCTTTTGCTCTCAGTAGCCATATTTCAGAGCCACAAAGCAATACCGACTCTGCTGCTATATACACTTGGCCTTTGGTCGGTATCCGGATGTCACCCTGACGGCATAGATGCCTCAAATTCGCAAAGCTCCATCGTGCTTTTTGTTTGTACGGAGATACTTCTTCAGGTTTACGACCACTAGTTGAGATACAACTATCCAGACAACCAAATTTATCCATCGCATATAAACATCCCTCAACAAGACGACACTCCAGTCCTGCAACTGCATTTAACACTTCGAAGGTTCGAAACTCATACCAAGCATAACTACACTATTGTTCGGACGACTGAGAAAAACTTGCACCTTTCTTGGGTCCTCACTCAGTCGAACAACATTGTTTGCGTATTCTAAGTGCGACAGATTACTGTGTGAGGAGGTGTTAATAGCATTGTTCTCACAATAGTATAGGGTTATCTCCGCAAACACTTTAATGACAAAATTGAAAACGAGGTGGGAGTTGCAACCCTGACGAAGACCACTTTTTGTGGTGAGCTCGGAGGGAAGATCTCCCTAAGCGCGAACCCGGCTCCGGCTATTTGCATGCAGAGATTGGATAAGTGAAATGAATTTTCCTGTGACATCCTTCAATGAGAGGCATTGACAGGGAACTGCAGGACAGTTTGAATCGAACCGACCTTTAGATAAAAAAAGGCAGAAATCGTGTTTATGCACTACATTGGTCTATGTTCTAAGATCTGTCGCAAAGTGAAAATTTGGTCAGTACAGCCCCGACCGAGACGGCGACCGGTTATATCGACGCAATCCCGGATTCACACCGGCTCGCAGCAAACTTTCCTTGTCTTTACTTATCGAGATCGATTCCAGTAGTTTCTTTAACTTCAATGGTAACACCTCCTGCCTGCCATGGAAACAGAAGGCGACAGTCCATTGGTCCAACTTCATTCTAATTTTTCGTAAAACTCGTCTCTCTGATCATCCCCAATTTGAAAGAAGACTGAAGCCTGCCTGCAATGACCCGCTTGCTTGTCCGCCGTAGCCGCTGGCTGGTTTAGCTGCTGGCTGAATGGTTCTGCTTATTTCTGCGTCCAACGGCTTTACCATTTAGTCACTGTGGTGTCGGATTCCTTAGTCGCTGTGCTTATGCTCAGCTTCCGTGAACCAGTAATTCTAATTAGTCGGCAAAGGTTGCAACATCTTTCGATTGCCGAATCCCTTCAATTTCCTTAGTTTTCCCATCTATGAGTATGCGCATCTCACTGAATATCGACTACATCAAAACGATGGATCTGTAAGCATTTAACAGAGCAAGTAAGGCCAAGGACATCCACTGTTCTTATAGTTTACGAGAAGATTCTTTTATGGTGCTTGTCGTTGTTCCCACCTTTTCTTTGGTCTGCTCTCAGTATTTGTTGGGCTCCTGCGCATTCTATTGGTATTACAACTGCACTGGAAGCATTCATTGGAACTGAAGTCCGTGACTACCATCCAGAATCAGCCATGCAGGACAGTAATTTTACAGTTGGTGTCTCCAAGGAATGGCTAGCACGGGCCAAAATATGATCTGAGTCTACTAGCGTGATAAAAATGATCAGCAACGCTCGGCCCACGCCATTGGCAACCAATGGGAATGTGATGAATTTGCTGTAAAGGCGAAAGAGGTTCCAGATAAACCGACATAATCTTTTGACTAAAATTCTTGTCTTTAAAAAACTGTTTCCGATCGCAATAAAATTACGTCGGACGACCTCTGTTGTCGATCCTATCGGCTAGGACAGAAAAGCGTCCACCGGTATGCTGTTCCTTCTTCATTTAGCAGCCAAGCTGGGCGTGAAAACTAATCGGCAACAACAACAACAACGTCCACTGGACGTGCATTTTGCAGTAATCGAGATACTTCATGATAGAACTCGTTTTTCCCCTCACGACAGCTGCAATCATTACTCACATATACATATACGACGAACAAACGACGAGACTTCACTACACTGCCATTCATATGTACAAAGCTATTTAACTAAACTGCACAAAAATGATTGCAGCCTGGGATGCAATCTAACAGGGCATGCTCTGCTCGCGCGCTTGGTGCAGTCATAACGCCAGTGTGACCACGAGTGCTCAAAACCGGATCACCAGACACGTGAAGATTGAGGCGACGGAGCCAGTTTGCAGCTAGCCTATTAAGAGTGATCACGGAAGTTGGATCTTGCATGTGCGTTTCGGAGACAACACAAATTTATCTCTAGAAAAGCGTGTTGTCCTATCTGGGTGGGTGCGGACGTTGAAGGCAACACTTGCACACCATTTCTTCCCTTTCCCTAAACGCTGCCATCAGATTAATCCATCGAGCCGCAATTCTTCGGGGAAGCTTCCTTGGTCCCTACGTAGGAAGAACGGAGCTTAGAAAGATTCCATGCAGAGATTAATAATTGACAATTACTGACGTTTTGATGCAAACAAACATCCCAATGGGTAAATTGAAGCACTTCACTGACATCGCAGAAAATGGGAAAGGTAACAATTTTCAAAGAAACTATTTAACGTACACTTCGACTACACCGACATTAAACAAGCAAGGAATAACAACTGTATCTCCCCTACAAACCATATCAAAGATTATGTTAAAACTGACGGAGGTCCCATTTCATAATTCGGACCTGTGTTTTTGCGCATATATTTTCATTAACAGCAATAATAGGTCGATGTTAAGTTACCGAAAGGACTTCGATTTCATTAAAGTTAAACATTTTGGACATTGTTTGCACGAAGACTGCAGACATTTGAACCTGAAACATTATTCGTTCCGACGTTATCTTTAAGGCTAACGGCCTGATAAAAGAATAATTACTTGAACGGACATAGCAAGGTATTTGTTGTAAGGGGCCAAGACATACTTTGGAAATCGAATGTCATTTACTGCCGCATAATGACAAGTATTGATCAATTCGTGCGAGAAATCGGAATAGTTGAAGCGGTAGAGATGACATTTGTCGGTTGTTACAAAAAACTGATGTCCGTCGCCCCTCAAAGTAATTGAGCTGACCGAGCCAAGCACCTTTTTCAATTTTCTAAAAAGAAAGGTATAGGAGCAAAATATTCAATCAGATTAGGAGTTTCAGAATTACTTACAAATGCATGCACTTTATAGCTCTTCAAAATCAAGAAAATAAAGTTTCTTTTGGTATAAAATTTCTGTCTCTCTATATTGGTTTTATCGGCCAACGTTTGGCACAATTTTGGACTCTTTCACAATGGAACAGTGATCAGCACCTTTGGACTTGGACTGCGGTGTCAGAAATTTGCATAACGTCTCAGAGCAGATTGACCAAAGACTAAATAAATGGAGATAGCAAACGCCACCAGCTTGAAGTTCCAATTCTGATGGCTTAGTTTTTATAAATATACTATGGTAAATATGGCATACGTATTTGCCGGAATATTGCGAAATTTGCTGGGATAAAACATTTGTACAATTACAAAATTTCTTAGTTGTATTTCTTCTATTCCTGTTCAGTCTTTTCAATAAAACGCGCGATTTGCATACCAGAGTTTGAAAAACTGTCCATGAAACTTCCATACTTCTCATTTACCCCTTACATACTGTTTCGTTTTATGTCATTTGCATGCATCCAGCCACTAAATTTATGCATCCACTCTCTGATAAAATTTCTGGATTTTAGATGTTCCGTCGAGGTGCTCCCCTGTTACCATGCTTTGTTTCTTTTCTCTAACTAACTGGTGAAATTTCGACTAGTCTCTAATCTGTTCACCATTTGTCTGTTGTAGCTGTTTTATTTGATCAGCACCCAATCTGATCCCTTACCTGTCTTTTACAGCAAGAATTCATACTTCCCAGGTAGTTTCTGGGAGGCATATTATTGCTGTTTGGTACAAATGCCATCTTCTAGAGCTCTTGCAGAATAGCGCTTTTGGCATTGGTAGACGTTTGTAATTTTCTTGTTGTCTACCGACTTAGATAAAACAGACACGAGATCATAAAACTGATTAATTAGACTCTTAAGTCGGGTCCCAATATATGCCAAACAGCTGGAACATCCATTATCTGTGGAATTTTGCTAACTATAGGTTTCCTCACGTAGAATGCGTACATGACACCACTAGAGATTGTATCTCGGAAAATTCCTCTGACAGTGCTCTCAGTGAGAGATCAGAAAATGAAGTGATTACTCTGTCTAGACCTAAATACTTATTTCATTTAGCTTCCTTCGAATTTTATAAAATAGCCTATATAGGGCGACGAGCTATTTTAATTACAACACTTGTAACTTCTAAAACAAATTTTTGCTGCATCTTCTAAGCGTTCAAACAGCACTCTATTCCCGTAATTATTTTCTCTGTCACAAATGCCTTTTTTGCCTGCTCACTCTTAGTCAAGCTGGCCTCGGGGTCATCCTTAGCAAGACAGCCGAGCGTAGATTGCCAGACCGGATTGTAATCAGTAGTCATTGTATGCAGTTTGCTTTACGACATGCTTGACACATAAGTACAGTAGAGGGACCATGTCCCATATCCTCTAAGACTCACTATACGGGGAAAAGGAAATCTTAGAGTCGGACACTGCACATACTAGGTCAGGTGTTGTAAGGAGCCGGACGACACAACGTTCGGTCACTTTTGCAAGCAACCGACTGGTAGACTGAAGTCTCTCCTCCTCATCTGTTTTCTCTTTCACCTACGGCAACTCTCCTGGGAGTCAAAGGAGGGCGGATATCAAACCCTCCGAGGCAGAATAAAATATCTAGAAATTGCCTTAGGCCGTTGATTTTGTCAAATTGATAAAAGGTGTTGGATATTGCCGTGAAAGCCGAAGAGAAATTGGTTTAATTGAAGTCGTATCCAAATTGCTGGCGGTCTTCATTATCCATTGGTTGCCTAGCGCTAGGAAGAGAAGTAAATGTGAGAGAAAATTTGACGTTTGGTATGCTTTGAGATGTGTCGTTCTATTTTATTTCCTTCAACGGATTTAAAAAATCATGTTTATTTTGCTTACGGCGGTTGGTTCTTTCAGTCAGTTGAAGTCAGCCTAGTGATTAAGATTTCTTCTTATTCTATTTTAAAATAAATACTGGTTTTCATCAGGGTTGCCCGCCATCATTGTTTTCTGTCAACTTTGCAATTAATCTACTTAAAGAGAGCCTCAGATTCGTGCAAAGCAATTGATACCAATGCTTACTCGCACTATATAACTTGATTTCCATTGCACGAGTCAGATTGTACTTCTGTATGAGAAAATAGGGAAGCCGAAAGAACCTACGGACACCCATTTCATAGATGCAGCTTATTTAGAAAGCCTGTTGCAAAACACTGCTGACTTACTGAACTGGCTTCAAACCTAAATTTGTTCTTGTACGAGAAAGTGTTAAGTGAGGTAAATAGACACAGTTATTTCTTTATTTGCTTATTGCAAAGTGGTTGTCATTAAGATAAGTTATCTTTGCGTAAACACGATGTTCCATGGGATTCTGCTAATTTGAAATATCAGTAGTGTTGACGCCACAGACGCCTATTAATCAAATGCTATGAATCTGCATCATTAGCGAGTCTAGTCTTAGTGTGCGGCTCAGTGACATGGCTTTAAAAATCAGAGGATATTGGGACATTTAATGCGGTTGAACACGGATGTCTTCATATTGTTGCCAAAGGAGTGCGGTAGACATATGCTGAATATTCTGAGTTCAAGCACGGGGTAAAGGGTTATAAGGTTGACTGTTTGAGAAGAAACTGAATTCAAGCGTGTTAGAATACGTAAGTCACGTGTTATGCATACCTGCTCATAGCCTATCTTGCAATGTCTCGTCCTCTGGGGCGGCTACTTTTGGCATTTAGGTTAAGAATACCGACTCGTGGAGAGAGTAAAATAACACTAAATGACGAAAAAGCTTAGTTTCGCACTAAATTTGAATAAAAACAACCAAGATTAGAAGGCGGAGTGGAGTAGTGTCAGTCGGTCATGAAGGGAATAAAGTGCCAACAATTGGTCCAGATCGAATTCTGAAACAGAAAAATGATGCAATTCTTCTGACCATTTTCTTTATCAAGTTTCATCTTTTTAATTACAAAGCTTTCAGAGAATGTTTGCAAAATTCTACTTCTCCTAAGGTGTATTCAGTGCAGCCCATCTAAGCTGTACTAACCAAAAATTAAACTGAGTTCTCTTTCACTGTAATCTAAACTACACTGTTTAAATGTGTCAGCCACTTCTGGTCTTTTCTTTAAACCGATAAATGAATGCAACCACCGATCTGAAAATTTATTATTACTTCCTGAAACTCTTTTGTTGTTTGCGTCTTTTTCCACAGATAACTGAAAGGTTTAATTGGCCACGGTAACCCTATCCGTCATTGAATTTGTATCAATGTTT
This sequence comes from Fasciolopsis buskii, assembly GCA_008360955.1. Classification (NCBI taxonomy): domain Eukaryota; kingdom Metazoa; phylum Platyhelminthes; class Trematoda; order Plagiorchiida; family Fasciolidae; genus Fasciolopsis; species Fasciolopsis buskii. The sequence goes on from LUCM01009129.1 coordinate 38,202, forward strand.
ATCTGTGACGCATATAATATTGCTGATATAGAATCAGCCATCGGATACTTAGAACTAATCGATTTCATTCAAATTTAGAAGCAAACACTTTGCGATATAATAGTTTATGAGTGATTTCATCGCTTCTGGCTTGGAATTTGCTTTGAAAGCTGCAACTCCTCGTATCGTAAGGTAGCAAAATGTTTAACTGGTATGCTAAAAATTAAGCTAAATATTTTGAACTAGAACATGACAGGCGCTTTCCCATTTGTAGACATTTATGAACTTAAACACAAAATAGATGCAATTCATTTTTTCCTATAGCCTTAGTGTCTATTAACAGCCCGAGTAACAGAAAAATTGAGCTCTCTTATAAATTCTGAACTTGCAATAAGGCAGCTTTTCCTAAGTTTCATCAAATTTTCGGCTATTATCAGCCGTATCATGTATGGTGCACTTGTCTCTCTAATGTAAAAGTTGGTTAACTGCATTTGAATTGTTGCTGATTTCCCTCCAAAAATTTGCCCTAATCGGGCTTTTCTTCTTAAATCACTTTTTAGTTGATTATTTGAGCACATTTTGACAGTTGGACAGATTTGTTTTCTTTTTCATTATCAATTGGAATTTCACGGATGTTAGCGAGCAATTACTTTGCTTTTAAACGGAGCTAGTGACCGATCTTCGTTCAAAGGTAAGTATTTGTTTCAGTAACTACAGGTGTGCGCTGCGTTTTTATGACTTCTGGGAAAACAGGTTAAACCTTATTTAGTTTGGCTTAAAGTTCAATGATTTACCCTTCACAACTTAAATATGCAAGGTAGTGACATTAAGTTTGGCCTAAGTTTGCAATCATAAAGCATTCACCAACATGCCTTGATTGTAATTGCTATTCCGACACAGGAAAGAACAGTGAAATCAAAAGCAAAATTTGTCAGGAAGTAGAAGCCAAAAGGAAACACAAGCATTTGGTTGTATAAATGCTACTCATTGCGAAATTGGTCAACTCCTCTAAGGTATCCAACCACGGCTCTGAGGCCTTAGAAGCAGTAATATACCTCACCTTACTCGTGAAAGTCCACTGGTTGTGCTTTTGGAGCCTGTCTTACTTCACATGCATCAGTTCTTTTGGCACTTCTAACCAAGACCTTCGACATGCGCCAAGGATGTCTGCGTGCGACCACTTGATACACTTATGCAACTATTGCATTAGTGAGTCTAACCACGGGAACAGGCAGGAGACTTTCAAAAAGTTGGATTAAAGCTGCTATTACTGACAAAAAGTGTATAGATTTTTAACGTATTTACAGGCCCACGGCGGTATCATGTATTTTGCGGTTACTAATAATAATATATTTCATTCAGAAGTTGATCGCAGTATGCGTTATGGTAGGATCAACGTCATTCGTTTTTGGATATTTTTGCAACCCAAGCTTGAGCACTAAAGTAAATGAACGCCTAACTTTGTGAATTCTAACAATATCTTTATATAATTTTAAAAAGGCTAGGTAAATTTGAGAACAAGAATTTATACCACTGAATATGCTACTACATTAAATGCTCCTTATTTTTAAAGCCTAAACAAGTTTATAATCGTCCATGGTGCTCATTAAGACCGAACCGAAATACCAGGGGAACTAATTACCAGAATAGTCGTTATAAGAGTAAACTTTTAAATTAGATTGGGTTCATTTAGCCTTGGATTAATACTCCCGCTGAATATTTGATTCACCCCGTGGTCCCACTTAAGCCACTGTAATAGGACTTGGTTGATGAATACGTTTGTAACTCAGAAGTTAGGCTTGATTCACGGGGTCCTAGATTTCAGTTTCTAGTACAGGACTGAATCAGAACAAGTTAAGTTGGGCATGACACGTTTTGCGCGTCCCCACAAAACGACTACCTCGTAAGCTGCTCTTCAACGCACGTAATGTTTTGAAGATATTTAGAGATGGCCGGTCAATGATGTGAGGAAAATTATAAAAACGTCAGCAAATGGAGCGACTCGCGTAGATGTATTGAGGCTGCCGCTTTGGAGTCCAAGAGGTCCACAGGAAGGATTGCCTGAGAAAATAGGTGTTATCGCTTAATGCCGCAGTCGGTGGCGTTTTTGTTTAGTTCCTCAACTTATAATTTTATTTTCGGTATTTATTACTTGTTTTTTTGTTTGAGCAGATGGTGCTATGAGATAGCGACCTAATTCAAACAATGTCCGGCCAATTAAAGCTACGTTACGTCCAAATTCCATTTTTTTACTGATCATCAGTTTATTTCAGCAAAAAGACGGAAATTTTGTTCACTATCTGTTGCTAATTTCCGGCTATTTATTTCCAATCGCGACTGAAATTAAATTGATATTTTCGGTTAATTCAAAAACTGTGCAGCCTTAAATGCAGCGTTTGAAATTTAGAAATGTTTTTTAGCTTACTTTGTCTTTGTTAGTGATGGAAAGCATCTGATGCCCTCTTTCTTGTATGTGAGGTTAAGTTCTTGAACAACTCCATCCCCAGTGCCAATCAAGATAACAGAATCTTGCATGGTGGTTATTGACGTAACTCCAAGGCTATATTTATCTTTTTCTGGGGCGATGAGTTGTAAAAGCCCTGTCTTCATGCTTATAGCAAGAATATCTCCGGTACTGGTCCCACAGAAAAATCCTTCATCACTTGGGTATAGTGCAACGCAAAGTATTGTTCTTTTTATTTGACCAACGGCGCAATCCACCGGGCGAATTTTCCTATTTGGCAAATCCAGTTTCCAAATGCGAATAGTGTTTCTATGTTGATTAGAAAGCATATGTTACTTACTCCCCAGCAGTGCAAAAGCTTTCTTCGTCACAGTTACTGTAAGAAACGGTGAGGGTGACTCCAGCACTCTGATGCTGTGCAGGACTTCCGCATATCGCTTCCTTCTTTTTGACTGACCATATCACTATGCTGCCGTCATCTTGACCACCAAGACTCGCAAGATAAACGGAATTTGGAGAAAAACTCAAGGACTGAACCTTGACCTTGTGCAACGAAAAGATAGCGTACTGCTCCCTTGTTTCGTATTTCCAAACAATTATGCTTGCCTTAGAATTTGAGAAAAGGAATGTTGATGTTTACCTTGTAGCCCATGTAAGTCACTTGTCCAGAAGCGATGTATTCCCCGTTTTTGCTAACATCCAGACAAACAATATTGTTTGTATGTCCTTGTAAAAATTCCTGCTTTTTATTAGTTATGTGTTCAATAACAACAGTGCATCCCAGAGGGAATACAAAATGTTGCCTATCGGGGTGCACGAAAAATCCTCGAATAACACCTCCTAAACACAGTTTTGAAAGTTATCTCCAAATTAAATGGGTACCATTAAAACCAATAACACCTTCTAGCTTGAGCTTTCCAAACCCAAGATCCTCCTCCTCCATGAAACTTGAATTTTCCTAGGCCTAGAGAGATCTCGAGTGAATAATTATTATTTCGAATTATTGCCGTCGCACGTTATAGCAACGTTTTGTTCCAGTACAGACAAACAAATTTGTTTCGAAGTATTTTTTAAACTTATTGCCAAACGTGCTTCCTCATTACTCGTTACATTTCTCGTCTGTAGTTGCATAAGCATCAAAAAAGTTTACCGGACCCCAAGGAGAGGGTAGGGACGGGGAAATAATGCATGCAAATCATTCATATACCGCAAGGGTTCTAGTGATGATACTTAGGTGGCGACCTTCTGTAATTGAAAAGCGTAAAAGCTAGTGTACTCAAAGGCCACCGTGAAAGGGCCTTATATGGATTACATGAACTTCATATACGTTTGGTTATTTGGTATGCGGACGATTTGGTCGCCTCAACAATTCATATAGGGGATATGGCGCATTGATATACAGCTAGAAAACTTTTTCTGCATACCGTCAATTTGGTAACTATTCAACAAGCAATTACTAGTTTTCCTCTGTTTTGGAATAAAGCCCGCTTCGCGCCGTGATAGCATCATGCAAAATTGGGCACACCGATGGAACCAGGTGTAAGTTGACCACTTTCGTGTCCCATAGTAGCACTATGGAGTGTGCTGCATGGATCACAAAGAGTTTGGGACCGAAAGTTGCTGACAACAGGAACTAACGCGCATGCTCTTTCTGTCAACCAGTGAAAATGAAATATAAATTAATTCTAATTAGGCTGGCGTCGGACATCGTTGTGGAATACCAGGTTTAGAGTCCTGCCGCGCATAGCTTGTTTTCGGAATATTTACAAGTTTGAAGTGCAGAAGAAAAGAAATATTTACGGTAAGCAGCAACTTTAACGTGTAGCAATAGACTGGAGTCCGCTGCCAGTTTGGGTGGATATAAAGTCAATATTGCACATCGGCCAGCAGTTGAGCGAGCAGCCAGAATGTGACCTGGGCAGCCAGTATTTGAGCAAACCTTGAGATTAGTGGGAACTACATGGGTAAAGAAGCCCAGTTTGGAGCCTTAAGTCAAATAAATACTGGGGTTTTTGACGTTTTGGCCAGTAAGCACTACTGTTACGGCCTCCCGATCCGCAGGTCTACATGCGGGCGAACAAAGTCAGTTTCGCAAAGCCACTTGAATTCGTCGCCCCAAACAAATGCAAACGAAACAAAGGACAACGATATTGCCTTTTCTCAAATAATAAATCCATGCTAACAATCCGTAAGCAAAAGTTTCAACTGACAACGGCCACTTGATAGAGACCCCTCTCAGGTAAGTCTTAGGTAACGTAAGGCACAGAAAAGATTCGAAATTTCCAGCCAAACCTGAGATCCAAAGTAAGAAGTTGCAATAACCGTGCAGATTTTCAACCAAGGGTACCGGAAGCTCAACTTCAAATTGACGCACGTCGTTCAAGGCGAAATGCTTAGCGAGAAAAGATTTATACGCATATACAAACAAGAAAGAGAGGAACACTTTCATCGCGTACTACCTTTCGTCTATCAATGACTGCAGTCTAAATTAGCCGTCTGATGAAGGGTAACCGTGGAGGAAGCAATCTTTTGCCTCCTCGACGGGGAGATGGCCAGCTGGTGCGGGCAATTCACACTTGGTGTGGCTGAGCGAAGAGCAAGAAGGGTGATATGGGTTTTGCATCACCCAATGACAGCGTAGTTGTTTATGATGATAATAAAAATAATAAACGTACATTTCTTTATTTGCGCAAGGCATGCTCAAGGCAAAGTGAAATTTGTACAAGGATAGCGCAAAGGAAACACAAATAACACAAGTCCAAAGGAAAATGTGGATGTGTGTGGTAAGTCGGATTACTTCAGAAACACACTTAGAAGCACGATAAGAATCTCCAACGAAATGCGCAATGCACAAACACTCCAGTCAAACGTCAAAAGTAGGCAAATCGTTCAATAAGATTATGCAGTAACCATCAGGCTGCTTTTTAGCAGCAGACTGCGAGTCACTTAGTGTTTAAGTGCTTTAGAGTTGCATATTGCTTGGGTGCGGCGGCAGATGTCGGCATGTGACCGGAATCTGCAGACGTCAATAGCTTTACATAACGGACGGAGACGTTAGACGGAAAAAACGAACATAATTAGCGCATATTTTGATAATGGCAATTGAACCTTATTGAAAGCCAAATAGGTCTCCATTCCAAGTGAATGAAAGAGTCGTATTTGACAGCAATAAAGGGCCGAAAAATCACCGGAGGTAGAGGCGGGGCTTTTATGACAAGACTATGCCGGACCATCCGAAGGACGAGATTTCACGAAAGTGTTTACTCAGGGAGACATCAAACTTTCCATCACTGCTGATTCCATTCGAATGCGGCTGGCAGAGAGCCGGACTAAGAGGTGCGAAGGAAAAGAAAAAGTCTGGTTAAGAAGTGAAAACGGGCCATGAATATGTTCTCCGCTGTCATATTTGTTGCCGGATGTTCTGGTATTAGTTGACAATGCGGCCGGGAATTTTAAAGTATGCGCGCCCCATCCCGGCAGCAATAGCAACGGTGCTTTTGGCTAATTTTGAAGGTCCATGTGGATGCTGCCATCCAAGGCAATCAGCGGCGCAGTTTAGATATCCGTTTGATCAGACGGACCAATCCTGAGCGCTAAATCTGGCTAGCAGGTGTAAAATGCTAGTAGATTTGGTTTCATCTATGTCTGGACGGAACTGATAATACCGCTAAAGCCTGTATGGGGGATGTGAAACACAGCAGAGCAAAGTAATCTAACTTGGGTTCAAGCCTGCATTTATGGTGAACAATAAAACAGAGGCAGAGACAGGCGAATAGAGGCATCATCCATCCTAATTTTGGCCGTGTGAATGCAAAATTAGAGGGATAAATATTGCTATTCGTTAGGATCTGTTAGGGAAGACCAGTTTGGCGATATGGACGCGACCGCCAGAAAATGGCAAAAGCAAGGTAAAAAGTCACGATTTACGACGCAGCCTAAGGAGCTAAGGTAAACTGGCGGCCGTCGGATCCCCCAAGTCATTTCTTGTGGGGCTAGTCGGTGATACACAGAACGGTAAACAGTAGGGGGCTGATTCGGTTTTGTGACCAGAGTTAGTCTGGGTTCAAGGGAGGTTTCGTTGTCTATGTCGGCTATGTCAACATAGCCGACGTTTGCAGCAAAATGAACATTAGTTTAGTATCTTTTAAAGAGGAAGTTGAGGTGCAGTATTGCCAGACGACAACACAGGGGTTTAACACCAAAGAACTCTCGTGTGGTATTGTACCCTAGGCTGGTGGAGAAATCAAAGAGGGTTCTAGTGAATGCCCAATTAAAATTTTCGTTTGCAATCCGACCAACTTTATGACCACACGGGAATTCAATAAGGCGGTATATACGGTGAAGCCCAGCGTTGTATTCGAATGCAATGAACCCAAAAGCCTAAGCAAGAAAATCCCTAGGATCATTGTAGTGGTTCTTTTAGCTACGGCGGATTGATGATAGACGTTATCATGGAAGTTAATAGAGCATGAACACTGAAACTGTAAATCGTGAATCGCTCATGATACAGAAATGAGTATGTCAATTACGAAGGAGTCCTGGAGGGAGCATGGCTTTTATGTTATTAGAGAACCTGTCGACAGGCGTCCTCACAAACCACTTGGAACGCTTCATTCACAAGTGCTCGGGTGAAATGAAATGAACCGGTTTCGAAACAGTAGACAATTTGAATGCTATCCACACAAAGTGCTTGCGAGCCCTGGCTAATGAACATCATTTTGCTAATAAATAACGGAAATAGAAGTGGACCGTGGGCAGTGCCCTGAAACACTGCGCTGGTAAGAGCGCAGGGTTGGAAGAAAACCGTTAATGTTGACTTTTTGAAAGCGATCAGAATGATGAGACAATAACGTATATGGGAGTGGATTTCTTTTCAAGACGCCGGGAGTGGGAAACGCGGTGGATTCAGGTATTGTTGATATGGTGTCAGCGGGATTGTGACAGTGAAAATGGTCGATTAGTGGCATTGTCACTATGGGAATGCCAATATAGGCGGGCGGTTTGGGGCCCTGGATAACATTGAAGAAGTCTCGTGCATGTATCTCTTGGGGTAGGCTCTCATTGTAACCCGCTGGAATGAGCAGAGCAATGTTTGGCATTTAGTACTGTTTGGTCCTGTACTTGCTAAAAAGTGGTCAAAAAAGGAGGCTTGTAAAAGACTGTGGATCGTTTGACGAAACACGGGTATCGACAGCTTGCTAGATAGTGTCCGATGAGGCAAACCTGTATCACACAAAGTTAGTTGGATCAATCTAGTTTAGATGGAGGCTTAGGGGAACGGGAGTAGGAAAAAGGCGTTGGGCCGATGAGGGTTCATGTAAATTAGGAAGCCTGGTGAGCGAGCAGAAGTAGGAGGCAAGTGAGAGACCCTAGAGTTGAAGGAGCTTTCGAACCTTATTAGTATTTATCAGCTAGCTTCTCGAAGGTAGGCAGAGATATGGCTACAGCAGGTGAATAACTTGGAGGTAAGTGCAAATGATGGTTGGCTGACGGCCTTATACTTGAGGGTCTTCGAACTTTGAAAAACTCGTGCCGAAATGGCTTGCTCGACTTTATCACACCAAGGAAGTCATATAGTCGTGGTGTATATGCACGGTGGCTATTGATGTGCACGGTTGGATGACTGATTGGATGGCTGACTAGAAGGCGTGTCCTGTGGGTTTCAACTGACTCTGGCTGAATGACGCTCTGTTGACTCGAAGAACGACGAGTATATGCTTGAAAGTCTATCCGCGGTGGGGTATGTGCCAGGTCGCTGAGATTTTTGTCCTGTCCAAGCATCGGTGGAACGGCAGTGACCTACGCAGTTATAACATCTACACTGGTAGGTTGGGTTAACACAGTTGAAAAATTTGGATGAGCAAGCTGACTGGGTGGTTAGCCGGGTGAAATTAAATAAGGATCTTTCAAGTTTACCAGTGTTTTCTGGGACCAACGTAGATGAAACTTTGGGTTTACTGGTTTCTCGGCAGGTATACTCGCGAGAGGGATGTCACTATCATTGGTGCATTTATTTTCAAATGGAACAGTAACAGGTTTTTAGGAAGAAGAGGTTGGAAAGGCGGTTGAACAATGTAACTGCGGGAGAGACAGATTGTGCGGACTTTTTAAAGGTGTATTTTTTGGGATCTATTGGTTAACCACCGTCTCCAAGCAATTTTGTGTAGTTCTCACTGGGCAGAGGATAGCGAAAACGGCGGGACAATGCGGTCTGCTGCATGGAAAGGCCAGTTTATAGGATACCACGACAACGTACTTCCGGTTTGGCCCTATGAGAAGCTTTATACTGGCACCTCAGTGTTGTCACAAAGAGCGTTCGTGGCAATCGAAATAATGAATACCCGAGAAACCATGGGTAAACTTCTGTGACAGCAGTGTGTACCCCTGTAAGGGACTTCTATCAGTTGGTAAGATGACATTTTGCTAAACGTGTAGTTAGCAACCGTAGCCGAGTTGCTTGTAAATGCCTTGGCCGGTAATTAACCACCAAACTTGAATAGAACTGGTCGGTTATATGGAAGAATATTTTCCGGATCCTAATGGATGAGCGCGAGTTTAATAACATGGACTAGTGTCAGTAGGAGGCGGTCGGGTATTTCAAAGACAACAGTGTCCTTAGCACTCACAATGCCTTCGTATGCTTCTTCAGTTAGGGGTCAAGAGCGTAATCACTGATGTTGGTGTCATTAAATTAATCATCAAAACTGGCTTGTTAAGGAAACAGTGAAAAATTTTCAATCTTTCTGATTTATATTCTGAGTACATTAGTCTGTTCAAGACGTCCAAGGATTTGGAATCAGGTTCAATAAAAAAATGATGATAAGTGGTACTAAGCATGGGCAAGTGGGAATCGGGGCTTGTAAGGCATTTCGGAGTAAAACTGCACGTACATTGCCTTGACTCCGCTGGTGAAGGCACGGTTAGGGTTGTCGTAAGTTGGGAAAACTTGGAAGTGCTAAGTAGTAATAAGCACTTTGGTTGCCCTCCAAGTGAACAGTGGGATAATTTCGAGAACTGTAGGAACGTGTTAATGAAAAGAAGTAAACTGGTCGAAAAGTAGATTTGCTCTTATAGTCAATTACCAAAAAGAAAATTTCTGAGTTATAATAACAAGGTGTTTGAATTAGGGTCAGGTTAGAGCTGAAGGATTGGAAGTCGCGGGTTGAACTGAATGCTATCAAAATGGCCAACCCGAAATTAAGTCAAACTTCAATGCCGGGAAAAATGTCCGGAATTTATCTGGCCAGGAAAAAGGTTTTAACCCCACACAGGATGCCAGGAAAGCTTCTTATTTCACTAGAAATTCAACGGCGGCAGCTCAAAAATCGAAGCGGTATAACGCAGCCACTTGAAGATAAAGCCCGAATAAAACAAGAAATCACCATTAGATAACTGCAGCTATCTTGCAATGCAATCAGCTAATGAGTTATTGGCACTGCAGTGGCATCGATCATTCGGAGAAAACTAACCACACTCGGACAACGTTTTCTCTGCTATTAGATGTGATGCTCCATATTAATCTCGTGAAGTTTATTTGGTTGCGTTTGTTTACCACAGGCGAGATCCACACTCTTCCATTCGCACTGCAGTTTACGAGTGTCCGCTTGAAATCGCCCCGGTTGCGCGGCACCATTTTCTGTGGCTTGCTTTCCAGCTCATTATCTCATTCATGCTATGTGAGCACCATGACATTTAAAGTACACTAGCTGCAGTTTTGAAATCCGATAGAAGGCGCTTCTGCAAATGTTTGCAGACTATTCCAATTGGAAGACCGCGAATATCGATTAGACAGACTCAATCAATCCGTGATTTTCCGGTGTCCTGTTCTTCTTTCTGCCGTTTGATTAGCATGATTTTTATGAACTGTCATAGACAACTCTGTCAGAGATGCAAAGTGTCCATACGCTACTGATTTTACCGTATTATCAGTTGCATTTAAACCGAGATTTTGCCCTCATGACTTTGAGCTGTGGCAGGAAACTTCTGAGTTATCGTGCAAGTCCCGTAGGTTTGCCCAACCACTGGTGCGAATTATCTATGCCCTGGAGGACCCTCCAGAAGATGTTATCACTCCCGTAAGGGACTCGGTAATAAAAACACCAAGGGTGCGGCCACAGTGTCGGCTTTCTTATACCCTACTGTGACACTATCTCCCTTCACGGGTGACCATTTTCTACAGCCTCTGTCGAGCTACCTTGTTAGCGACACAAAACCCATCCATTATCCAATACATATCAGATCCCTAGCTGGCTCCACTGACACGGACTCCGAGATCTTTCGAGGATTGTGGCCGGAGCCATCCCTAATTCACTTTCAGTCCACTGCGAAGACCCTGCGCAATTATTGTTCTTCGGGCAGTGCATCTGGGGCTGCTGACATGATTGCTGCTGCTGTGTGGTCAATGGCGCTTGCTTACTCACTCCCACGACGTCTTCCCATTGTCCATGTGTATGTAGAGAATAGTTACCTGGGTGGCACCACAGTTCCCGACCCGTTGATAGGCGCCTTTCATTTAAGGACAAAGCACGTTTTTGACCACCTGTTCGTAGTTAACAAAAATTTCGAAAGAAACGGGCTCATAAATCAATCTGTCTATACCAGTTTTTTGCCCTATTGTCTCCTGCAAACTCCCAGGCGAAACCCATCGGCCTCTAAACGTACAATTTTCTATTCGGGCCCAACTAACAGAACCGTGGTCAACATTGCATTTGACGGGTAACGTCCGATGGCCGGTCAATGAATGGGACTATAATCGGGGGCGGAGAGGCCCAAGTTCACCTTTTGTTTTACAAATGTAGCCTAGACTTCTGTTTGATTCAGGATCTCACGGATCTGCCTCATACATCGGTCGCGCCAAGCCATGAGTGCCACCGATTCGGTTGTCGGCGCGACTGGCCAGTTCATTCTCTCTTACGACACGAGGTGCTTAGAGATGACCTACAATCATGACGATGATATCTGTAGTAATTTATCCCTGTTAACGTTCTTAAAGGGGTAATGAGGATTGATTTTCTGCAGGACTACATGGGCTGCTGCCGATCGAGTCCTTGTTGGGGGTTAGATTCATGGGTTCCGTGTCGCGCAAGTTTGCAGGAGGCATCGTCGGTACACTTTGCGAAATTTTAAAGTATACTCAGCCGTTATTCGGGGAAATTCCCCTCCTGAACTTATTCATTTGAAAAGTCAAATCTAGTAACTGATCATGTGGCGCATCACCTCACTAATGAAACGCCAGTCGCAGATCGCCCTCGCCAAGTAGCAGCGGACTAGCTTGCATTCTGTGAAAGCAAGTTCAATTGTTTGCTTCTGACCGCCCTCGGAAACTAAGAAGGCATCTTGATTTCTTTATTTCCCATTTCGTATCGATAATTCCCAGAAACTTTTAGACTGGCAAAACTATTCTCCGCACCGCAATCTCAAGTGCTATTTCTGAGATTTTAACATTATTTTTGTCATTTTCTTAAAACGTTATATAGCGCAACACCCTGGTCTCTCATGCAACTTCAAACTGAGCTTCGACAAAAGCGCATGCCACTTATGTACGTTCAGTTCCACATTGAATGCACCACATCCTCCTTCTATCTTCACAACCAATTGCTACTGCTCAATAATCTGGCTTCGTATCCATAAATTTACTGTTCTGGCTGTGTATAGGGATGTTCACCTGCATCTCCCTCCCTTTTTCAGTATAAGCAATTCCTCGCCGTCTACAAAACGGTGTAGTATCCTTACTCGGCCACCTATTTCAGGTATCAACTTCCAGGTTCATCTTCATTTCTTGCCCTGCATCCTCGTCTCTCCCTACGCAAATACTTTGGTTTGTTGGAATCACATTTGGTTTTGACGAATCTAAACGATTCTGTCCAGATGAGACCAGGTTGACATCTTGAATTTTTCTTTTCTCAGCCCTGATCAATATCTCCCTGTCTATTTAAACACTTCGAATCTCATACTATCTCCGTGAATAGAGGGTCCTACGTGGTTTCATTTCTTCCCTTAGTGAAAGATTCCATTTACCGTATCTGCTGATCTCGAGCAATTTTTGAGCTCCAAAGCATGGCATCAAAAGTGGAACCGATTTCTGTGTTTTCTACACTATGAATTTAGTCAGTACCTAGTGCATGCGTCTTTTCTAGCTCGCTCCGTATTTATCTCCATTGTTGTTTTTTACCTTCCTTCCCCCCGAATATTGGTTCCACTCCTTCTACTCGTGACCGCAGAAAAATCACACGCTAGATTAGCCTGCCCGCCTATTTATACATACCCGAAAAGCCCAGATTGCTCACAACACCAGCCATCACACTTTTGGTTGCACTATAGGTTCTAGTACATTCTTGTTCTCAGCTGCTCGTAAAATTGATTATTTTAATCCGCGGCTGGCTGCTAAGCCAGACCTGGATGGAACTCATAAAATCAAAATCACTCCCAAAACCGCGTGAAGCAGATGTACTCTTAGACATTTTTTATCCGGTTTCGCCATCTCTACTGCCCAAACGAACTGTGCCTCCAATATCCGGCCTTTTTGATGTCATTGCCCAACAGACCCTACATTTCGCTGAAAACTGCCACTGAATTTCCCGTTCCTTGATTTACTGCGTTTTTTTCATGCCACGAATTATCCATTCGCCAAGTCCAATTAGTGTTTATTCCCAACATTCATGAATAAGACCAACTTAAGGGACATTCTGATGGCATTATCGATACATTTCGGTCTGTTGCCTGCATGTTGCGGCTAACGACCTGACGAACGTGTTATTTTCTATTGTATAGGCCTCCTGCTGTTGGAACGTGAGTTTTTTGCTTCCGCTTTTGTCACAATCGACGCACGTCAGGATCATGCGCACTGCATGACTTACCGTTGTCTAAGAAATAGCATATTATTTTTCTTATGAAGCTGTTATCTGGCTAGCGCATGTTGCCTATCGTGCATCCAAAATGTTGCACCTTTGGATAATCACTACTGTTCAAATGTTCAGTTTATAACCTGAAGCTATTAAGTACGTATTAACGGCCCCATTGCTCAAACATTGCGCACTTTGAGCTGTAAGCTGACGTTATGCAAATGGCATGGCAGACCGCAATAGGAATACTGCCCAATGATTTCCTCGAACACGCTTACAGTTGGTCGTGCTGCAATAAGAGTAGAATGACCTGCACTCGCAAATGGCCTCTCGGTCCAACATCGGACCTTATTTCCATCAAGGGATGCGACTTGACAAAACTTGATGCCTTTTGATTAAATTGTGTCAAGCTAAACCCCACATTCCATTTCAACTCCTTTCTATCGCAAGAACACGGCTGGAATTCCCATCCGATTTGTCAGCGAGTCTTCTCATCCTCTCAGTAATTCAACACTGTCCCTTGAAGCACCATATTCCGAAATGACTTTTAGGTCAAACTTACTCACAACTGTCTGCCCCAGAGGTTACCAGCCCCTGTTTTGTCCTGAAAGTCTCTTGCACAATTCAAGAATGCGCTGTCCAACCTTCGAAACGCATCCTTCCCTATCAACTTAACCGGAGCGAATATCAGTCTACGCCAAGTTTTGGCAGGTTACCTATACTCTTAGCTCAGCCTCAAATTAAGGGCTCAAAACTGCGGCGAAGTATACCGATATCCCCCTATCCAGCTCCTACTTCAAGGAACATCTCTTCCAACACCACTGTCGACCTCCTGCCTAATGATCATTGTCAAAAGTCATAAGTTTTCATGCCACGCATCAACATACCAAAACATTTTAGCTCACGCCTCTCACTTTTACGTCAACATAGCTAGAATGACAAGCAAACGCAAAACATACGCTGCTAGCTCCTAAGCTGAATAGCGTTCTTTCGCTTTTCTAAGAGCTATCTAAACTTAGCTCTCCACGAACTCTGACCCACTTTGTAAAGTTGCTGTTGTTTATGCATGTATGCGCAACTATATGCTTTGTTTGGACCGTCCAATTAACCCGTTGGATACCAGGCACTCATCGTACCAGGCAGAAACACTCCCGAAAAACTCCAAGGTCTCCACCGCATGCCAATATACAGCAAGTGCTTTCTGGCGACTGCCGATCGGATATTTTTTCCTTAGTTAAAATTTCATACTTTGTTTCCGAGTAAATCCCTAGCATAAGGTCGAATAAAGACACAGGCGGAAAAAGTACTTCAAATAATTCGCTTCATCATCTAGCCGTAAACATCTCGGCAGAACCCGAACTGCGCGAAAACCGCTATTCTTAGTCCCGCCAAACCTCGTGAAAGCTTGTGGGGTCACTCAGCCTGTACTCGTGGGTCTGTTGTTATTGAGACGCATTCAAGCGGAAAGCCTGTTTTTGCACTTTACCCAAAAAGCCACTTTTTCTTTGGAAAAATTGGGACCAAGTGTGAACTCAATGCTTCAAGCAAGGCTGGGAAAAAGCCTTCTACAGCAGAAAAAATTTCTTAGCACTTCGGCAAAATGGCTGTTATCGGTCTAAGAAACTATGCTTTGGATTTATTTGCAGCTGCAGTACGCTCATAAGCCCATCCAAATTCCGACTTAACTTTGATTCCATGGTCCTGATGTAAATATACATATAACGGAAGATCTTTCAAAGAAACTGAGAATTCCTGGCTTGCAGGATCAAGCTTTGCAATTGTATAACGCAATTCATCGAAGAGTGTAATTCAACGATGAACCCGAAAAGAGAGATCAAGTACAAATAAACATTTTCTGGAAGATAAATACGCAAGTAATTTTTTGCACAGCACTCAGCGTTTGGATGCACCGGAGTGCTTGGGAAGATACGACATTTGGTTGAATATGGCAGGTTCCCATAATATCCACTGAAAATGATCCGTGACAAACGACCAAAGAAAATTAAGATTGATGTTTGGAAAACTGTCGAACCTAGACAAAGTGGCTGCACAATATCATGGAGGAGGAAAATGAGCAAGTAATAAAAGATGGGGGCAGAAGCTACAGGTCATGAATTGCACCTCAGTTTCTCTCCTAAGGGATGATGTAAAACCAATTGTCTTAACCTTTTTGACCACTTAGGCGTCATTATTACTTGGCTCGTTACAATTGCAATACTGACAACAGTGAAACTCAACCGATACAACACGAAAACAGTCGAAAGTGGTGAAAGTTTGGGTAATTTTTCAACAGAGCATGCAAGTAGAGCATGAAAATGGCGACCGCGCTGGGCAGTCAACTTTTGCTTAAACAAGAGATCCGGAGGATTAAATCCATGTTCTGTTACAATGGAGAGAAACAATTCAGAAGTTTGTAATAGAGTAGAACGAAGGCCCAGATCATGGCGGACGTTTGTTTATGGCGCCGAAAGGAAACATCACGAAAAACGGGAGGGAATTAAAGGGCAGCATGCAATATGTTGAATAAAATGCCAACGTCAATGTGAAATAAGGATGGATTTTTTGTCACCCTTCTCCAGGGGGTCGATCTTTTTGGCAGTCGCTGGTAGAATAATAGGCTCAACGGAGAAAGCGAACAGAATATTCCTGTATAGGGCGATATTTAAACGAAGAGGTTTATGTGCGGGAGTTTTCGAAATTTTTTACTCCTAATCTGAAGAGCGTGTTAGGCGCAGTCAGCTCAAGCTCCGCAATCAAGAAAATTTGTATGCGCATAGCACAGTACTTTTGTAGGTGTTACCACGCAGATGACTGCCGTCTCACTTATGCCTTCTCAGGCTAATATCAACCGCTTGGCATATACCCCATCCCAGATGCGCCCTCTAACACTTCCTCGTCTTTCCGTCAAACAACAGCATGGCACCCAGCCAAAATCAGTTGAATTCCACAGGAAGCGCATACCAGTGACCTATTCAACTTACCACAAAACCCCGCACTTCATTAGCCATCCTGTTAATTCAGTAGGTCAGCCTGTCTATATATCTCGACTGTCTGGCACTCTCGGCACACTCAACTGGAGCAAGCCATCCCGGCATGAGCTCTGCCAAACCGGAAGGTCCACGAACTCACGAAGGCCTACTAACCGCCGCCCGCAATCACGAGTTGATTGGCCCACTGTATTCATGCCTTCACCATCCTTCGGTAACACAGTTGCCACATTCCAACATGGTACTAATGCCCCTCCTTATTTAGGGCCTGCTGCTAATCCTACCTACTTCCATGCACTTACCAGTCAACCCGATTTAGATGCATTTCCGCCACTCCAACGCCCCTTTCCTACTACTGCACGCCTAACTCCTCACCCCAACTACCAGTATCCTCATAATTTTGCACGATTTACCCCTGGATCCCCTCAGGCTACCTGGCAAACTTCTGATAACTGTGTTTCGCCCTTTGAGCCAGAAACTACCATGAGACCCCTTTACCAACCCACTCTTGTCCAGCGCTCACCCCAATTGCCTCAGTTAGAAAGCACTGCTCTCCTGACTCCCACGAGTTCCAAAAGTAAAGCCTATCCCCAAAAATTTATGCGCATACCTGCTAACCGGCTTTTTCTCCGGCGTTTTACAAAGCCCCTCCAAACTAACCCCCTAGATTGCCAGTCCCGCCATGACAAAGTAAAAATCTGGCCACCTAACACGGTCCCACTCCTAGTGATTCCACATCCCCCACACTGGCATCTAACAACCGGCTCATCAACTCCCAAGTGTCATCTATCACCTTCGTCTTCAGCCCACAACTCCATTAACAAAGATAGTCCCTCGCCGGCCAGTATGCCTAACTCTACTGAACTTTCTCCCTTATCACAGCTATGCACTATCCGAACCTCTAATGTATCCCTTGATTATTTGACCCCCAGCGAACCCATCTCTTGGATATCACGCGGGCTTGAATGTTCCAGCGAATTTTTCCTACCCCTTCTGAACTCACGCTCACTGACTCATTAAGTAAGGGAGCTGAGACTGTCAGCAGATAAAAACTTTTACGATATTATTTTGGTAACAGAGACTTGACTTACAGACCACAGTTCCACTCCGTCTTTTTCACCGCCGGGTTATACGCCCTTCCAAACCAATAGATCGAATCGTAGAGGAGATGGTTGCCTAGCCTACGTAAAGCAGCCACACAAAGCTTCCGTTCCCCATCACCCATTTCTTGATTCTGTCCCTGACACCATTTGGCTTCTGGTACAATTGCCCGAGCTCTCAATCCACACAGGATGCATTTACCGACCACCAAACTCGAACAGTTCTGATATTTCCCGTCTAACCTGAGCCTTCATTTATCTTTCTGGTATCCCCTCCGGCCGGA
The DNA here is from genome assembly GCA_008360955.1 of Fasciolopsis buskii. Classification (NCBI taxonomy): domain Eukaryota; kingdom Metazoa; phylum Platyhelminthes; class Trematoda; order Plagiorchiida; family Fasciolidae; genus Fasciolopsis; species Fasciolopsis buskii. The sequence continues at coordinate 55,857 of LUCM01009129.1, forward strand.
ATATATGATCCTCTTTATCCGCTCCACCTAACCTACTCAAAGTTGTTTTTGAAACGCACGCTGAAGGATGGACTTAGCATGTGACTACGCCCACAAGGTTTCACAATATCTTAGACCTAGTTTTTACGCATAGCACTCCTAATGTTAAGCTTTCAGTGCTAAACCTTTCCCTGGAAGTGACCACAAGATGGTCCATGTAGCTTCCCTCTCCTTAGCAAACCTTCATCATCTTGGTGTGCCCACCATGCCTCATCTTTCTATATGTCGACTCGTTGGGAAAAAATCCCTGACTTTCTGAAAACCCTTGATTGGTCCAGCTTCCTTTTATCGTGTGACTCGCAGAGTGCGGCAGAAGACCTTTACGCAAAACTTCTTTTTACTATTAATCGTTTGTCCAACGGTAACTACGCGGATTATCGCACTGGATATCTCACCATAACCCCAAGCTGGCACCAGAGTCTGACTACTTTTCTCTTGCGTTTCAGATCTCGCATCCGCAGCAGACGCGCTGCTAACGCTTCCGTCCTCTTACCGGCTATTCCGAATCTGCTACCTATCATTCTTGTTAGCAACCTGTTAGCCAGAACTGTCGCTCGAGTTCTGGCCCGGTCAACGGTAACTACGCGGATTATCGCACTGGATATCTCAACTCGCGTTTCTGCGATCGATTAAAACCGCGATTGCTGCTGTCTCCGGAACGGCCTGTGCACCTCATTCCCCACTCGTACTGCTGACTAAGATCAAAGGATGCGACAACGCAAATGACAGCCTAGAGGACATTTCTGGCTATGTATTTAGGGAGTGTTCATACACATAACCTCTCTTATCTGATGCCTCTCTCGGCACTGCCTACCACCATCCGTATGTAGATATTATCACTATCCTTGGAGTTCCGTATCCAAAGCTCCACGAATTTCCTCCAAATAGTTTGAGACGATCTTTTCCGCTCTCGGCATTTTTGGCCATTTGTTGTCAGCTACGTATCTCATCCAGTTTGCCTGACGTTCTGCCTAGTTTTCACCAATCCCATCCAATTACCCCATTACCACTGCTTGTCGCCTCTTCAGCCTCACGTTTCCGTCCATTACATAGCGCTCCCGACCTTTGGTGTCTCTGGCCATTTATCGATATCCACCGTTGGGCTCCGTCCATGATGTGCGCCAGCAATGAGCACATTTAGTGCACTTAAACACGAAATGACTCGCAGTCCGCTGCTTCCAAACAGTTCCAGGCAGCTCTTTTCGGTCTTGAAAATTAAGTTTTCTATTTTTTGCTCTTTGCTGCCATACTTGTAATTTCCCCACTGCTTTGCAGTATCTCATTTCAACTTCCAGTGGGGTTCAGCAATAACCCAATATTGCTCCCACCCGCTTATCCCATTCGACCTCTATCATCTATATTTCCTGTGCATCATTCCTGTACAAATTTGATCTTGCCTTGCGCATGCCTCCCGCAAATCGAGAAATATACAGTATTACTATAATTATAAATCTTCTAGTTTTGGGCACACTTGTAGTGGGTACGGTGAGATGTCACTGTTTAACCATGCAAGCTATCTTCATTGTTTTGCTTTAGCACGATCTGAAAACCAGATCTTTTTGACCGACCTGGATCTGCATACTCAGTTCTTTGAGATAGCTTAAAATAACGGGGGAAGCGACAGTCTGCAATATATTCCAAATGTTGTTTATAGTGAATGAAAAAGGAAAAAATAGTAGACGGCTGAAAATTAGGGGCGATAACTGGGAAATTAGGAAGACATTTCCAAGTTATTGACATGTCTGCGAGTTGGACAACGTTGGGCGTAGTGGTGTGCCAGGGGGTAGTAAACGTTCAATTTACCCAGAGGTCAGGGAGGGTTAGTTTTGCGTATTGGCTCTAAGACAATGGCACACGTGATTCTTTAGTTCTTTCAGATCGGGTTGCATGGGACATGAAAGCTATCTAGAAATAGGGGCTTGTTTGAAAGTTAGGCCTTAGATAACCTGGTGAGTACGCTCGGGTCCGGTGGTGCGTTTATTCTTTGGGCCATGGAGAATACGGTGGAGAATTCGAAGGGTAATAGGGCGAAAGAAATCGGATGGACGACGGCGACGGGCCAAATTAAGGAGGGAATGTAAAATAATTCCGCCAGTGGGAGCGACTCAAGACGAAGGAAAGCTGGAAGATTAATTCGTCATCATTGACTCGCAGCAAAAACGACAAGGTCGGATAAAGCTTTCGCTGGTATGATTTATGAGTAGCAAAATGAATTAGGAACAAAATCATGCTTGACGCTCAATGACAGGACACTGACATCTTTCAGTTTCAGGCTTATGATATTAGAAGTGCACCTGCGAAAGAAAAAGTTGCAAAACGAGTGTTAATGAGTTTGAAGGTGATTATATGACGGCTGTTATAGGGAACGTGAGCATGCGTGGCCGGGTACACATGGAAGACAGGTGAGGTGGGGCGGAAATTAGAAGGGCAGGGCATGGATATTAGGGGAAAATCCTGTGCGCTAACACCGCACCAAGTTTACATCGTTGGTACCGGTAACACCAGGTTTGCAAGCTCAGGGTAGGTTACCCCTTCGCAGGATAGGGTATGGGCTCATGGGAAACACCCAATGCTGAAAGTGGACCAATTGCTTCACAGCGCGATTTGTTTTTTTTAACAGACGAGTCACCAAGTCCATATAGCAACTTTCCGCCCGATCATAATTTTCTACGTTTCGGCAATTTTTACGGCTGCTTTGTGGTGATCTGTTTTCGTGGCGTTCGTAAATCATGGTCCTGTTGCTATCATGGCTGGGGTTTCACAGTACAGAATTATAAAGTAGAAATGTAGCAAAAGGCAAGCAAGCAAAGCAGTCCTATGAGTGTTTTGTAGGACTTACTTGGAGATATAAACATATCCACAACAAAGCCTGATTACGTGTCACCACAAAAGTCACAAAGCGACCAAATGTGAACGGGTGCCTCCATGATCCAACGAGTTATACAGGATGGCTTATCTCAAGCCAACGATCCAATCATGCCTAGAAGCTCATTGCGTAGGGGCGTGGCAAAGTAGTCTCCCCGAACTCCCAAGCCGGGGTTGATCTAAGTTAGCAGCCCAGTCGGAAACGAGTGGAAAAATGAAAGATTCAAGTAGATTGGCTTCCACTCAGCTATGCATAATCCGTGGCCTTGTAGTCAAGCTCTCGTTAAAACAAAAGGCTTTGGTTGAAAACACTGATCATTCTTCCGTTTGGTGGCCTAACTGCTTCCCAGCACCAGTCCATCAATCCCCGTGAGTAACACGCAAACGAATAATTCCATAGTGCACCCGTCGTCGCGCAGGATAATCCAGACCGCGCTGCCAATTGCATCGTGCGTAGCTGGGGTGGGTAGTGATAAGTATGCTACTGCTCAGAGTTCCCTCTCTTTTATTCAACCTGTCTCTTCTGTCTCCAACCCAATCTGTTTGCCCCTTCTGCCTACCCATAGTATCTCCATTGATAACACGCCCGATACTCGCAACGGTTTATTGTCAAGTAGTGTAGTAGGTGGTTTTCAGTTTGTTAGCCCACATTTTCTCAAGCCTCGTCAGCCTCTGCATCCGGGTACCTTCAATGTGCACACTTTAATGCAGACTGGCCAACTGGCGTGTTTGGCCCTGACAGTGGACTGACTCACTTTCGATTGATGTCTGGTGCATGAGTGGGACACGAATTCAGGATTCGAGGTGAGTAGAGTAATTCAACTAACTGCGCCAAACGTCTCGTCAAGATATTTTCGCACTTCAGGAGACGAAGCAGCTTAAGCTGTGGGTCAGCGTGGTGTAGGAATAGTCTTGAGTGAGAAGGCAGAAGCAGCCCTTCTAGACTGGATCCCAGTCAACAGTCGCTTGTGTGCCACGAGACTTCAGGGATCAGTCGGCGTCCAGGAGAATAACTGTGGTAAACGCGTAGTTTATTTGTCATCCTGCCCTATGCTCCAACAGACTGCAGCACTGACATGCAAAAAGACGAGTTTTACGATAACCTCGTCACTCTTGTTCGGAAGAGCAAACGCTCTGACATTGTAGTGGTAGCAGGTGACTTTAACGCACAAGTTGGAAAACTGAGTGCATCGGAGTCCTGTTTAGGTGGGCGATGCGCCTTGCCTGCACAGCGAACAGACAACGGGGAAAGACTTCTCCAGTTTTGCGCAGGCAATAACCTATCCCTATCTAGTGCGAATTTCCGACACAGTCCGCGTCGCACAGTGACATGGTGTTCTAACTCGACGGGTACTTTGAGTCAGATCGGCCATATTACAGTAAGCTAACGTTGGCGCGGTTCTCTCCAGAACTGTAGATCACACTGGTCCACGTACGTCGAATCGGACCATGCGTTGGATTTCATGCCATTTTTGCTGCAGCTGAATGGCCATCGACGCAGGAAGCAAACCCGATTGGCTGTCGAACGTTTGTCTGATTCGGCTGTTCACAACAGCTACGAACAGAAACTATCCGAGGGACTGAGAACTGCGACCAATAGCAATGTAGACGATCAGTGGGATCAAATTAAGCAGCCTACGCATTTGGCAGCAAATTTCGCCTGTGGTCCCAGATCTAGTGTTCATCAGAAACACTGGATCTCACAAGCGTCGCTAAGTCTAACGGAGCAAAAACGCCAGCTGCCTAACTACAAGGAAGTGAATAAAATGCGTCGGCAGTTGCAGCGTCAGTTGACCATAAGCCTTAGGAATGATCGCGAAAACTGGTGGGTTAAGGTAGCCGAAGAGATGGAAGTGGCGTCCGCTTCAGGTAATAGTCAAAGACTGTTTAAGCTTATACGCGACAGCGGTGGGCGGCGAACTTCGATTATTGAAGTCGTGTGGGATAAAAATGGAGAGCTCGTCCATGGTAGACAGGAAAGACTGGACCGTTAGGCAGAGTATTTCAAGGATCAGTTTAACTGGCCATACGCTATCGTATCTAGTCTGGAGCTGTGAATCCATTGGAGGCGTCAATTGATCCCCCAAAGTAAGTGGAAGTGCATTCGAATATTCCATTTCTGAGGACGGGAAAGGCTGCCGGTCCCGACGACCTTCCCCCAGTTCTTTTCAAATTGGGTGAAGAAGTGCTGAATAAATCACTTACCTCCTTGCTTCGTGATATTTGGAACGAGGAGCGTATCCCGCTATCGTGGGGTGAGTTACTGATTATGCCGGTCTTCAAGAAGGATACATGGAGTTGTTGCAGCAATCACCGTGGGATTAGTTTAATTCCGATAGTTACTAAGGTGTTAGCTTCGATAATGCTGCGCCGTTCGATACCGATTCGCGAGAGTAATATCTGCGAAAAACAGGCCGGATTTTGGCCAGGTCGAGGTTGCATCGACCAAATATTCACTCTCCGATAGATACTCGAAACGCGCCACACGCACCGGCGCCCTACGATCGTAGTCTTCCTCGACTTGAAAGGTGCTTTCGACTCCGTGGATTGACCAGCACTACTCAGTGCTCTTCACCGGAAGGGTATGCCAACGACGTTTGTGAACCTGTTGCGAGCATTGTACTCGCATACATATGGTCGCGTTAGGGTATGCGATGAACTGTCACGTTCATTCGAAACAACTAGTGGCGTTCGACAAGGGTGTCCCATCTCTCCATTCTTGTTCAGCTTCGTCATGGACGAGGTGATGGAAGATGCTTTGGGAGGTCTCCGGGATGTAGGAGTGGAACTGGAAATTGGAACTAGATTACGCAGACGACTTTGTGTGCCTGTTCGAGTCTGCAGACCATGCACAATGCGCACTAGATAGACTGTCGAGATCGGTTGCTCGGTTCGGCATGTGCTTTCCACCTTCAAATTGATAGTACTGTTACAGGACTGGACGGCAGCAGCGCCGAACTTGATACTGGATGGAGAAAAAAACTAACGACTGTTAACCGTTTCACCTACCCTGGTTTCTGTGTGTCTAACCACGGTAGCTTCGCAGTGCAGACAAACACCTGTATAACTAAATTTCGAGCACCTTACGCTAGAATGAAGCACTTGTGGCGTCGATCTGATATTTTACTGAAGTAGAAGGGTCTTGTGTGCTCTGTCGCAATGTGCTCAGTTCTGTTGCTTGGTTGCAAGACATGGAATTTTTGAGTGGGATCTGTTCGTCGACTAAATGTTTTCGCTCACTGATTTCATTTTATATCGAATCAAAATGATTGAAAGAGTGCGTTTGTACAGTTAGACTGTGTTTCTTATGTTGGCTGCAGCAGCATCTTATATTTTCCTGCCTGTATAGGTCCATCCACTGTTCCCCTTAGATATTCACTCTTTATCGAAACACAACTCTGGGGAAGAGGCAGCGGTCAGTGTGGCTTGCCTTGCTGTTTAAAGCTGAACGATGATGATGATGATCATGATGACGTTTCTTCATTTGTCTCTAAAGTGGAAAATAACTTATCAGAAAAACGATGTTTGCTCTTCTGCTGTGGTCGGAAGGCTGCGGAGCATGCATGCAAACAGAACAGAATGAATATCATGAGAGGCAACATGAGAAAAGAGTTAGAAGAAAGCGAATACTGAATCAGTGGGAGTTCTTGGGGCAAGGGAATTACATTGCTTCTTTAAAAGAAGGTAGTGTGAGTGGCTGAGGATTTTAGGAAGGAAATAAATTGAACGGGACATTATGTTACATTCGATGACACGCTGTGGCCTGAGATCCAGTACCTTTTCTTCACCATATTTATTGATATGGTACCCAGGTTTCAAACTGCAGACTGTAGGGTAGAAGATGGCGTCAGGGTAGATTTTTAGCAAACGATGTTCAGTTGGAGGACATGGGTGACGCTTAGGTAAGCATTTAGGGCAGCCCAAAATTGGATTGGTTCTGTATGCACCGAACGTTTATAGGAAATTTGTTCTAAAGCTTGGAAGAAACAACAAGAAAGAAGGGCCGCCTTAAACAGGATCTGGCAATTCCTGTATGGGTGGTTAGAGAAGAGGGTAGGGGCTGGTGGAGAAGGAAAGCCTATCCACCAGGTTATGTAGAAAAGCCAGGTTAATTTTCAATCACTGTAGCCAGAATGGCTTAGGTCTGAGGGCTGAACAGCGTTCTTTGTAATTTAGATTCGTTGACTAACCCATAGCTTACCTGGTGAATGCTTTTAATAGAAACCCTGCCCGACTTTGATCTGCTGAAGTATATCAAAAAGCCATACTCATGAAGTGGTCGAATGTGTGTACCATAAATACAGAAATTGCTGTAGGATACTTTCATTTTGCGAAAATCAGACTTATAAATTGCCTTGCTTTGGCCGACTGAATAACTACTTGCGCTGAAAAATTTACTGGCGCTGTGTAGTCAAGAAAAAGGTAAGAATTTTAGGTCTACATGCGATAGGAGATCCTTGTAACAAAATTGAATGTTTAGGTAGTGCACATATATGTGAATAATTCGCTTTCGTTGGTAGAGAAGTTCATCATCCAGGAGATACATTAATCGTCCAAAGCAAGCAAATTGACGCAGATTTCTCTGACCGCAGTGCTAACTACATTGGGCTTAAAAAGGTGAACTATTTTTATGTCATCAGTACACAGAAAAGCGACACCGTGAGACATTGAATTTAGTGGGACATTTATATAAGTAAGGAATAACAAGGGACCTATTGCTCCACCCTGTATAACGAAGCTAGTAGAGGGTCTGGGACTAGGGGAAACTGCGCCATTGGAGACGATATGTTCTCTTAGGGTTAAGTAAGACGAAAGCCGTGATAGAAGATCAATGATACCTTCTGCATCTGGGACGAAAAAGGCCATTTTCCTGTGCTATTTCAACGCTACATGCCTCTTTTGAATGCATGGCCTGCTTACTGAGCCTCAGAGAACTCCACGGGTGACCACCCTTGTGTCCAAACTAACTTGCTTCACTTGGACGTAAAGGTCCTACCACTTAAAACTTCACCTATTAACTTCTTCAACTTAACATGTATGCCAAAATCCTAAATTCGGTAGCAAGAAGTGATGATTTACTGAGTCAGGACTTTACTGAGGGTGAGATAACACTTCCACCGGCATGTCGTTATTTCGTATGCGAGTTAACTTTTCTAAGAACCGCAAGAGTTTTGTTAGGCAGGATGTGTTTCAGATATCCATGTTGAGCGGGGCACGGCTTGGAGTGTTGCGTCATGTGTGTTCCCTGGTAATGCGTTCTAGCACTTTGCGGATGGCCCTTGTTAGGCTCAATGGTCTGTAATTCTGCGCTTCCGAACGTTAGCCACTCTTATAGATAACCACTACCATTGCAGCTTTCCACACCCGTGGCATACATCCCTGCTGCAGAGTTATTTTGTACTGCTCGCACATCATTCTTGCTAAGAAGCCGGCCATAGGCTTTACTATATTAGGATGGATCTAATTTGGGCCAACTAAATAATCGACGCTTCTATCCTTGAATGCAGACGAACCACATCCTGTTACCTGCAGGGAGTCTAAAACTGGTCGGATTAGGAGATCTAACTCTCCATTAGAGCTCCCATCCAACCGTGGAGTTCCCATGCAAATGGGTTTCGGAAGATGTGGGAGCAAAAGCGAGTCGTGGTAAACCAGGAGAACTGAACTTTAGGATACTTTCTGACAGAGGATAAGTAGAATCTGAAATCAACTCGGCGGCAAAAACTTGCATGTGAACTGGCTTCGATCACACAGTTTAAAGGAGGCATGAGACTAAAAACTGACGGTCCTCGGCGGAGAATTTTAAACCCACTGATAGATTAAGTTATGAAAACAGCAGGGCAGTAAAAAAGAACTGGAAAAAAATGTTGGTATACAAATAGTCAAATGTTATTCTGGTACCTTAGTGGTGTGGAAGCCTTCTGAGTCGAAATGATAACCTTCGAAGATTCTTTACGCTTAAGGAAATGTGAAAAATTCACTTTGGATAATAACTCACCTGTACTTCATATGATCAACTCCGGAAATTGTAAGTTCGTGAATGTCGGTTCAGGTTGGCTGTCTGACCGGGATCGAGAAAACAGAAACTTCTAACGTTTAAATGTGTTAGGACATCAACAGAAATTTCGGGAAATCTAATAAACAGTAAGCAATTTATTTAAAAAGCTTTTAAAGTCTTCGCTGTCAGAAGTAGTCTGAAAGAGAGCAACAGATAACGAAAGTCACTGATGTATTTGCAGAACAGAAGCGATTCCGTAAACACGAGCACTCTGAGATAGATCTGATTTGTTAATTAGCGGTCTTGAATGTTTCACTGACTAGTCTTGTGTACTGGGCTCGGTTGGTAAAGTAATCAGATTTCTATGACAACCAGGACCTAAAACAGCCAAATCTCCGGAGTTTTGAAGATGAGAGAGATCACGGGACAGAACCCATTGTAGAAACAGCTGGTGACGCACTGAGGCAAAAAGGGAAAAAAATTACTGAACTAACCCGAAGAAATTTGCGTAAATCGAATTTCAAACTAGGTCTCAAGAAAAATTAAGAACCACGAAACCGACTACGAATGATCCCTTGACCAAGCGTGATACATGAAGACTGTGCGAGAAATCTGCTCAGAGTAACTCCATAGTCTCCGGAAATAGTAAGGATGTTTACGTCCCTTTTTGGTGAAAAAATGGGTGCAGCCAAAATCGAAGAACTTACTGAAGTAAGAAACCAGGTTACTCAGCGCATTTTGCTTTGTGTATCCTAAACCTGGAAGAAGCACAGGGCGTTTTGTAAGAATTGGAAAATTGAACACCTCAAGTATCACTGGAGTCATGCTGATGCTACCGGAGGCTTTCAATCTGTCAATAATTTATTGTTAAGTTTCAGGCTGGTTGGAAAAGCATGCGGTCCATGGCATTTAAACCAGAAAGGATCCGAGATCCAAATATGGACAGTCTGTGGCCGGTAACGTCTATGGGCGAACCAGTAGTGGGAGTAGTTTGACGAGGAGAAGCAAATGTTTAAAAGCCGTATTTGGAATAAATGAATCCATACTACTAGTGTTTACAATAAAAATATGTTGCACACTTTTGTTCACGAGAGACGTGATTGTACCCATGAAAATGAATGCTTTCAATTCAGTGACTAAAGGTCGGATGTCAGCTGTGAACAGTTCGATGAAAGACCGACCAAGCAGGTTTGCTTACCCGTACAAACAGACCAAATCTTACCCACTTTACCACACCTAAGAAATTTGACTTTAAGGAATTCGGAATATACCTTGGGATGTCTTTGAGCACAGAAGATATCAGTATATGTATTTAAGTGCAAGAATTCCTGCTCAACCCGGTGTGGAATTAGAATGCAAAACAGTGTCCAATGTACTTCAGTATGTTGATATAGTTTTTATTGGAATTTGTATAGCGCTAACATGAAAAGAAGATAGGAACATGAAAAGTCAGCAGCCCACTCATTATTGAGTATCGCATCCGCCACATGTTGAATTTTGCTCTGGATATTTGCATTTTTTCTTGGCAAGACAGGTAATCTTTCAGATTTTTGATCTGTTAGGTTTTCCGTGAAAGTTAATTCTCGAACAAATTCTTCTGGTTCTGATTGACTTTTAGTATTTGAGCTGGTAGTGTTAGTGAACAAAACGAAGATAGAAATTTCTTCAAAATGACCTGATACATTGAACAGTATTTGACCTACGCATCTTCTGTTGCTTCTTAGTAATTAGCAGTCGAGTACAGCGGCCATCCGGTTGCCACTGCGTGCCAGCACGATCCCAGCGGAAGATCGAAGTTCATTGCTTCCGAAAAGCCTAACATGCGGAAGGAAGACACGACACACTGGAGCTTAAGCACCGTGACTGTGCTGGATGTTTGCCCTCAGCCTAACGGTTATTATTATGGTAATACGACAGAAAGGTATAAAGGACCCGAACGAGATCAACCATTGGACAACAATTAACAGAATGGATAGCAGTGTTAATAGCGCGCACCTCACTTTCATAGTGCGTTAGTGAGTAAATGACGGAACGCACTGTACAAATGAAGTAAAAAAAATAAGTCCTTTCAATTAATCATTGAGGGGTTTTAGCAGAAAATTGAATGCCATTACCAGTAACAAATACAAGAGATACACCTTCTCCACTGAATACCTTGTATGGATTCCGACGTAGGCGAGGTTGTAATTCTGGCCACCGTGAAAAAAGCATCAGCAAACACCAATGTATGGTAACTACCCCAGAAAAGGCCGCAGTGAGTAGCTTGTACACACCGCCACGACTTAGGAGGAACTGGCCACGGAACCAACGGGGCTTTGAATACTGTTTTTACAAGCGCTTCTTTTATTTTTAACAGTCCTAACAATGTCTACAGTCAGTTCTGACTACCAACACGTTATCTGCGTCATCGGCTTCAACTTATCATTTCTCAGGTGCTCAGAAGGCAAATCTTAAAGTAGGGCTAACGGCAACGTCGGAGGAACTACAATAAGGCTATTGAGAGATAGCAAACCATCTGGGGTAACTGATAGATTCTCACAATGATCAAAGAAAGCTGGAAATCGTCACTTTTCATTAATGGTCTATCTATGAAACAGCACTAAAACTTTATGTCCAAAACACTTACAGGAATCTTGGATTAAGCCTTCTAGCCGCATGGAATGTGGCTCTAGCAATAGATGATCTGAGATCTGAAATGGGTAATTATCCCGAGGTAGGAGGTCTGCATGCTGGGTGCTTTTCGTACGTTGGTGGCTGATATTGTAGTCGCAACAGCTTACTGTAATACTTCAACGATGAACCATTATGACCTACGATTTTGCTAATGAGTCTGAATAGACAAGAATTTTAAAGCTTCATGGTCAATGACAACAGCAAATTTCATCCCGTAGAGAAATTTGTGGAAGCGTTTGACTACCCAATGCACTGCATGCGTTTGAGAACATCCCGTTTTTGCTTCCGTGAGCCCTCTTGGAATGTGAATCACGGTTCACCCATTTTGTTTCCGAACTGCACGAATAGCTTTGGGAGAAACAATTACAAATTATAGCCAAGTTATCATTCCGCAAAATCAATTAATAAGTACATCTGGCTGAAGAGAAGGTAGAAGATCTTGCAGTGTCTTTTCAAGAAATGAACAGCATGGAAAACACCTCTCAGAAATGATGTCAAACAAGCAACCCGTCTTATGTGAAACGTATGGGATGAATCGAGAGTAAAACTGTAGAGCACCGAAAATGGAACAAAGCGAATGGGCATTATTGGAGGAAGGGAAACCAACTAACAATGGAAGTCGCTTCGGGTCCGGTGAAAATTCAGCAGAAATGGTTTTATATCTAGGGCAAGAGAACCGCATGACACCAAAAACACATTCCTGGGGTTGAAAGCAACTTTAGACTGAATGAAGCTTTCGAGTATATGGCATAAATGAGACCCACGTATCTCTTTAAGGGGGCAAAGAACACTATATAATCTTGGTAAGAATCATCATCAAGAAGACCAGCAATAATAGAACTGAAGGACTATTGAAAAGTGGAAGCAATAAATGGAAACAAAATCGGAGAAAATTGTACATATAGAGAGCGAACGGGGTATTTATAACCGTCAGAAAAATGGATGTAGTCAAGCGAGGTTTATAACTAGGCAACTTCCAGATCAGTTTTCGAAAGAATCTTTGAACCCACTGATAGAAAAAGTACGTCCTCTGTTTATTCACTGGCACATTTGCACCGTAAAACTTATTGTTCGAAATCAACTGATGGTCGTTACAGATCCATGGACTTTTGCCATTAACTTTCATCGGAGTTAGATTAGGCGTGCAACAGTTTGACGATCTAACGAGCGTAATCAGTAACCCTTTGCACATAGTTTTCAGGGCGTGGTATTCTGGTTTAGGTAGACCACAGTGTATAAAAAGCCTCTCGAGAAAAATGGAATCATCAGAGATTACCAGTTCAACGGAAGCACTCAAGAATAACTTTCATCATCAAACACATCAGATACTTCATGTTGAACGGTAAGCAAAGAAACGTGTACACGTAATTTACGGAAAACATTGAGTCCGATTATGGACGGGCTCGAACCTGAAATCAGAAACGCACAATTAATTGGGGAAGAATCAGACTTGCGAGTATGAATCAAACAAGATCCAGGAATAGGTAAAGAACGACCCGTAGCATAGCTAATAGTTCTAGAGTTTAACCTGATTTGGGACAAAGAATCAAAGGAGAGCAAGTCAATCTTGGAAGTAGTAGACTCAGCACCGCCTGTATCATCGATAAAGAAGCGATAAATACCACATGGTGTAGGCAATTTCTTAAACAGGTCGGGCGATTCTTCACGTAAAAGGAACAAAATGAGTATGGATAACTCACTGTTAATGGAATCCTAGTTTGATTGCGAACCAAGAGTAATTCGGCAAGTCTCGCGGCAACGACGAACTGATCTTGCCATGAAAAGAATATCGATTATTAAAGTGGATTTGAAAATGGACGCTGCAGCTGCCCACATGAAGCACATTTATCGAGTTGCTCCTGATCTGAATTTTGGGAAGTAATTGGCACCCTTGGTCTACCAGACTTCGTACGACAACAGCTTGAACTTTGTAGATCTAGAAGAAGTGAAGAAATCTAATCAGCTGCTGAAGTTCTTGCCACATGACATCCTGGTATTTCCTTGAGAACTCTCGCTGAGCACATTGAGAAACACACAAGTTGGCGAGCAAGCTCGTTTTCGGTGATTCTTACTCATGCCATTGCAGCACTATATATTTGGAAAAATGTCCTTTTTAGAAAGGATCGAACTAGTTAGATAAAATTATGGGCGGGGAAGGAATTTGTGGTGTTACATGCATGACATGCAATCCATCTTCACAATCCTGAAGAGTGCCCTGAAAAAAAATTGTGCTTGTGCTTCGACTACCCTGGCCCATCTTCCTTTCCACTGCAAACCATGGACAACAAAACAGTTGGCACGACACGTTCGTGTGCATTCAGATTATGCATGTAACATCATAATGCTTTACTCCACCCATATTTGTATCTGGCAGATCCAATCGTTGCTGAAGAGAATTTTTCCAAATATATAGTGATATAATGACATGAGTACGAATCCTGATATTTCTCACAAATAATGCGTATGTTCTGCGGCATCCGACCTTGAAAAGGCAGCAATCATTGCTGAGGTTCTGGAAAATTGACAGTCTCAAAGTTGGTCATCCAGGTGCTGGCCTTGGTCACATTCCGAAGCTTGTGCCTGGGGTTCAAGTTTGAAACCTCGAACGGAATTCTTTTCTGCGCGAGTGGGTTTTGCTCTTTCAGCGGCAAAACAAAATTCACAAGCCTGAAATGGGATTTAGCCTCTCGTTTGACAGGTTCACTGGAGTTGCTGGAAAAACCATATTTTTCACTAATGCATAAAGATTTTCCCAATAAAATGTAAGAAGATATCGTCTTATCATCACAATTTAAAACACCAGATTTCAAATCCTTCAGATCATCTATCACAGTGTCTAGCGGTGCAGTTAGTATCAAGTTCTTATTTGGTCGAATACCTCACGGGAATTCCGTGCAAGAAGGAAAAAATTCAAAGTACAAGAATCCCACGTGGTCTACAGTGGAATTACAACGCAAACAACATACAACGTACTGCGGTATATTCGCATAAGGCACGCTAGAATACGTACAATATTGACACAGAAATACAATAAGAATATGAGGAGCCCGCGACCCTGACAATCGTGGTCATCAAACGCGCGTTCCGTCGCTTACATTGTTGAAAACCGTGCTGGTGATTGAATAGGGATTGCTTTTTGACATTGCTCATCACACACTGATTTCCCCAGGCAGGAAGTGGATGGGAAGTTGTGATGCTGACCAGCAATTAAGGCTCCGACTTGATGACAGCCCGAAGTCTAGGCAAGGTTCACAGACCTAGTCTACATATTGCTGCGCGTAACGTTGAAGCGCGAGAGGTTGCTGTAAATCACGGCGAATACTTCCATCTATCAGTCGGTCACGTAATTGGACTTCGAGGGATGTGCTTACAATGGTAAAAGGAATTCCGCAGTCGATTGGTTCGACTCTCGCGTCAAACTTAAATTTTCCCCTATCAGATTTCTAGAATATCGGCAAGTACAAAGAGCCACTACATCAAATGCTCCAACGAAGAAAACCGAAATGAATTACGAGCTTTTGGGTGCGCTAAATTTTCGGTCAAAATAAACATCACTGCCAACAGCACAGTCCGGCGATTACTAATCAGAGTCCAATTCTTTAAGTATGAATCACCAAATTTGAAATTTCTCAAAGCAAACATTCACTTCCCGAGCGATAGATTGATTACTTAACAATCACAAATTTCAAGGATTTCTGGTGAATGAAGTTTAGAAAATCACCGACCGCAACGTTAGCTTTGGCAATTTGTGACAATATGGAGATTTCTCAAGGGTCGCTTCCCGTCGGTCTGAATGACCTCCGGAACCTTGAATCGCTAAAAGGAAGGAGCATGGGATTAAGGAGAGAATTTAAGCTTGAAATTAACAAAGTCTCTACGTACGAGCAGCTTTTAATACTTTCAGTTAATCGGACTGAAAGTCCACTTACAGCCAATGCGAGAATATATCGGTCGAATCATTCGAAAATGGGATGCTCGTTGGAAGTGTACGTTATTAGTTTGGAACGATGGGTATCAGTTTGTATTCAAGCAATCATTTTTGCAATTTGTTCCAATTACTCGACATTTTGATCCCCTCATACGACGTTTAATAAAGCCGACTTTCATGGTTAAGACGAGTCTAGGTAAGGCGTTGCCATCCTTCTGATATTTGACTTCAACTGTGACAAACACAAAGTTGCACGTCTGAGGGACGAATAGGCACAATTGATTTTGCTATTATTTTTATGACTTGAAACAATTCAGCACAAACTGAATGTTTCTTCACAGGTGTGTATGAATGTTACATGGCAATGCATATCCAATCGCAAAGAGAATAAACTGGTTTGATCTTTCGAAGTAAAATTGGTCTGTGACCTCAACCACTAAAATGGCTTCACTTCTGACCGCGTGCTCTTGTTTGATCTTATCAGCAATAAAAGAGGTGAAATATGGAAAATAATGAGAAAAAAACATTAACTAGTCATTTAATTAGGCAAAATTCTCCGCAAAGCCATTATCGTTTCTCATCCTGATTGGACTGTGTGCGTCATTTTGGCGTACTTGATTTTGCTGACTCTGTCTGGGTGAAAATGCTTCTGTGTCAGTCGTTGATTGTGCAATGGGAACCGAAAATACGGTTTGTGCCCCATCATACGAAAATTCCTCTAAGTTGCATCAAGGTTTTAGCATATTACATCTGTTTTACATACATCCATGGTGGTTATTTTAATAAATTGTTGGTCTACACAGCCCGAATGTGAAAAAAGAGGGCTAAAATTAGCATGCAATGAAATCAGAACTACACGGTTTTTATGTAGTCGGTTAAAGTCCGTTTATACGACGCAAGCTGGCTATTTATCGTCTTTCGGTCAGCCTAATTACTTTCTGTCCTCAATGTCTTTAAAGTTTTGTCACATCTAATTGTCTGTGAAGCTATGTTTGTCGAATGAGGAGGTTTTTCAACTGATGCACACGCGCCTTAGAAATGAAACAGAAAACTGATTACTCCGTCGAATTTTATCATCATAATCCCCTGGGCCAAATTTCGTCTGACTGCATGGTCTATGTAAACTGAATCCGTAGTAGATTCTCTAAATTCTAGTAATAGAAAGACAACTAAGTATAACCAATTTTACTTGGGATTGGGCCGTGAACTAGGGGTAACGTATCTTCCAAAATCACGAGACCACCACAAAAATGTACAGTCTCAACCACTGGATTCCAATGGAAAGGTTCCAAGGAGATTGGCTCCCTCGTGTAATTCATTCATGCAGCTGACTTCTGGGAGTGTTTACTTTTATCGGATTCACCCGCATACAGAGAATTCAGCTCGATGCTAAAAGTCTTTCTGATTGCTTCGAGAATCAGAGATGCTGGAAAACGGTATTCCCAATGCAGTCGGTGAAGAACTTCCATTACTAAAACATCTTTTCGATGAGTGTAATATCATTAATTCTCAATCCAAGAGTGAGTAGCATCTATCTACTTTATATATGCTCGTGGAATGAACATTCAAGTCTACTCTCTAGAACAATCTTGACGTCAGAATTTCAGAATTCAGCAATTCAGCAACGCTGAAATCCATTTTCTAGCATCGAAATGTGCTATCAAACCCAATGCAAATCCAGAGTCTGTGCGGATGCAGGAAGACGTTTTTCGGAAAGTGTCTTTCCGACAATGGACCAATAAAGGAAATCGTGTAAGGAATGTGTATGGTGTATAATTCTGGAAAAAATGGATCTCACAGTTGGTCGCTTTATCTCCTGAGATTCCCCCAAATCTCAACCCCTTCCCCCGACCCTTCTAATTACAAATGCCTCGAATGGCATTGATTGCTGGAAGCCCGTGGTTTTCAACTTGATCAGAGTGACAAGTTTGCCATCACAGGATAGCGGTAATGCTTATTTTCTGTGAATATTTGAGTATTGGGCTTTCCATTAGACTTTCAGCATGAAGTATCAAGGCTCAGTTTATCACTAAGAAACCATGAAATCATTGTGGTACTGCATCCGACCCGTGAGAATGCATCAGCCCTTTATATTCACCATGATTCAATTAAGGCGTGTACCTGGGACGAACAACTGGGAGTCGAACGCCTTAGCCCTAGTCTTACTTAGGCTACGTACCGGGGTCATAAATATTGGGTCAGACACTGTGATACGCCCAACCAGGTCATGCAAATCCGCATTCGGTAGTTAAAGTACCCTGAAAGGAAATTCAGTAAACCCCAGACAACTTACTGGGCTGGCGCGGTGGCTAATTTGTTCGACTCAAAATCATTTGTCCCGGGTACACGTGTCAGTTTGGTTTCGTTATATGCGTTCTGTTGATGATTCCTAAATAGAATGAAATAGCTGTACTTTACCATCTAGTTTTCCTTGTGATGAACTAAGCGTCCATTTGAAGCAATTGTCAGTTTTTTTTCGAGATAATATCGTGTATCCGGTCGGTGTTGTTTCGGTTATCGTCTCTGTGTTTACCTTTCTGTTCTATTGACCAGATTGGTGTAGGACAAACATCTCTTCTACAAGCCTGAACACAAAGTCATTCTGGTTCACTTGGATTGGCTTAGGTATGGTCATTTGATGGCTTTCAAGAGGGACATATTAGTTTTCCTCGACATTTTATGTGATACATGACGAGCACGTACGTAACCACATGTATGTACCCGTGATGAGCGCTATTAAAGCTTAGCATATGTGCTCGCCAGCAGTAAATGCAAATTTGTTCGTTTCAGACGGAACCCTACCGAGTCGCTGAAGAAACAAATAGATCCCATAACAAATTAAAAGGATGTCTTTTGCAATTGTGATAATGTTTCATCAACAAGTAACTTTATGGGTGGAACATTTGATAAATCCGTCCAGGTAAACGTTATCAGATAGAATTTTTCAAAGACCATCCAGTCTGGTTTTGGAAATTCCATCCAAAACAAACACACATTGCTATCAATATGATCCACCTAAGTAATTTTGTTTGTTTTTAAATAGAACAAAGGGATTATACTTTGTGTGTTTTCTTAATCACATTGTGTCCCACTAATCATCCTTTTGATTAAACGGTCATAATTTTGCATTTATTTTCAGGTGGCCCAAAAAAGCGAATGACATATAAAATACGGAACTTATTTGCGCATTCCGCATCCAAGGGTCGACAACTTCGGTTCCGTAGTGTGTAAGTGGATTTCTGATTCTGTATGACTCCTGGGCCCTGGTGCCACTCTAATTAAAAGCAGATCAGTTTTTAAGTTCCTTGAATTCTGCTCAGCTTCGGTTTTCGCTTCCCTTGAAAAATGAACGATGAAACAAATCCAGTGACTAAAACCATATTAGTTGCTATGTGTCCTTCGAATGTTGGTTCACGAATCGTTTGCGCTATTGTTGTTCCGGAGACTTAGTCCTGGAAGAACAGAGGTGGAGTATCTTTTCCGCAGGCTGAAGGTGGCTGCTTAGTTCCGATGATTGTCGCTCAGGGCATGCTTCAACGCAATGAGCAACGTCAAATCCCAAAACTAAATAATGACCATCCTTTTCTGTATAAACTGAATACCTCTTAATCGGTGTGAAAATAATCACAATGTTTCTTATCTACTCAGTTTTCACGCTCCAGTGCACGTACACCATCCGCATACTTGCCAAACTTCGAACCATTTGTAGTTAAGTTCATTTCACCGATCTCTAACTTACCCATGAAAATATAACCCAGAAATAACAAGTCTTGTGCGTTTATCACCGGGTCCGTTCATTACTTTATTTCACTGGTTTAATCCTCCAATACAAATGGTTATATTACCTTAGGAAATTTTATCAAGTGTTTGTGCACCGACGCCGTCGTTTCTGGTCTTATTCAGATTTCATCTGTCAATTTCGTGACTTCAGTTTTCTTTGATGAATGCTAGGCACAAACTGTTTGGCGCTTATGACTTATCTTTAACCTCTAGTAAATCACTATTTCTGGTCAGATTATAAAGGAAAATGTGTCGCAAAGAAAAGAATGAGTTATTAAATCGATTTTAGAAACCAACCACTAGAAATCCCTCCTGATGCATCACACCACAGGCACAATGTATCTTATTGACTGACATAAACGGTAACTTGGTGTTCTTTGTAATTAGAAAGTGTTCAGATTAACAGCAAACGTTTAGGCTGGTATCTCGGACAATCGGATTACTTGGGCCAGAAGAATAATCAAACGAAAACATATAATCACCTTCAAACAGAAGGTCAAAACAGATCGATAGCGCTGAGCCGTTAAAGTTAGAAATTCCGACCCATAATATTCTGAAGAGGGATTTGCTTTACCGGGCAGCAGACCTCTTCACAACTCGTTTGTGATCTCATTGAAAATGATGTTGAAATAGTGAGGCTGTAAGGCATTGTAGAAGTTGCGGAAAGGTCGAACATTGTGAGAAACGGATTACAGTATTTTCTATCTTCTTTGCTCGTTTTTGGAAATGGGGATGTCGAACGGGAACAAGTAAAATTTATGTGATCATTGTTCTTTAGATACTTGCGCAACTCGGTGGAAAGTGTTCAGTTATCGCTAGTCAGAGCGAGGGAGACTGCACGTCTGTCGAATAATGTTCTCCAAATCCCGTGCATTTTGCTGTAAGGCGATTAGTGATACCCCTTCGACCAGTTTGAAGAAGAATATTTCAAAAAACAGAAGCCGATTTCCAGTTTAATAATGGACCAAAGTCATTTAAATGCAACTGAATTTAAGCCTGGTTAGAGATTAGCGAAAATGCTCATTTCGACAGAATATTTGGTGTTAACGTTAAACGATACCAGAGGTGACTTTCTCGGGTGAGTTCACTTCGTTATTCTCCAGAAATTTGGGACGTAAGTAGTCTAACAGCTTCGCGAATTGGTGTCAGCATCACACTGAGGATGTCAGGCATCAGTAAGCATTTCCAGTCACTGAAAGGTTTCTGGGAAAGTGATATACAAGAAACAACCCAAAAGCAGTTCGGGGGCATACTGAATTGCTAGAAAGAAAATCTACCCATAGGCTATTCGTAATCCGCTGGGTTGTAAATATTGGACCAAGTGACTTATATGACTGACAGCCGGTGCTAGCACACGAGGAGAGATAGATAGAAAGAAACGATCCATCCTATTAATAGGCAAATATATGCTGCGGGATCAAGTATTCAAATCAAAAACTACTGAGGCATGGGACAAGATATCTTGCACGAAAGTTGCAGTGACCATAACTCCTGTATGGATTAGCCGACGAAGATAGAAGTGAGGTCAAAGATATGGACAGATGAGAAAAAACAATTTCCGTAGAGGCAGGCTTGCCAGTTTCATGAGTTCCTAGATGAATAAAATTAAAAACAGTTTCGAAATAAATGAACCAATTTTACTTTTGTCTTCAGAGAGCGGAATTAAGAAGATTCTTGACTGCTTGGTATGCGAAAAATCTCTAGTACTGTTAACCATCAGTTGCCCATGGCCCCTTCCCGCCAGGTTTCCAGAGCAACAGAGGAAGTGAAAAACAATTCGGAACTCCATTGCCAGCAAACGTTTTTAAACTTTGGGAGCGGTAATTAAAAACTGGACAAAGAATGAAACAGTCAAACCATTATCTTCACAAGTGATGTCATGTCAAATACAAAACTTGAAAAAAGCAATTGGGAAAATTCCTGAACTTTGCAACTCTAATTGCGTTCACAGCACAACAATGAAATGGGACCCAAAAATGATTCCAGAATGTCGGGCAATTATTGAGAACAATGAACTTTTAGGATCTACTGCTCTCGCTAGTGCTCGTTACAGTTTCGATAATACTAGTTCACCACAAACCAGACTGTCAGCACTGACGGAAATGGCATAACTACAGCATGAAATGGTGTCACAAATGTATTATTTCTGTTACTTGAACAGAAATCAGAGGCCTACTGTTTTATGTGCAAATGGATTGAAATAATCGCGCATTTCTGTCCAGTGTCTCGGAGCATAGATGTCCGGTGTCTTCTTCGGAATGATGCTTGCGCAAATCGGGCGACTTAACTGTATTGCTTAAAAAGTGGAGTAATTCCGATACAGCATATTTAAAAGTGTCTATACATGTTACTGATCGGATAAAAAAGACAACAATGAATGGTATCCTTGGAATGTACTGAGGAACGCACTAGCAGCTCGTGTGATCTTCATTAATGTGCAGTAAATTGGAAAAGCGCCAGTTAATTCGTTTTTCTTCTATTTCTGTGTAGTACTTCACTAGATATTTGTGCTCCATATCACCCAGCATCTCAGGAAATCTATACACAGCACATCGATTTTTGCGCTTGGTGCGGGTGTTCAAAATTGCGCCGCCTAAGTGCCCTGAAGGCAACGTTGCGATCGACAAGAAGCCACAACTCGTGAACCAAATCGGTCGGCTGTACACGTGTGATTACTAGATTTGTACAATTCGCAAGGTTTGTCGCAGTCCTTACAGTCCAAGGTCACGAGTTTGAGATCAGGACTTATGGATTCACCAGAACCAGCCAAAAGTCTTATTTGAACCATCACCGTACCTTTCGTCGTTATAATTATTGTCACTCTTATCGCTTGAAAGGTTTCATCGATGAAAACAGTGTCCACGAAAACTAAGGTGGAAGATGACAACAAAATTGGAGACGAAAATCTAAAGGAAAAATCCGCGATATCCTAATATTCTTACGCGGTATGACCGCTATCTCATTCCGGGGTTAATTCTCCAGCGGGTTACAAATCGAACATTAACAAACGACGCAGGCAGCACTCAGCTGGAGTCCTAGCCACAAGTTTTAATCAAATTATCGCCAAGGTAGGAGAACCAAACGAGACGTCACACGCTCAGCAAAACTCTAACTCCAAGAAAACTTGCCTGCTTCCTTTGTGATTCATACGATTGACGTGGAACTATCATTCAGTGGAAATCCACCATATGCCCAATCTAATTTTCTAAATATCTATGCAACTGGGTAAAAATAAGTGCACTGGGAATGTAACGAGGAGACAGTGCCTGCTATGGACTGGTAAACTAGCAGCTGACCTGTCGCAAACACCAAGTGACTGTTTGAAGTTTTCAGCAGAACGAATAGTTCTGTTAATCAAACCAAAAAGTGCAAATGACCTCAAAAATTTTCAGTGAAGATCAAATTTACTACCCTTGAGATGGGAGTATAACTTGCAGTGGTACAACTAAATAAAAAGTGCAAAATAACTAACGACCTTTAAGTTGATCTTTTTCACTCTAGAACGTTCTAGTAATAAATCTGATCCACCTATCCAAAAAAACATGAACTGTACATATCTGGGTCCAAATATGGTGTGTGTCAAAGCACAAAGCAGTGATGTCTCTTGAGTACGCACAACTGCCATAACATCAAAGACGACAGTGAAACGAAACACGTGACCAAATGTAAAAAACAATGTAAGAGAAATCATCAACCGAATATCGACCGACTGAATTCAAACGCCATGTTTTCTCACTTGAGTGAGATCAATCAATGTGACGTAAAAGTTGTAAGATTGAAGGTTTTGACACTGCGTCAGCTGATTAAAGTTCTCAACTAGGAATAAAGCGGAACGTTCACAATGTTTAAACAATTTATTAGAGCAAGAGGAACATTATGGAGACAATATTCTTTATGATTTCCGTCAACATTAATGTTAGCCCAGGGTATTTAAATAGCATCGTGTGTTGCAAACCGCCGTAACACTTTGGTTGTCTTCCGTTTTTAAGATACATTTCTTGCCTGAGTGTGTTGGACGAGGTGTGATTTACAGCCACTAGCATCCTCTACACAAATGGGTTGACGGGACTTACAACTATGACATTGAAACTCTCACTGGTGTGGAACAGCATATGGTCTTATGAACCAGGGAGTCCAATTACAACTAAGGTTCTTTTCTCTGCGGCTAACAATTTTCTTCAACTCAATCTCTTTGCTTAGAAGATAACAGCTCTTGCGTCGATCGCTGGTCTTCTTTTGTGAGACTTTTGTTGGCAAGTGAGCATTGTGTCAATCAACATCATACCAAAATGACGCTTTAATAGTTAGCCGGTACTAATTAACTCTTATCATGCTCCATTTACCGTCCTTTAATTCAGTTCTATTTTTACGATTCGGATCAAGACAACGTCCAGGCTGATGACTTTCACCAGTATGCTTAGAACAACTTTACAGGTTTTCGTGATGAGTCCTTGTGCAAGTTATGTGATAAAAAGACTATGATCCAACGGTTATCTTGCAGCCATGCACCACCAATGAGAACCGTGGTCAAACGAGATCGCATTGCACACCTTAACAATTGCCAATGATGTAAATGTGTTCTGCCAACAAAGGTCCGGTCCATTATTTACATGCATATCCGAACTGACTCTTGTTAAATTTTCCGCTGATTTACATCAGAGGATATCTCTTTAATGTCTCCAGTCGAGTGGTTTCTGGTCAATGCCATTATAAAACGTTACAAGTTAGGAAATGTATATTGTTGCATTTCGCTGATTAGTTGCAAATGAATTCAGTGATCTGTGCAACTCAGCAAGTCCCTCAGAGATGTCCAGTAGGTCAAGGTCATAATGCATGCAGAAGTTTTTGCTGTCTGTGAAATATGAAAAGCTGGTCAGGGACAGGTTTAACTTGTCTCAATTACGCAATTTTACGCACCATGGAAACCGAATTGTTCAAAACTCGCAGAAATCCGGGATATTCTGCGAACAAAAATCTATGGATAAATGCAAACTTAAATTAACCGTAGGCTCCCTGACATGTCCCCCAGCTTGAGTGACAATTTCCATCATACTAAGTGGCTCTTTTAAGATAAATCAAGAAAGTAATGAGTTGGACGCAACCTTCTCGATCCGGACGGTTCAGAAGTGATTGCATTAGTCTGAGGTTTTCGTTAACAAACTGTGCGCATAATTGAGTGCGAATGCGGTGTGGATTTTTGCGGTCAGAAAAGTAGATTAGGAGAAGAAGTCAGAGAACGGAATTGTTTAACAGATTGCACTTGCCAGATTTGTCAAGAAAACAAATGAGGCGGGAAAATAATTCATGTTCGTCAAGAGTCACGAAAGACCCCGACAATTTCTAATGTGTGTTATTAGTAGAAGATAGAATGTTGTCATGACATAATTCCTCATGTGATAAAATCGCTCAACTCACCATTGAGAAACCATGGAAGCACTGTACAGCTGTTTCACCCTTGTTAGGAATCATGAGCAATGCATATCCACCGCGCCCGAACTGGGACGCGAACCCGGGAGGAACGATTCTGGGTCGAACGCCTTAGCCATCACGTTACCGGACAAGCTCTGGCCGGTTTGTTGAACTTCACTATATGATCATGTTGCACCTATCCGTCAATGATTTGTACGGCCAAGGGCCGCTAGCGCAAAGCAATCGACCCCTACTGATAGATCACTGCAGGTAGCCTAAGCATGACGAGGGCTGCGGTGGATATGCACTGCTCATGATTCCTAACAAGGATGAAACAGCTGTAAACTGCTTTCACGGTTTCCTAATGGTGAGTTGAGCAATGCTATCACATGGTGAAATGTTTGATGAAATTTTCAACATGTTGGTGATACTCAAATAGAAGGAAGGCTGGAATAAATCAACCATATTTCCAGCATGTCAGATAATGGAAACAGCACGAGGCTCATATTACCCTTTGTTGAAAATTTTCTCTGATAAACTAATAGCCACGGAAGCCAGCCACCGTAAATTAATTGAACGGTGGTTCTCGTTGTAACAGCATTTTTTCCGCGTGAATAATAAGATGAAACTGAGTAACAATTATAATTGCTCCGAACATTTGTCGAAGAAGATTCTGATAGCCACAGTGATGTTTGTGCGATTAAAGCGGTCACAGAAAACATAGGCGGCCTCACTCTCCTGTGTTTGCATTTGCGATTCGACCGTGGATTTTCGCGAATAGGACAAATTAACCGCGGCAAACTAAGTGTCAGCGTTTGACGTTTCGAGCGGGGAGGAGGGGGTGTATTAATACGTCAGGGTGGGGGATCCGACATAAGACTTCCAGTTTTCGGTGCTTTCAATCGTGCACAGTGCCAAAATAAAAGTATGCTATGTTAGCAAAAATGGAAAGAGCTCGCTGATTGAAAATGTTTTCGCACTGAGGGGTAAATGCCACATCCACTGAATATTTCAAACTATCATTCTTTTTAATCTGATTGATTTTTATAAATAAAAAGGAAAATCTGCCCCGAAAGATTCCCACCGCAGTGGAATATCCGAATGACGGACACTTTTAGGCACTTCATATAACGGCTCTAATGTGTTCTATCCTGCCGGGCTAGCTAAATGTATACACCATCGATCGGCTAAAAAGCAGATGTTCGCGGGCAGTACTAGTTCGTGATCATCCCGTGTGACACACAGTTGGCCACGGTTAATGTAAAAGCAAAAGTGACCTACTGGTCTAATTCACATCGAATACATTGCACCAGCTGTTAGACTGCCATGAGCTCTATGCATAAACGGATTAGTATATACTTCTGCAAACGCATCACCCATATAGAACGTAAGGTACCGTTTAGATAGCAGTAGTATGTGCGATCATTTTGACAATCCCAGGTAGGAATTGTCTTAGCAGAGGATAAAGTCAGAGAGCAAATGACTTCACAAACCTCAAAGTTAAAAAAAATGGACTGCAGTGAGTAAATACTTCTTTATCGGTGGGTAAAAACGGACCTAAGACTTGATAAAATTTGCTCTTCTCATATAAAACTGGGCGTGTTTACAATGGTCAGCATCTAACTGAATCCTTATGTATGCTTCCATCCAAACTGATCAAGTTAAATATATGTATATCCATCTCTCCATTTACCTATTATTCTACCCACGAAATTATTCATCAGTATCTATAGCAGTGAATATCCACTCACTACCACCAACCTAACAATCTACGTGCCTCTCTTCCTCGATGCTTTTGTCAAAACCGTACCATTATATGTGACACAAATTAGCCGCTTGCCATTCCACTTCGGTTTGTTTAAGCAGCATTAATTGTGGTTGCCATGATTTCACTAGACTAAAGCTGTGGACACCAAGTGTCATTATCGATAGCCCAGCTAAGCAACAAGGCATTCTAAGCTGCGCACTAGAGGAAGAAGGCATAATGAATAAGAAAGGGTCCCAGTAGCTTGTGCAGCAAGGGACACCGATCAGTACCCCCAGAATCAGTTCAATTGGGTGAGTAAGAGAGGTGACGCAGAGGCGCATGGACATTGGCGGGTCACGACGGGCGTATCAACCCAAACAGTACGAGCAGACGGATAAGAATAATTGAGCTCGGTGGTTTTTTAAATTGGCCCGGCACAATCGATTTCCAGATTGTCGGATTCAAAAAAAGAGTTCTGGTGGGACAATGACAGTTTAGAGATCGAACACCGGAAATATCAGTTTCCAAGCTCACTTGAGCAACTAAACCGTGAGTTCACTGGGGATAACTGTGACGGTTATCGTTATTGACATAGTTTCATTACTATAAATATATCCTGGTTATTTTTCTTGAAATCAGTGGGAATTCCCTCACTAAATGTATGAATGGACGCAGTTTCTCCGACTATGCACATTGCAACTTAGGTTCACTACGAGACACGAAAGTGTCTCTACCATTGAAAGTCTAAAAGGTAGCTTCATTCGGATCATGTGATAGAACGGATGTTTCACATCTAAAATTTCCCGCCAAATTTATGTCACGTTTATCATAACTTACATTAATTTTTTTCTAGCCAACCTGGTAAGTGTGAATAACAGTAGCTATCGAAATGGTTAATCACGGTCCATCAACCCCGGTTAAAGTTAACATCTTTTTCCGGTGGCCAAGTAGAATTTTATTGTCACTCGTACTGATTACGGAAGCTGCATTGCATGGATATCAAAACTTGACACTTAGAGCTGCCTTTTTACTCAAAACTAGAATTAACTATATTGTCTGGGAACAGTGAAGCGTGAGAAAACTATAAGCAAAACACAGCAACAAAGCAGTAGTTAACGGTTTTAAAATAAACAGAGAATCTACTTGGATATGCACCCATCAAGTAAAGTTAGATTCTAACTAATATAGCCGGAACTGACAGAACTACCGAAACTGAAATCTGTAAGAAGTAAAATGGTAGAGTCACAATATTTAACCAAATCAACTTATCGCTAGATGAAGCATTTGAAAACAATTGCTTAGCGTATTAAAAACAAAGCCCTATTCCTTTTTTGTGCCCCATGCACTGCCGTTTATACAACTAGACTCACTGACGTTTGGTCGAGTTATGACGAAGGTAAATTATAGTCCAGTCACTGTTTGTATCTACTACGTAAAGTCTATGATCTTGGCCCAATATTTGCCTTTGGAAAATCAAATATAACCTAAAGGAAGTCATATTTTCTCAAAGTACTTTGCTATTCATAAGCCACTTATCCTAGGATGACATAGATTTGCAACATAGTTAGAGCACCTTACATACAACATCCCACCACATAAAATTAATACTGCGAACAAACGATGTTCCAATACAGGAAGTCTTCGCAAGTTTTTCTGCTTCATTTTCCCTGATTCACAGCTCCGAAGCAAAGCTGGCTCTTCTGCTCTGTTAATACTTAAGCACTGAATAATAAGTGCATATCACACAGATGCCACAGATGCCTGAGGGTAATTAACGCGAGCGGAAGTAGTGTTCATCAAACAGTTAAAATACAAATATCAATTTAATTCAACCTATCCGCCTACAGCCATTCCAGTCTGGCAAACACGCCTTCACAAACGTTCAGACGGTAGAGGAAAATCTCCAACTTATTTAGATCCCCACTGAGAAACAGAACAGATTTTATATGTTCCAAGTCAATCAGTTTACTGTCTGAGAAATGTGGATCCCATCATTCTTACATGGGGATGTAACTTTACAAACTGCTCGGTGGAAAAAAATGAAACGAAAAGGTGAAAATGCCAACCCTGTGAGCATCAATTATCATGGTGAACTCGAGTTAATGATAGCCATATGCATGGACTCAACTTCGGCCATCCACATGGAGACGGGATAACTAAAGTGGGTTGTGACATCTTTTAGTGAAAGGGAGGGTTGCAAAATTTCTTGATAAACCTAGTCGAACCTCGTTTTCAGATCAAAAGAGACAAAGAAAGTGGGTTCAGAAAGAATTCACCTAAAATCTAAAATGAGTTATGAGGTCGAAATTCGGTCAATAGAATCCCGACGTGGAAGGAAACCAGCTTGGTTCCCAAGCACACACCACTGGTTAGAAATTTAAAATTCGACGAAAAATGATGCCTCAGAGCAGTTTGCATGTAATGTGTACCCAAACAACTCGGGCGCGATTTTTACAAGCTGACCTATTACCTTTCTTGCATGTGGGCAAAATCGTCGGCTTTAACCTGTACTTAGGGATTTCTTCTCCTGCCTAGAAGCATTTCGCTACAGTCCTTGTCGGATGCAGCTCAAATGGTCTAGGTGTCTTTGTACTTGCAGGAAACCTATCCTCCCGATGAATTCCTTCTCGGACAGACGTCTGGTATCTATCGGCACTGGTTCACTTTGGCAGTGGGCTAACCAAACTGCTCCGTAAATTAATCTGGCTGCAGTTCGAGCAGACGCGCAAGAGAGTGAGTCAGTAAGTCGTCTGGTTCTTTGATCACAAGGCCTAAGTTTGGCTTCTGTCAATCCGTACGTGGTACGGACTGCGACTACAAAATTGCAACCGCCGTGGCGATTGTTAATTCGATTTGAATGGGGTAAACCACAATGCTATTGCACAAGTTGTTTATCGGAACGAAAACAGTTAAATTAATGGGTCAATTTACATGATTTGAAAATTGTTTTGACAACTCAGTTTAGACATTCTGATCTCTACCAAGCGTAGGACGCAGAGCACATCGATGCATATGCGCATCATACAGGTGTATATCAACTAGACATCATGTGGGCAATAGTGAATTACGTACCTTGATGGCACAGTTTCATGAGTAGGCCTCCACTAATAAAGCACACGCTCTCAATTTGACAGCCCATTTATCTTTACGCGAGAGCCGCATGTCGACACATTACCATTATTCATTTCATGATTTATTTCTCATCACTCATGCTTTAATCTTTGAATTATAAGAAATGTTCAAGCAATAACACAAATCTCTATGCGATTTAACGCAAGACCCAGTATGAAAACACGAACGTAACCGCATTCCTACGTCCCCTCATAAGTGCAATGTTCTGTTGTGTTTGGAATTGCTTTGTCTCAACGAATAGAGGAAGTGCCGCTAGTTATCAGTTTGGAGAGACATGATGCAAATTACTTTTGCTTCTTCAGATCCGATTAGGTTTCGTGCGAAATGATGCTGCGTGGCTATCTGCGCACGTGTCTAACTGTGACTGCATGCCGTCAGTTAAAGCTAAGAAGAAACAACTGCGAAGGCTATGTGCATCCGAATACACGAAGCCAATTTTCTGTGTTCAACAAAAAATGAATCACAGTCCTGGTCTTTTCCGACATCAGCGGATCAGTGCAGCCACACGCAAACAACCATGTCATCAGTGTTTGTGATTTGTTTTGGATGGATGACAAATATAAAAATCGTTGATTGGATTTGTTGAGTAGAAAGAAATAGTAAGTAATACTTTAGAATCTAGTCTAAAACTTCCGTTTTAATGAATTCGAAATTTAAGACTTTTGTGTTCCTGGGGTCAGATGCAGAAAGGAAGAATATCCCAAAGATTACCGTTCACTTGATGTTTGGCTGAACTTCCAAGCGAATTTCTGCTGATGTATTATTTTGAATGCATGTTTAGTTATAAGATATCGACTTGGATGAAATTTCGGTAATTGGAAAGATTGTTCCATGTCCAGGAAGATGATAGCTTTCTGGTTTCAGGGACCTCTGTACATAATTTATGGACTCATAAGTGAAATCAGCTAAAAGCGTTCACTCAAATACCGTTCTTCTCTTGTGATTGCTTCTCCGCATGGTAATAGATCCACGTAAGCTGAGGATTGCCAAATATATCCTGATCTACATCGAAAGTGTTTTCTTAAATTTTGCGGTTCTTCCATATTTAGCCTGCAGCAAACAGGTTCAATCGCGTTTCTGATCAATGTTCGCACCTACGGATGTTTCTAGTAAACATGCGTAACAGACAGTGGGGTTTTTGTCTTCTTCAGATAAATTTACACCGGTAAAAACGCACTTAAAATTGCTTCATGGTAAAATCGTTCATACAGTCACTGTGTTCGGCAAATCACACATTTTTAACTTCATTTGTTTGTATACGATGTGATCAGAAACTATCGAGTGGCACTGAGAACAGAATTGTTTGCACCATTGTCTTCGTTTGTGGCTTCGTGGAATAAAAACAACAGTACCCATTTTCGTAAGTTATCTAATAACAAAACTAAACAAACTGATCTGGTGATAAGTGTCACACAAAATTCCCGTTTGTAAGCACACCGTGGTTTTGGTGAGTAGATATAAAGAACAGGCTCCAGTTTTCGCTGTTACGCCCCCCAACAAATACCCAGTAGGGGTAAAGTGGTAAAGAATTGATCACATCAGACTCATCGGCAGTGTTAAGAAGTGCTGGTCTAGGCTGACGTCAGTCAACGACGCCTATTCACATCCTGTTCGCGCAATTTTCACTTACACCACAAACGTGCACACACACACACACACACACCTAAACATCGCTGCGCTCCATGAGGCTTATTTGTATCTTCTTTCACATCATCTCAAGATTGTGAAAGTTCTGTTGGCTGGATCGGACGAGGTCGTCGAAGGCATACTGAAGGATACAGCACCACAGCGTTGTTTCTGATTCTAATAGGTTCTTCATGTGGTTCTCGATGTTCACACATTTGTTGGAGAAGCGTTGATCTTTGTGTAATATTCACTTTCCACTGATACGCTGATCGTTATGCAAGCAGTGAAATGTGACCATACGATGGTCACAAGGTTATATACACGAATATGTCAAATAGTATTGATTTCATTTAAGCCGCACAGTCTTATCCGAAATACCGGGCTGTGTAAATTATCGGAAAAAATCACTTCATCATGAATTTCCAATTAGAAAGTAGATTTTTAGATTAAGCACTAATAATGTTTACCCCATATACAAACCAGTCAGTCATACAGAGATTTCATCTCGCCCTGGTTTACTGACTATGAACAACTTTGTTATTTTCATTATTGCTTTCCTTGTGGTGATGATATTGATTGGGTTTTTGTGTGATGTTTTCCTCCCCAACACGAAGGATGTAACAGATTTCTTTGAACTTTTTTTCATGCAACACTTTAATCATTGTGCTGAACCGGTCAGTGGTGCCCCGATAAAAAACGTTGACCAGTGCACAATCAGCGACTGAGGCAAGATGAATAAAAAAATAATAATAAATGAAAACTGGAGCAAGACTCTACGTTAGAAAGAACTGTTCAAGCATGAAACTTCATTTTGAAGAACCTGGCCGTGCGATTAGACATACACGGTGGCCAAGGAGCTACACAAAAAACAAATTCCGTGCTCAGTGATTCACTACGAATCTGAGCGAAATGTCGGTCCTGCTTCAGTCATGCATGGAAAATACCATATGAAAATAAATGATGGCGAAATGTTCTGCCTGTCGGTCAAATCGTGCAGTTCGCTGGACAACTTTATTTGTCGTGTAAAAACACGACCACAAAAATAATATGAATCACGATAAAAATTTAGTGATTCATTTGCCCTCTGCGGGATTAGTAGTCAAGTTTCTGGTCACCGGAAATAGCACGTCTCGTTTTTCGCTGAAAAAATGATGGAAAAAGGATTATTGATTTTTGCAAATGTTCATCTCCGGTAGATGACAAAAGTTGATACACAGTTTGAATTTTAGAATCAACTTTGAACTCAACCAAGGATAGTGGGATTGTCGCGAAGGTATCGTTTGTGATGAGAGCAAGCGGAAACAGAAACCGTTAGAATGAATGTGCGACAATTAGATCTCCCTTGACTAGCCCGATATACACCATTATCTGATCTCATTTTGGAACCGTAATCAAAAATATCCTTGGGTAAATTTGCACAAATGTCAGAAGTTCCTGGTAAGAATGATGAAATCTCCACAGTGAACCGTGTTTGCTTTCAAGTTCGTCTCTAGTGTGATCATTGAATATCACTCCGAAACGTTGCCACTGAACTTGTAATTTAGTTATTCGCAATGGATTTTATTAGGGTTTGGTTGTCTCAAAGCCAGTCGAATTTTCGTGGACGTTCAGGGCGTCAACTATATCCATGTCGGCTTTGCAGTTCCCTTGTCAAAGCGACACTCGAGAACTGAAAAGGAATGCTGAAGCAAAATGAACTGGAAGCAGTGGGTACGCAAAATGTCAGAAGAAGAAATGACATCACCAAAAAAACTTGAGTTGAATGTAACTTGGTAATTTTTTCTCCGTTGTTTGATTGTAACGTCGTTAAAGATTAGGGAGGCTAAAAGTTCTCATCATTCACCTAAAAAAGGATTTGTGATGACTAAAGAGGAAAGTTAAAAAAATGATGATATATCCTTGAACTTGTTGTCCAAGATCTCAGCCAGCAGTCCCCGGGATTGTAACTTGGGAGGTAAAAAATTGAGTAGAGTTCGGTCTGCCGTAATGGTAGTAATCTAGTTTAATAAAAACGAATTCACTATGTTCCACAAAACTAGAATAGGTTTCTGGCTTACTTCGATAAAAGGAGGTTGCGAGCGGATATGAAATATGGAAGACCACTTTTCTTCGGTGAGATGAGCCATATAGCACTGAAGCAGGATTGTTTCGGTAAAACGAGGCTGGCTAGCAAACCACTTTGAAATCCGGTGAACAATTCATGGGCCTCGAATCTGATCGACTGCCGCACAGGTCAAAATTACGGAATCAGCCAAGCATCCTAGTTCGTGGACAATTCGGAAGTGATCTGATAGTTTTTAGAGTCTAAGATAAATTTGTTGGTGAAGTTGTTAAAAGATCAAAGAGAAGGCAATAGATCCCAGGGACAGAGGCAACCGACAAATGAGCTTTGACATGAAACCTCCCGTGCAAATAGCCTGATCATGTTGAATAAAGTACATTTTCGTTGAACGGTCTGAGGCTGTTCCGTCGTTCTTGCTTGTCTATGTATGACGATACTAGAACTGAAGAATCGGGGCGACTGAATGAAGCTTTTAGAAACTGCGGTTGCAATGAAACAAACTGTAAGGCATGTTCATTACATAAAAACCGTCAATGCCAGGAATAAGATCAAGATTACACACGTTGTAACAAGAGCGAAAGTCGATTGGTTGTACTTTTGATTAGATACTGTTGCTTGCCGACCAAGTGAAATTTTAGTTTATCGGGCGTACACAACTATGCTCTGCTTTTCTTTCTCATCATTCGTAGTCTTTTTTTGAGCGTTCGTCTGAAGTGTCATGTGAACTAGATCGCATTTGATGCCTAGTTCTCAAAATAAAATCTTGTAGCCTACCCAGTCTACTCTATAGTTTCTTAATTGATTGTGATCATATCCGAAAAAAACTTGATTTTGCGAACCGGCTGGAACAAACAACAACTTTTGAAGTTGGGTGAAACATGTTTTTGCCACGAAATGTTTTAATGACGATGTTTTCCCGGCCGCCGGTATTCTTTCTCATAAAGACGGAACAGCTTAACAGATTCCTTTTGTTGTGAAACGTTACTAAACTTAAAAAATTTTTAAACTGTCCCACCTTCGTACGTTTCCCAAACACCATTTTCTTTTTCAGGCTCTCATCCATTCAACCGATTTTGACATCAAGAAAAAAACAAAGATATTGTCCTCCTCTACCTCCACTGTGAACTCTGTTTTACGATGCAGATTGCTGGAAATATTCAGCTATTTATAAATGTTATTTGTGGAATTACAAACTTTGAAAGTATTATCCGCATATCTAATGCATCTTCTTAGACTCCTGGTGGTTCTGCCTAATGAAATGCATTCAGAAACATTGCTCTCCAAGAAGGATTTTCACTGAAAATTTCATTGCAACTCCGTCTTTCTCTTCATAGTAATTCTCACCATACCGATTTTGTACATTCGATGTGCATGAGAGTATCAACCACTTAGTCTTCGTCTGGTATTCCCGCTTTGATGTCAGGGTCATCCAAGTATTTGCTCCAAAAGCAAACCGCTTCTGTCCGTTAAACCATTGTGAATGAAGACTCCATTTCCAAATAGACCCGGAATTTTTACCATTTCCGTAAAGCAAAAGAATCTTTAACGCCATTCCTCGATAGCAAACTGCGGAAGGGCTCCAGAAGTCCCTCGATTCACTGGTCTCTAGCGTGATACAATGTCGAGTACTAGTCTTAGAACCTTGGCTTACGGAATTTCGGCAACCAGTGGATTGCCGGCGGTCGAGACGTGAACCGTACAAACTTGCCACAGAGAGCATTGGAGATGAAAATTTCTAGCCTCAGCTTTCTTAGAGTCCCTTTCAACATATTCTCATTTTCTTGCGTCTTGTATTTTTCGTTCATTTTGCGCACAAATTTGCCATCCTCCTGCAAAATAAACAATTTTGTCCTTTCTTAGTTGTCTCAGTTAAGTAAATACCATCTGTTGAGTAACGTCGTTTTTCTGCTCCTAATGTTGCTCTTCATTAAACCAATTTTATCTCTGGCTCGCTGTGGTCCGT
Organism: Fasciolopsis buskii; assembly: GCA_008360955.1. Taxonomy (NCBI): domain Eukaryota; kingdom Metazoa; phylum Platyhelminthes; class Trematoda; order Plagiorchiida; family Fasciolidae; genus Fasciolopsis; species Fasciolopsis buskii. Next base: position 91,079 of record LUCM01009129.1, read on the forward strand.
CCCTACTATCTCAGATGAGACCAATCAAAGTCAACTGGGACAGAGTTTCGCGTTTATTAAGTAAGATCATCACATATCTACATATTGCCTTGGTGGCATTACCGCTGCCCTGCGACTAACATGCTTTTCATTGGTTTCCCGGGTCGCTTTTGCTCCTTTGTGCACGGCTTATTTCATGGTTTTGTTTTGTCGAACCCGGACCGCTAATCCTGATTTCTTGGGTCAGCTTACGATATGGCTTTCTTTTTGCACATGCCTACTCTTGCCTTCTGATCATGCCACTATGGCAGCTGTCTGCTGGTAACCAATGGGATTATGCGGTCTCGCTGGCGTCTCGCATTTAGCATTTGCTGTCTGATAAGATTGGCCTACATCTACGCCCGTGCACTGATTTTGATTTGTTTGGTATGATCCAGCTTCAAGCAACTCCCGATAACCAATGAAACAGCTTTATCAGAAGTATGGGAACACTCATTTAGGTGCCTGAAAATATCTCGAAGCCGACGGTGGAAGAAACGTCAAATACAAGAACTATCACGAATGCTACACCGATCACACTGGAAGAAAGTTTGTCACACGAGTGCAGGAGCAAAGATTTATCTCAAGAATAGGCGAACGTCTTTTATTTATATCCGTTCACACAGATCCGAAAGAATGTATATCTGATCTGTATACGGTTTATTTTACGGATCAGTCGAATACAAGTTATTCACCGAATTCCATCAGTAGGCATAGGCACATGGACCAAACACAATCTAATAAAATGTAAGAAAATCTATTAAACCTAGACACAGAAGAACAAAGTTCAGTGTAAGCGAATCATAGAGGTTCACTGCCAATCATCGAATGCCTGATATAAACTCAGCAATAATTTCGTTAGTACTCATGTGCCTGATGTTACTCGCATTCAAGCAAAACTTCAAGAATTTAGAATTTAATGACAATATCATTTCTTTGAAACTTTGAAACGCCACCCTATTGTGGATTTTCCAAAATCACGGTGCATAGTTCACCAATGTCCGTAAGTAAACGACTTTTGAAACTGCCGATGCTTGGATTATTACAGCTTATATAATTATCAAGTTCGTCTAAAGCAGCAATAGTTTTGAAGTTCGTAGCGCAGCTGGTCTAAGGTCATATCCGCTGATGAGTTCAAGTTTGATTCGCTCTGACAGTTAAGGAGAAATCTGAAGCACAGCGCTGTAAATAAGCCCACAAGACATAGGTTTTTGTCTTTTACTTTCTTTAATAATGAAGTAACGATGTGCATCATTTTTCAGGGGAAGTGGTCAACAGAGGGGTGCGAATTGGGGAATTTAACCGGCGGTGGGGGATTAGAACCCGCGACCTTCACGGTCAAACGTCACGACTTCATCCGCTTGACCACTGCCGGCCAAGGTAGGTCTTTCCAACATGCTGATGCTGTAAGTAAATACCATCTGTTGAGTAACGTAGTTTCTCTGTTCCTAATGTTGCTCTTCGTTAAACCAATTTTATCTCTAGCTCGCTTCGGTCCGTCTCTATTACCTCAAATGAGACCAATCAAAATCAACTGGGACACGATGAAATCTCTGCCATCTAAAAGTCAAGCTCTGCGATTATAAAGTACTGAAAGTAATTCGGATCTGCTTAACATCGCTGCAAGCAGTAATACGAAAGTCCGCAACGAACATAAGAATTTGGAGGGAATGCCGGAGGAACTACATCTCTGCAATAGAATAGGGGACAATGAAAAAAAACCTCAACTGAAAGGCAAAGTCCAGAGGATGTGCTAGAAAAGCCGGATTTTGGAGTAACGGAAAGATTTCGGTGCGTTATTTAATTTTGCGACCAGTAGTAATTTTTATTCCAATTCACATTATCACATTACGAATGGGACTGTAAGCACGAAATGGAAAGATAAAGCCGTTTGATGGGGGTATACATTAAAACTAGAAACTTTGTCATTAACTTCACATGTTTTTTCCGAGATTTCTGCCAGGCGTTACTTTTGTAGTTACTAATGAATACTGTTTTCTTCGAAGACCCCAAAAACTGTGAAACTTAAGGGACTTCTGTTAATGACGGAAAAATTGATTCGATCAAATTTTCGCGTCTTCATTCCACTACCAGTAGCACCAGAATTTCAAGCGGCCTCTGAACAATAATTTGTTGAATCAATGAAACTAGCATATAAAACACACTCTCAAGTTCAGCAAAAGTATTGAGGTCACTGATTGCCTTATTCCTTCCGAAAACCTTAATACCAGGCATTCGGTTCAATCAAATGGAAGCTGTTACCGTTTTTGAGTACATTATGCAGCAATTGCAGCATGTGCAGTTGTGGTTGGCTACGGAAATATTCACTCAATCTACTCATTCCCTTTTGACAAAAGTGGAACATGGAATCCCACATTTGTACGGCTTTGGCGCTTACCCACACTGCCCTACTTGGCAGAACCAGACTTCAAAAGGATTGCAAATTAATTGTTACCATGATAAAGCAAACTGAGTACTCGCTGGAACAACTGTAGACAAACAGTTGTGAGAACAGTACGTAAAGTGAGAGAAGATCAGGCTTGTCTGTTCACAAGGATCAGCAAGTTGGACAAGACTTCATCATCCATAGACTACTTTGCATACATAAAATGATATTCACGCCGACAGATACACTGGGAAAAATCTCAGAACAATGTAAAACCAAATAATGATGGTGGGAAACGCACTCATGAGAAGCATAAACAGTCGCAAAGACTTCCATGATTGTCACATCGGGTGGCAAGGAAATGTTACCAGGCGCAAATTTGTACTAAATTTAAGTAAGTTGGAGGAAAGCTGTTTGCGGCGCGAATCTTTTTCGGGGAAATGTGAAGCTGACCGCGGGACCGAAATAGTAGACAACTAGGAGCAAATGTGACTGAATAAAAATATTTGTAGCGGCACTGTTCATTAAAATATAGATCTAATGGCTAACAAAATTATGTGGCAGATAAGAGAAAGCTGACTGCTAGATGACAAAATTTAAATCAAATCCGACAGAGCGACGGGTTACTGGGTTGAACGTTTTTCCGCAAAACACGTGAAGCCAGTAATAATCTATGATCCTGAGACTTGGAGCCTTCAGTCCAACCAAGTTCTATTATTACTGCGGTATAATGAATTTCACTAAACGAGCAAATATCCTGAGATCTGCTTTGCACATCAAACAGATCCAGAGGTAAAAGCGATTGACAAAAGCACTAAGAGAACGTCAGATCCAACGAATGCAATACTATGGCTTACAGATGGTGATTCACTGTTCACAACTTTCTTTGTTCCTCTCCGACAGCTGTCATCGGCAACCTAAAATATTTTGCCATCAACCACTCCGTTCAACAAATTTCGACCGAGGAGGCTCATTACCATCACATGTTTGGTTGATCATCACTCAACAATGCGTTCGAATTGGGCCCTAGGGCGACGCATTCGAAGTATGAATTACGTTGGGATCTCACAAAAATACACTACTGGAAATTTTTTGTAGCTGAAAAGTGATGTCTCTGAAGTATAGCCTAGGTTTGGAAGAGCAATCAATGCAGAATGGTCTCTGTTAAAGGCCCCGAGAAATCCACTGCTTGGAGGCGCTTAGAGTAAAAAGGTATTTCAACACAGAATTGTCAAGAGCACATCTACTTAGAAGTAATTTGCCTTCAAATTTAAGCTTAGCCATCAAAGTATATTCAAAGACAACATCCGAAGCTGCAAAGCGTCGCTTACTAGCAACAAGATCAACAGGGCAGAATGATGCTGTCATCATCAACTCGATGTGCAGATGGGCGAAGCCAAATGTCAATTATCATATCGTTGGAAAGAAGGAGCATTGAAGAAACGCGAGGCATTTCAACCACGTTGAATGGAACGTACTGCCTGCAGTTTTATCTTCGGAAGAGGACGATTTTCAGTTGCACTGATTACATGGAATCAGAGTATCACTAGCAACGGATCATTTCTATTCAATTCATTCCCGCTTGTAATGATATAAGTCGTGTAGTCAAGTTCTCCTTATTAGTTTAAAAATAAAACAGCAAAAAGTTGCTCAACTAGTGAAGAATTGATCTCATCTTGCAAATATTTGTCCAACCGGTTACCAACTAATGCCTCTGACTCATTGGGAAGACAGAACATAGCGGGATGGTGAGGCCAAAAACCATAACACTGAAAATGATGACTGAATAGAGATGGTGATATTAATCTTCGTCAGTTAAAGCTATAAAACAAACTGATATTACACGTCACTCTCTCGGATCTAGTGACCCAAGAAACGTACACCTTACGCTCAGGAAATACATGCAGTCTAAATACAGGTGAGCAGAATTGAAATCGTACATATTTTGCACCAGCTATTCAGGTAAGATTGGGCAGCAACAAACAGATTAGCAAATACCAGGCTAATTGACTAAATGCCGATTAAAAATCTTGCCAATGTTACATCCCTAAAATACCCTCTAATTTCGAGAAAAAAACAGCAGATTTAATTGGTTGATATCACTTGTTGAATATTCAGTCCCATCTGGTGGTAAAACAGTATCAAATAAGTATCCAAACCACATGGCAATCTGTCTTTCCATAAAACATTTCACAACACTGTTGTTCAGATAACATGTTCAAAACGGCTGATCGAAGAACACTACAGGCGAACACATGATAATTGCACACATACACTACAGAGACTATAGGGCCCAAACCCAAAGCGAAATTTCTGCAAATTGATTAATATACCCCTCGGGTATCCCAATGTATCATTCCTGATTCGCATTTCACAATCCACATTCAAACATGAAATGCCAATTTCGGCAGCGTGATCACCCAGCCGATTTGTCAGACGGTTGTACTCACGGCAATTTATCGTTGCTAATCAGTCGGAAAGTCACAGTCCCTGAATTGCTAATTCTAGTGTTGCACAATTAGTCAGCGATTCGGATTAATTGGTTGCCAAATCAAAGGAATTCCACTGCTAAATTCTCATTTTATTTCGTCAATTAGATGCATTTTTCCTGATAGTCGACTGCTGACAAACTAGGCCAAGAATGCATTTAGCCATTCGGTTCTCTGTCTTCGTTCGTTCCAACTGCTGACGATTTAACCAATATCTGTTTCAGCGATTTCATTGACCATTTTCATCGACCGATCGTCGGTAGCTCTTCCACCGTAATTTCATCAGCGCAGACTGCATCGTCGTTGGGAGCAATTCATGAAGCCTTTCGTATCCGTTATTCAACCTGATGGAGCAGAAATACGAGAAACTGTGTGCACTGCTGTTTATAGTAGCTGACTTAAAACAATGAGAAGTGTTGATAATATGCAGCTAGCAAATACATGGAATCTGCAAAAGCCCGACATATTTTACAGGCAATGAGTGACATCTTCATCGACGGAGTCAGTCTCAAACACTGCTGTGCAAAAATAACCAGGATATATAATAGCAGCAATATGTTTCTGAGTTATGTTTGTCCCTTCAACCTACTGTTAGGTAGTACAGACCTGAAAGATGATATGAGGCCAAATTTATATCTGAGTGCTCTATGACGTCAGACAGATGACGTTCAGGTTAAGTGAAATTTATGAAATCAACCTAGCCAGATACGTGTGGATGTGCTTTGACATTCATTCTGATAATCTTCAACCTGTAGTGCAAATTTAAGTGTCATCACTGGTGCAGGAGAACTAGTGCAGCAGAATTGAGACGGACTGTGACGTCTGATTGGATTAAGGTTTATTATGAAATAAACATATTGATTTGTTGTCAGACTGTCAGCTGTTTGACCAGAGATATGCTGGTCGTGGTGAAAATCAATCTGTGATACACCAAACTTAGAAAGTCATTCTATTGAAGTTGGAGAAATGTGAACGGATTTCTTTCGGTTGACGCTCATTTCGACATTTTCCATCATCGAAATTCCTGTATGAACACTGTGCGTGAGATTTGTGCGAAAAAGGCTCACGTCCCCTCGGTTAATATCGGATGAATGCACACATCTAGTGAGCTGATATAACACACTTACTGGCCTGCTTCCCTGTGCCATTGGTGTAAAGTTTGTGAAGTTTAAACAACCGCGACAATGGCGCATGGCTGCTCCATAAATGTACCCTTGTATGATCCTGTTTAGTAGCTTTGTGAGTCTGATGCCCAAAGGGCTTAGTAACCAGGGCCTCACATCATGACGAAATGAATGATTGTGGTGGTCGGTTTGGGAACATTGGAAAGTATTGTGGAGTCAGTGAAATGTGAATGTTCTCTGCATATCGTCTGCATAAGACCGATTTAGTGGAACAATCATCCACTTTTTAGTTCATCGATGCGTCATCAATCTGAGTGGATACACGATCGCAGACATCTAATCAAACAAGACTGTTTCATAACACAATTTGCTCTCGCACCGATTCAAGAGAAAAAGTCCCCCATTTCACGAAAGAACATTTTCTTACAAGGGTAGTCTTCGCAGACGGAAAACATCCTCAGGGATAAAGAGGACATCCAAAAATCATTCCACTGATGACACTTTAGAGGAACAGAAACGTAAGTAACGAGAATTCACCAGTTCTAATGGGTTAAACGTGCATACAACATCGGACCTAGATTCCATGATTATATTAGACTGAACTGATTAAATAAGCGATATGACTGAGTTATAATTCGAATTTCTATTCAAGATATAGTCAACATTTCGACAACTACTTCCATAATTGCATACCAATTTTCAATTTTCTGCACCGGCAAACAACCAGCTTGTTAGAAGATTCCGTTTTTAAGGAAAACGCAGTAAGATTCACGAAATATCACTAGTTTTGTTATTCCATTTTGGTTTTTGATAGCCTGTAAATTATTTTTATGGGCGGCAACGACTAACACTTGGTTTTTTTCTTGACAGAATCAACCAGTTTTATTGGAATTCGCAGATTCGTGTGATATGCTGTGTGGCAGAACTGTTAGAATATGCCTATTGTTAATAGGTGTGACATGTAAAGGGCGGAGAAACATGCTTAATATAGAAACAAACAAATGAATTCCAAGGAAAGGCTGACGGAATTTATTTCAAGGAACTTCACAGTTTACGTCAAATGTGAAACAAATACGTGCTCCAAAGTTTTGCAACCGATTTTGAGCTCCGAAGTTCGAATTCTGCGGCCATTCGAAAACATTAATTTTTGGTTTTTTTCAGTTTGCCTTCAACTCTGTATGCTTAAATCCCACAGGTGCCATATGAGATCTGAAATGTGGCCGTGATTTTGCGGCATGTCTTTTAATTCGGAGAAATTTGATGCTTTCGCGAATGGTTTTGTGATTTTAGATTTACTGTCGACCCACAAACGGCGAGTCGTCCTACCGTTCTCTTATTCGGAGAGCCTAATAGATGTTCACTCTCAATAGAGCTCACCACTGGTACATATCGGTCGTACTTAGAACTTTGATGCGTTTATGGACTTGAAATGCTTGCGCGCTTTGAGCTTGGCTTTCAGAAGGCGAATGATTCGCCTGTCGCACTGAAGATATCAAACCACTTGATCGTGAAGTGCTGGTGATCAAAAGTAGTGGTCACCGGACTTCTGGGCCAGTCGAACAAAAGTGGAAGCAAAAGAATTGTAATCAAAACTATGAAAATGCGTTTTCCCATGGGAATATTTAATCTTCATATTATATTTTTATGGTAAGAATGAACACAAGACAGTAAATTTAACACAATGATGTAACAGATGCATTGTATTTTCAAGGAAAAGCCTACTTAGCCTATTAAAGTTGCACGACCAAAGCAAAAAGAACTAAAGAACTTGTGTGTTTTCTGTAAACCGTGCGTGGACTAATCGTCAGCACCAAAACGTTCTGGTTTCTTGAGGTTAACCACGGGAATGTTCATCCGTGCAGTGGTTGCTGTGGGCGTGATTCCCTTCAGCTTAGTTGAAACTACGAAGCATTTGAATGTTCATTAGCTTCCGCAACTGATACATTCAGTTCTTTATCACCTACATTTTCTGGCTTCGATTTGTTTGCTTCATACATCATGTCATTTAAAACTGCTCGGACGAGTGTCAAGCATCGCGCTCCGATGCTGTTCAAATTTATCCTTTCTATTACATGCACTTTGAATGAGCTCAGTGAGAAGGACAAGTCAGCTAACGGCTATGGCCGTCTACACGTACGACAATGCAGCCTTTCTCCTGAAACTTGGAATGGTATTGGGCCATATAAAGTCACAATAGGACAGGTGTCACAAAGAGCCGGACGGCAGCCTGTCGTCATCCGTCCCAAAGTGACTGACAGGTATGCAATCTGAATCTCTCACCTTCCTAGGTAGCAGATGCTTAATCTACCAGAAAACCGCCGGCCCTGATATTTTCACCATGCCATTAAGATTGGTAAACTTAGATAAACCGCATATTACAGCTTCTTCTGCGACGGCTCCCTGAAATTTCCGTCCGATTCATTTCGAATTGGTATTAAATAGCCCCCGACCCACTTTTGTTTATTCGGTTGGATGTTCTGACGCAAACGAACTATTGGCTGATTTCCATTATCTTCAACTTTATGCATGGTGCTAATCACTCGGAATTATATGGAGGATGAGGTCTGCACCAGTGAGTGATTAATAATTATTGCACCCTGACTAAACAGACACTGCGCGTGAATGTGTTTTCACGGATGAACATAAAAAGTAACGAAAAATACTAAGTTACTCGAAACTGCTTGCACATCTTTCTCCACTTCCAATTCTTGGTTAAGTGAACATGACAATTTATTATTTTATCTCTAATTGCACATACCATTACACCTTTATTATGAAGGGAAGCCCAGTTTACTAAGAAATGAATGACATTATTCAAAAGAACACGGATTTTATAATTGTTTCAAGCATTGTAACCCGAATCAACATGATTGCGTGGAGATAGCCGCGGTTACACATCTTATGTTATTCATTCATTAAATTTTGCTGAATAAAATCATCTGTTTGCTGTAAAGTCCCAATGTGATATGTTCAACCTGGCGGAAATCCAAATGTCGTGTGAAAGAAAGCACTAAATTTTCTCCTCTTGTGCTCCAACATACTAGTTGCAAAATCATACTGAAAGGTGGACATATTAACCTATATAAGGATCCTTGATTATCCTACCGATATATGCAGGCAAACTGCCTCTCTCACAATGAAAGCTGTTCGTAAACTGACTGAACTTGACAGAACTTTACATCAAATGTATTCTTATCCTATGGTTTAAATGTGCAGTCATGTGCAGTTATTAAGAAAGTTTGCGGCGTGATTGAGGTAACAATTTACGTAGAGTTGTAGCGTCTAGTATGCCAGATACATGGGTAGAAACCTGGCAAGAAAAACATAATGTTCGATTCTAATTTGTTCATCGGGGGGATCTGGTAACAGCGGTCAAATTGTGCAATATTTACTGTGTTGGGTACCATTTGGACGTTTAGCTAACAGCCTCAAATGAAAAAGTCCAAACAAGCTCCCGCATCACCTCGAATCTACACTGGTATGGTCGATGTGTTTGGGATGCATGAAGTGCGTCCAAGCGTGGTTTCAAGTCCCTAATGGATCAGCAGCATTTTGCATTTGGATCACAAGACTTTTAGCAAACGTGGCAATCCCTATTCGATAAATTGTATACTTGTGCTATTTTGAGATAAGCTTGGTGTTAAAATACCATTTCCTGTTGGACAGTGATATCGTAAGTGCCAAACTTAAAACCATTGATAGTAGGTTCCAAGTAGAGGTTCCAAGTTCTGACAAGAGTCCGTGTCGAACCAAGGGCAATAAATTGCGGTTAAATTTGAGGTAAAAACAAAGCAACAAATTGAGCCAAGGTAACTCTTGGCATAAGCCAAAAAGCACAAAAGAAATTAATAAAAAGAAGAAAAATATTTCGGTCAAAGATAATGGTCATGGGATGATGTAATGACTTAGTGAGCCTCCTAGACCAAAACCAAATGGGCCTAGTGGCGTAAAAATCACGCGTGATCGCACCATGCACTGTGTGGAGTTGTACTGTTATGCAATTAATTGACACAAACGAGAGAAACAATTTATTCTATTGTATTTCTGATAATTTCTGATCAAAAATGGATTGGTATTTGTGAGAAGCACTATCTTCTAAGTTTAGCTGCCAAACGAAGACAATACTTTAGCTTAGGATGTCCTTGGTCAAATATACATGAATTATTTTATTCGACCCAGACCAGCAGTGTAGACGGATATCAGGCGCACAAATGTGAAGGGAAATTGTGTTCTCAAAGTAGTCAAGCCTTTTAATGGAATGGCGAAATACAACCATACAGTTTTACTGCAGCGTGTAGATTAACCGGGTCGAGTGATTTAATTGACTCAAAAATAGATTTGGGCTGGAATAAAGGAATGACAGCGTGCTTTTGAGAAGAAAAAGAAATCCGTCGGCACACCAACAATATGAGGACACTGTCAGTTCTAACTCCCTTCAGTCGTGCCATTTGACAACAGCCTGTCTGGTCTTGGGATGGCATGTGCTTAAAGCGGTCGACTATAGAAGACATACTGTAATATCGATGATTTTCACTCCTACGGATCTGAAAAAACCGTTAATGCACTTGTTTGCCAGACATCTATAATTATCTTTGCAAGAATTATGAGCAACTTATTAGGGTCCTTACAGTATGGCCACCAAACGACTTATCCCAAAGGATTCCAAACGATTATTACAGCCATGTTATCTTATGCCTGCATTATGGAATACAACGTAGCTCCACTGGATTTTAAACATCCCAGTGATTGAAGCCAGCTCAAGAGAGAACAAAGATCATATAAAAATACGATGAAAAATTCCCTTGAGAAAGTGATCAATGCCATTTCTAACTGATGGCTCAGGTCGAAAGATTCACTAGCCCATTTAGACTGATTATTCAAGGTTTGTGATTTTCTCGCTTTCAAAAGCGTAGTGATGTGAAAAAGTAGGGTTGTTCATTAGGAACACTTTAATGGTTAAATGTCTGTGGAGGTTTTACCTATCGTATCCTGTATGAAACAGCACTGTAGAAAGACCAACAAATTACTGTGCTGACACGGGCTGAATAGTGGGACCGGGAATTGCCTGTCACAAGTTGAAGGATTTCGCTCCCCCCCTCCTTTCCAACAGAACGGACAAAGGAGATTTACCCAAAGAGCAGCCTATTAATTGTCATTCGCATATTTCAAATGTCGATGAGGGAACAAAGGTTTCCCGGAAGAACAAGATGATTTTCTAATTAAACTAGTAATAACAAAATACCCAAACATTGGGTGCTCGTCTTCTTAGCCTTGTATAATCGAGGAGGAATTCAGATAAATAGTTGTGTGATTCTCGATTGGATTCAGTATCCTTGCACGCTACCGATGATTCAAATAAGATCCAAGTACCAGCTCTATTGACACCCTTGGCAAATCGTAGCGATAGCCATTTTCAAAGATGGGCTAATGTCTATTTTAAACTGATTGCCACACTTGTAACCTCGAATTAAATTTTCCTTAACCACTATCAATAAGAAAGCAAACGACGTATTACGAAGCCATTTCACGGCGAACGGTATCTCTGAAGTGCTGTTTTTCTACGAAGGACATCGAGTCACGAATGCAAAATTGCAGAAGGTTTGCCAAAATTTGTAATTCAAACATGAAGTCTGCAGTCCGTTCTGAAGTTCATCCAGTTATAAAAATGAAACCGTGTTGAATATAGCCAAAAGAATTACAAAGTGGCCATAGTGACTGAGGGGCGCTACATAGTTAATGATAGTGCAACGAAAGCACTTGTAATGCTGTCATGGAATACAGTTTGATGTAGGAATTATTCAGAAGGAGAACTCAAGCAGCGTTTGAGATAGTTGATGAATATTTGCAACTGAAGCAGCAGCTTCTGAGAAAAATGCAGGACCACTAATGAGGCCGAGAGACCAAAAATGAGTTCTTTCATGCCCGTGGGGCCAAAACTGGAGGGAAGGTGTAGCGATATGATTCCTTGGCATTCTAGCAGGGAAGTATTCCGAGAAAATTCGAACGCATGTAGCTTGGATTTCATATTTACCAGGTAGTCTAATGCGGAAGTTGCAGGTAACACCGAAGAAAACTGTCAAGTGTCTCAGAGAGCAGCGTGCTTCGATGAGAGCCTGGATGAACTTAGGACGGTCGTGCTTATCAAAGAATGGACAGTGTAAAACGGTTAACTTACCCTGTCCAATTGGTGGTGAACAGACATTGATTTTCGGACTCCAAGTCGACGCTTAATGAGCTCAGGCCTTTATAGCTGGGTCCTCAAATATTCACAGGCGAATCATCAATTTTCTGAACACTCAAAAAGGTCAATAACGATTCTAGTCTAGCTAGTATTTTTATTGTGACATGTGGATATTTGTAATTTTCTCCTCATTTTCCCTCCCATTTCATCTCAGTTTTGCTCGGTTCCGATATTACTGGGTCTACACAACAAAAAAGTACTAGTGACTGTTATTGACTACCTGTGGATTTGAACTTGTCGATGTATGTCCTAGAAACGCTCCTACCACATTTCAAGTTTCAAACATTATTCCGTGTATTGGCAAACTGTCCCGTTCCCGTCATGGAAAAATATGCAGGCATTTTCTTTGCAATTTTTGGGCAGCAAAGAAAAGCTGACTACATTTGATAGCGACTTCGATTTTTGAATGATCAACGATTTACGCAGCTTCAATCCTCAGTGAACATGATTGCACTAATCAACACGAAAATTGTGATGGGACGTTCCATAGTTTTTTTTCGAAACCAGTGTTTCTTTTGAGATTACAGTTGTACAAAACAAAACATTACTATTTTGTGTTGTCACGGTAAGAAAATGCTATGCGGTGCTTTACTATTATTCTAGCATCAACGTTTAATGGCATCACTCAACAATCAAAACGTAGGTTTGTTTGGTGGGTTGTTTAATGCTGATATTTATAACTCTTTTCTATTTGATTTAATTGAACGAACAGCCGTTAGAAAGAATTAATGGACGAGGTCTTGGTAAAGTTCGAAATATCAAAGCCCGATGGTGACTGGCTAAGAAGGAGAAAGACATCGGCTTGTCCACCTCCAAAGTTCACTATAACAGCAACTTCATTACTGACAATGATATGTCACGGGTACTTATAGATCTTACATTCCAAGGCCGTGGCCAATGCAGGCATCATCACCGGCCTCACAAATTCCATGAATCGACACTGATCCATGGTTACTTACTTTTCGGCTGTCAGCAAATCGCCATAAATAGGCTGGGAATTAGGGGCCTACAGTGAACAAGTCTGCCGTTATGCAGATGACACTCGAACTTGTCATAATATGCGAGCGTTCACCTAACCATTGAGGATTTTTCCCGTCTGCGAAGACTACCCTTGTACGAAAATGTTCTTTCGTGAAATGGGGGACTTTTTCTCTTGAATCGGTGCGAGAGCAAATTGTGTTATGAAACAGTCTTGTTTGATTAGATGTCTGCGATCGTGTATCCACTCAGATTGATGACGCATCAATGAACTAAAAAGTGGATGATTGTTCCACTAAATCGGTCTTATGCAGACGATATGTAGAGAACATTCACATTTCACTGACTCCACAATACTTTCCAATGTTCCCAAACCGACCACCACAATCATTCATTTCGTCATGATGTGAGGCCCTGGTTACTAAGCCCTTTGGGCATCAGACTCACAAAGCTACTAAACAGGATCATACAAGGGTACATTTATGGAGCAGCCATGCGCCATTGTCGCGGTTGTTTAAACTTCACAAACTTTACACCAATGGCACAGGGAAGCAGGCCAGTAAGTGTGTTATATCAGCTCACTAGATGTGTGCATTCATCCGATATTAACCGAGGGGACGTGAGCCTTTTTCGCACAAATCTCACGCACAGTGTTCATACAGGAATTTCGATGATGGAAAATGTCGAAATGAGCGTCAACCGAAAGAAATCCGTTCACATTTCTCCAACTTCAATAGAATGACTTTCTAAGTTTGGTGTATCACAGATTGATTTTCACCACGACCAGCATATCTCTGGTCAAACAGCTGACAGTCTGACAACAAATCAATATGTTTATTTCATAATAAACCTTAATCCAATCAGACGTCACAGTCCGTCTCAATTCTGCTGCACTAGTTCTCCTGCACCAGTGATGACACTTAAATTTGCACTACAGGTTGAAGATTATCAGAATGAATGTCAAAGCACATCCACACGTATCTGGCTAGGTTGATTTCATAAATTTCACTTAACCTGAACGTCATCTGTCTGACGTCATAGAGCACTCAGATATAAATTTGGCCTCATATCATCTTTCAGGTCTGTACTACCTAACAGTAGGTTGAAGGGACAAACATAACTCAGAAACATATTGCTGCTATTATATATCCTGGTTATTTTTGCACAGCAGTGTTTGAGACTGACTCCGTCGATGAAGATGTCACTCATTGCCTGTAAAATATGTCGGGCTTTTGCAGATTCCATGTATTTGCTAGCTGCATATTATCAACACTTCTCATTGTTTTAAGTCAGCTACTATAAACAGCAGTGCACACAGTTTCTCGTATTTCTGCTCCATCAGGTTGAATAACGGATACGAAAGGCTTCATGAATTGCTCCCAACGACGATGCAGTCTGCGCTGATGAAATTACGGTGGAAGAGCTACCGACGATCGGTCGATGAAAATGGTCAATGAAATCGCTGAAACAGATATTGGTTAAATCGTCAGCAGTTGGAACGAACGAAGACAGAGAACCGAATGGCTAAATGCATTCTTGGCCTAGTTTGTCAGCAGTCGACTATCAGGAAAAATGCATCTAATTGACGAAATAAAATGAGAATTTAGCAGTGGAATTCCTTTGATTTGACATCCAATTAATCCGAATCGCTGACTAATTGTGCAACACTAGAATTAGCAATTCAGGGACTGTGACTTTCCGACTGATTAGCAACGATAAATTGCCGTGAGTACAACCGTCTGACAAATCGGCTGGGTGATCACGCTGCCGAAATTGGCATTTCATGTTTGAATGTGGATTGTGAAATGCGAATCAGGAATGATACATTGGGATACCCGAGGGGTATATTAATCAATTTGCAGAAATTTCGCTTTGGGTTTGGGCCCTATAGTCTCTGTAGTGTATGTGTGCAATTATCATGTGTTCGCCTGTAGTGTTCTTCGATCAGTCGTTTTGAACATGTTAACTGAACAACAGTGTTGTGAAATGTTTTATGGAAAGACAGATTGCCATGTGGTTCGGATACTTATTTGATACTGTTTTACCACCAGATGGGACTGAATATTCAATAAGTGATATCAACCAATTAAATCTGCTATTTTTTTCTCGAAATTAGAGGGTATTTTAGGGATGTAACATTGGCAAGATTTTTAATCGGCATTTAGTCAATTAGCCTGGTATTTGCTAATCTGTTTGTTGCTGCCCAATCTTACCTGAGTAACTGGTGCAAAATATGTACGATTTCAATTCTGCTCACCTGTATTTAGACTGCATGTATTTCCTGAGCGTAAGGTGTACGTTCTTTGGGTCACTAGATCCGAGAGAGTGACGTGTAATATCAGTTTGTTTTATAGCTTTAACTGACGAAGATTAATATCACCATCTCTATTCAGTCATCATTTTCAGTGTTATGGTTTTTGGCCTCACCATCCCGCTATGTTCTGTCTTCCCAATGAGTCAGAGGCATTAGTTGGTAACCGGTTGGACAAATATTTGCAAGATGAGATCAATTCTTCACTAGTTGAGCAACTTTTTGCTGTTTTATTTTTAAACTAATAAGGAGAACTTGACTACACGACTTATATCATTACAAGCGGGAATGAATTGAATAGAAATGATCCGTTGCTAGTGATACTCTGATTCCATGTAATCAGTGCAACTGAAAATCGTCCTCTTCCGAATACAAGTCAAGATCGCAGTGCGACATAACATTCTATTTAACGTGCTTAAAATAGCACGCGTTTTATTGTGCCTTATCTCATTAGGAATATACTTTCACCTCCGGGTTTTCAACGTAATGCTTTCCTGGTCCTCCGCTTTGGGATTATTTGAGCTGGCAACTCAGTTAGTAAAAGTAATATGAGGATGTCCAATTCAGTGTATCGGGCTCCAACGTGATAACCATTTGAGTCGTAATCCTACGTTTAGGTCGAGAACCCTGATACTTCGTCTGCTTAGCAGCCATATTCCCTATCAGCTTTGATCCAAACTTTTCCGGTAATCGTATAACCACAGTGAATTCCACACTCTGTTGGTCGTCGCTTGTGGTTCTCAGAGCTGAACTACACATTACCTCTAGCAGGGTGGTAACCATCAGCCTGCTCTGAGTTTCCATGCTGGGTTAACACTCTAGGGTCTTGCGGGTAGGATTTTGAGCCGAAGGCTTCCTTTAGGGTTCCAAAATAAAGAAGCTTTTTTCTTTATTGAAACTTCCAGCAAGTAGTAACTAACTATAGAGTAGATTCAAAACGGTCTACTCAAAATTGAAATTCACAATGTTGGTGCAGTAGAAAAACGAGTTACCATTCCTAGAGGTATTGTTGAGCCGTCGAAAAGACTGCGCATTTAAAAAGTCAATGCACAGAGCCCCACGTGGAATGAACAATAATACCACTTACACAACTGTGTACCGTTTCGTTTGAAGGGGAATCTAATTACGTCTCTCAATATCAGAGGAAGATACTTTGGAGCAGATCGTTAGATGGCGAGAACGGTATTAATCGAAAATGACCGCCCAAATCGATTAACTAAATGAGCGATGGAGACAGAGAGGGAAATTCTCAGTTGAATGGTTGTACTGAGGAAACTAGTGTACGTGTTTCTGGGATTGAAAGGTGATAGGCTGACAGAGGAGGTTCGAAAAAAAACTGACGAAAGTTACCAATAAGACGTTTTACGCAACCAAGCTTTAAATCCTGTCCTAATTCATCCCCGTGGTGTCACCACAGTTAAAAAGACAGTCTTTTTTGCGTCCATACATGAACGTGTTTCTGTAGGACTATGTATATCGGCTACATGACCTGGTATTTTTCTTTACGCATCCGTGAACACCACTCTGCGTGGTTGGGCATTAGAACCATTAATTCACTCCATATTCCAGTGGCTTCACACCAAGCACAGACTACGCCGGGGATTTGACACAAGCTTTTCGTGCCTTGTGTAAGGTCCGGGGTCAACAACCTAGGTTAACAAAGTGTAGCGTCTTCAGTACGGCGGGATTTGTCTCGATACGTCTTCACAGTCTTCTAAGGTGTTCAAGAACAATTTTTGGTTCTTCTTCAACTCTCCTGGCAATCCACCACCCAAATGCTACGCTAGACCAGACCAGTGGCTGGCGCTGGTCAGGCGGATAAAAATCGTGACCCTTGGCCTTGAAAATCGAGGGTTCGAATCCTTCCACCGCCGGTCAACTTCCTCAGTTGGCAGCCCTCTATTGGCCGCAGCCTTTTCCTGAAAAATGATGTACATCGTTATTTCATTAATAAAGGAAGAAAAAGATAAAACTGGGATAGCACGTCCATCCGTTTTCGGGTTGGGCATGGAACACCACAAATCTCTTTTCTAATCATAATTCTATCGGACTAACCCCGTCCTCTTAAATTTTCCTGTAATATATTGTGATTTAATGGCATGAGTAAGAAACACTGAAAACGAGGCTGTTCGCCGAAGTCTGCTCTATCAAAATCCCTTTCTGCATCCTGAGCAGCATGAAAGCACTCATCACCGCAATACCTCTAGAAAGGACTCTCTAATTTTCATTCTTCTGACGTAATTAACTTGCAAGGTGCCACGGAGAATTGCTCCTTAGTGGATCCATCTGATGGCAGCATTACCGAAAGGGGAAGAACTAGTTTCTACCCATTAATTAGTCCTAAGTGTTCTAGCTGCCTTCAATTTTCGCAGACAACCTGATGGGGCAACAATCAGCACTAGACGGAACTTTCGAAACTTCAAATAGATGTAAGCCGTGCTCCAGAAATTTGCAGAAAAGTTCCACTTCCACAAACATTCTTCCAAGCCCGAGTAAAACCTCATTCTCTAACTCCATTATTCATGTATCTCGTGATTCTTTTTCGAGCGCCTGTGTTAAGGCTGATGTTGAGATCACTCTGAACATGCGATCTGAACGTGCATCGTCGGCATGGGTCCTAATCAGCAGTCGTTTGTATGCTATTCTTTTGGAGGGTTCTGTGCTTATCCGCCGCAGTCGATTGAAGCGTCGTTGTTTATTCGTCTTACACGTGTATGCACCCACTGATTGCAATTCTGCTGAGGCCGAAGATTGATTCGGCCGAGAGTTACCTGGATTGCTCCGAAGTTTGCGTTCAACGGAAGTTGTGTTCGTTGCTGATGATTATAACACCCAACCTGGCTACTTAACGGAGACGAAAAGGCAACATCGGAGGCAGATCGAACTGACAGTGGAGGTCATCTCATTCAAGTTTGTTCTGACCACAGGCTGTTTCTAGCGAACACCGATTTTTGTCGTGAAAAACGTCGTCGGCTTACCTCCCGCCCTCCATCTCCTTCGCATCGTAAGACTCAGAAAGAAAGGATATCCTCAAACTCAGCTGCTCTGTTAGATTATCGCAGATCCATCCTTAGTAAGTCAGCTGAGCAATTGCCAGGAGCAGTGGCGGATAGGAAGATGTAGGAAATTAGAAAGGCTGAGGTTGTCTGAAACAGCAGCAACCTTTACCGACTGATTAGGAATACTGATCCACGAAAGCCGAGCGTATGCAAGGCGATTAGGAAATGTTACAGCTGACTGGTTTACTCAGTATCGTCACCTACAACTTTCAAATTTGTAGTGTAAAGAACAATTTAGGTAGGCCTTTCAGTTATACTGGAAAGCAGAGTAATGCAGATAGATTGTAGTACATCATAACTAGAAGTGAATAGGATGGTAGGATTTCTTAAAAGGTATAAGACTGCTAAACTACATGGGCTGTTACTGTCGTTCTTTAAAGACCTGGGGGGAATGTTCCTCCGGAATAAGCAAAATTAGAGTCGATTTGGAGAAGAGATATTCCTGGTATGAATTGACGATTATACCCAGTTAGAGGAAAGATGTTTGATTCTCACAAGGAATTAGTTTGATATTCGTCGCATCCAAACTTATGGCGAAGGCTATTCTTTATCGATAATCTAATGCTGGTGAAATGTATATTCATGAGAACCATACTATCTTCCTTCCTAGTTGAGGCGGTAGTGATAAAATTTTCACTTAGTGGCAAATCTTAAAACACAGGTATATGTTCCGAGGAAACACGATTTCTGCCTTTCTGGATCTAAAAGCGAGATGCGACTCAATCGATCATGCGGTTCTTTGCCGCCGCCTGTCATGGTTCGGCATGCCGGAGAAAGTTATTTCACTTAGCTAGTCTCTGTATGCGAATAACCGGAGTTGAGTTCTTGCTTACGGTGATCTTCCACTTTGTGTCTGAACATAGTTGTTCCGGTAGCATATGTAGTATATGATGGGAGAATTTCGTAAACAATGCAGAGTCTAGGCTTGAGATGTTGGATCCTGGATTTCAGTCTTTAGAACAGGGACTGAATCAGACAAGATTTAGCTTGTCGCAGCCTGTTTTGGGTATGTCCACAGAACGACTGTCTTCTTGTACACTGTTGTCCGAGACAGGTAATGACTGGAGGTGGAAAGTCGATGGCACTGGAAGATAGGATGGAAACAATAACCAGGCCCGTGCCGAAGCTATTAGACTATCTCATTTGAGTCCACGAAATCTCTCGAGGCGACGGTTGGAGACAAAAGGTGATATAACCCAGCGCCGTAATCAGTGGTATTCTTATATTCAGAACCTTTCCTCTTCCGCACAGTTGCTCAACTTACCATTTTGCAGTCCTGGCTCTTGGTTCTTTGAGACAAAGACCAAGACTGGTCCACAATGGTTCAAATGTAGTGGTTCAATAAAATGAGTTAAAGTGAACTGAGCTATAATTATGGACTGTTCTGGGTCAGTTATGGACTAGCATTTTGGGGGAAACGACGCTAGAAACGCACTATAAGTGAAAACTACTTAGATGAATCAAATCTCGGGGACATGTTATTAGTTCTCCGACTGTTTCGGTCTTACAAGTCTGCAAGTCCGGCCAGACTATTCCAATTCATTTCCTTACTTTATCTTTTCCAGCATATCCTGCTTCCATTGAAATCATTTGGAGAGAAATGTGAAATTATACTTCTTTCGTTGAAACAATACTAGCATTTATCTTTTGGTATTGTTATTTGGCCTCAGATGCATTCTCGTGCTGTATAAGATGAGGTCTGAAGGAATATGACGTAGGTCGTTATGGGAATGGATGTATTTGTAGAAAAAAGAACTGTATTAAGGAATATGGGTTGGACTATACATCTGAGAATCAGTTATTCAGGTGCTTGCTAATATTCTGCTTTGTGTCACTGAATTTGAAGGTATTGCAAATCTGTATGCACTCGATTTTACTTTCCAAAGAAGGATAGAAGTTGATCACAGTACCTTTTCGACTGGTGGACGGTTCACGTAATAACGATTCAATTCCAACTAGGTGTTCGTATAAATGGCGTCCTGGAAAGCAACGGAAATCAAGACTTCGTGTAAATCACATTGTAAACACTTTATGAAAAAAACAGATTTCCTTTGTAAGTTTGGCATAAGAAATACTTTCGACTGCTTGTTATGTCGGTCTTATCAGCCTCGAGTGCAACATCTCAGTACTAGATTTGCTTCATTGTTTACAAAAGTTATTCAATTTTCCCCTGTCGCAATCACCAGTCACCTTTCTCTTCCGCTGGTTTGTACGAAAAATGTGTGCGTTGCGTCGCAACCGTAATGACGTGGTTGTTCAAGGGTACGATTTTCAAGTTTTTCAAAAACATTCCTGCATTTAGACTACAATTATTCACTGTACACGAATGTGCCTCTTCAAGTAATCCAGCTTTTTCTATTTTTTGAAAGTTTTTAGCTTTAAACGGTACGAGCGATAGATGGATCTTGTCAAGAAGGCCATTCAAAACTATTGATTTGAGGATTTTTCCATCCGAAAACTTTAAGATCGTGAGATCCCCGGTTGTCATAATTTGTGAGTCTTATTGCCCTCAAATCTACACGCGTGTTACTTTTGTTCACGTCAGTGATAATTTCAAACTTTATCTTAGTTATTGCTTCCTTGAACCTTCCACTGCACACATGGCTATTTAGCGAACATTTGGATGGCGTATGTAAATTACTATCCAAACGGTAGAAGATGTTACTATTGCGGAAACGCGAACGCTAAAATCAGTTGCTGAACCACCACCCAACATGCTGAGACGCTACGCCCTGTCATTAACAGTTAACTCAACCACAAAGAAGTTCATTTCGGCTGGTAGGGAAAATCATAAAGCACGGCTCGTAACGCAAGCCCGAGTAGGGTTTGCGAAACCAGGTGACCTCAACATGCTTTTACTACTGGCAATTCCTGGTAGCTGATTGGGCTTATCCAAATGTCAGCAGTATGAAGAAATTTACAAGGGAAAGTAAGATGCATGAAGCTTAAGGTCTGCCGATCTACAGCAAAGAAAGAATCTCACCGCTAACCGATGAAGTCAGCCCATTTCACAGTTATTTCGGCTCAAGTTTCAAGCTCTGTTTCTTTATACTGATCTTCTTACGCATAGATCTGCACACAAAAAATTTTCGGTATTAAGTTTTTCTTTCTAGAAGTACTTCACGTTTTAATTTTGATTGATAAAATGTTAATAACACAGCAATGTTGGGAGATGTAATGCGCCAACGTTTCGTCTACCGTGGGTAGTCTTTCTCAAGTGGCTGAGGGAACGTCCCATGGCAACGGATGTTCGTTGTCTGTGTGTGTTACTGCGTGTGTGTACATTGAACTGTGGATCGGGTGACAGAATAAGTTACCCTTCACGTCATGCGTTGCCTTGTTAGCGGGTTCATCTAGGGTGGTGACCTTTGGAATTTTTATTTATCAAAGGTGTTAGGGCTGTCCATATATCCGAAATATCTGCCCCGTCGTTCCGACTGATGCATGTGGAATGGATGTTTATCGCCAGAGCCTCGGCAAGCTTACGATCAGTGCAGGTTCTGAATCCACATTGGAGTACTTTAGTGGTTTCACAACCTGTTTTGTCCCTCTGCTATGGCATGCAGAGTGATGGCTGAATCTTGCTCAAGTTTTGATAAGCCTACCTTGTCCGAAGGTGTGCACATTTCTTTCCTCCTGTATTCTTTTATCCGTGTCATCAGTTCTCTGCTGGTTTGTCCAATGTATTCTGCTGGACATTCCTTGCAACTGATTTTGTAGATGCAGTTGTTTTAGTCTTGCACACCGACTTGATCTTTAGCCTTTGATAAGTGGTGTTTTGACGTATTATCCATCCGGGGAAAGTGTGAATATCAAAATCACTGAGGTCCTTTCTTATTGCTTACGAAGTTCTTTGGTCTCTAAGGAATTCCGACTGAGGCCGTCTTATTTTCTTCCTTCTTTCTCTTTGGTGATTGGCGAATGTCCAGTTGTTTTTTTATCAGTCGAAAGATGATGAATTACATCTGACAGCAACGTTGTGTCATTAATATTATACCATTCACAATAAAAAACAGTATACGGTGCATCCATTTTTCGATATACTCCTTGCCTCATTCTGTCCTGATATTTATATATTTCACATTTTATTCGCAGTAGCTGGTTACTGACTGCAGATCTCCTGATCAGGTGTGTATCAGTTATGTTAAACTTTACAAATCCTTGCTCAGTGATTGGGCCAGCCACCGAAATCCAAGTAAAGTCTTATTTGAGTAGAAACTACAAGGCATAGCCAGCACTTGCACTTCAACCGTTAAGGTACCTAGACGCAGTATACTTTTTGCACCATCCAAGGCTCGGGTTCTTCTTAGGACCGACAGGAACTAACATCTGCATTCATTCTTTATACTGACATCTGTGAGTTGGAACAGTCTTAAGTATTCAAGCATCCCAGGAAGAAATATTTAATAAAAGTAGCTTAAAATTGCAAACATTTTGGCACATATCAGAAGATAAACATCTGCTGGATATGAGATCATAGGGGATATCAGGTACCAAACAAAAATTCCAGTTCCGTTTTTTATAAAACCGAACTCAGCTAGGGTTTCCATGGCTTGGTTCAACACTCCGAAGATAGGTAATTTAGCGATTGACTTGCTAGTCGCTACAGAAAGATATTTCGATAATTTATGGTCAAGCGATTGCTGGAGTATTCTAGTTTTCAACCGTCCACGGGCAGATATCACTTTGCAACCAGAGTTTCCATTGGTTTCGAAGAATCGCTTGTCATAAAAGATGTATGTCTTCCAGTGGCAACATCAGCCAGGGGGAAATAAAGTATTCAGTGCTGTGTCAGACCAGAGCATGCTTAGAAGTCAAAGGGACATCAAGAACTAGGTGCGTTCACTGCATTGCGGTCTTGATGTCTAAATGCCCCAACCGAGAAAACTTTATACTGATGCCAAGTAATTTAATCCATGTTACGGAGTAATTCTCCTGTTCATCTGCAGTTTTAAAGCTATCAAAGTTCTCCTGCAGATGTCAAATAACATTCATGTTTGCGTAGCGAATAACAATTCAATGCAATTCTTGTTAGATACTTCAGCGTTCAAGGAAGCATCTACAGCGATGGCATAAACAAAAGTATGATGAGCTACCGTCCACTGAAACTAACCTAATTAGGATATGACATGATTCATGAGGACATATTTGAGCCACGGTACTGAACAACCCATCAATGCACCGTTATTTCCAACTTACAAAAGTTATTATGAAATTTAACTGGTTAAGTATTACCATCAACTTACTCGCTCTGCCACAAGTCTGGTTTCCGGGACGTCTACTTCAATCCAGTAAACGAGGCCTTCGTATCGTGATCCTGCCGTTAATACTCGATAGTCGGCTTGAAGATACCCGTCCTCTTCCTGGACTTTCTTTCTCATTCTCTTCAGTATTTTAATGCTGTTTGAGCAGTACGGGATTGAGAGCAGTGGCGAAAGAATAATGTACGATCGACGCTGACGTTTTTAAGAGGATAGTCCTTTTAACTGAACCACGACCTTATTTAAACAAATACATATATATATATAATCAAAAATAGGCGTTGTACAATTTTTCAGTGATTTTGCAGTCACCTTAATTGCTCAACATATGACTTCCTCCATAAGTCACGTTTTGATCTGGATTAATTGGTTTGCGACTTGTGAAAAAGAACAGCCAACTAGTCAACTTTCCATGAAAGCTAGTTTGATTGAGTACGAACCCAGGGAAGCATCAGTGGATGGCCATAGTTATTCCTCATCGTTTATCAAGAACGCTGCCCCGAATCATACAGTGTCATTGGAAGAGAAAAGGAACCTAGATATAACAGAAAAAGGACAAAATCACGGAGTTTGACATCGATTATCTCGGACCAGATTGGTTCCATGAATCCATGGACAGAAACCACGCAGGCTACGGGGTGCGTATGAACGATAGCCATTCTGATGGTTGATGAAAACGTTTAATTTTCAAGTCCCGAGGGGAGACTCCACTCAGTTTTATTACTTCCTATTCAATCGGAGAGATATAAGACCAAGTTTTGGTCTAGTAGTTTAATTTGCAAATTCAAGACTGTCTGTAGACAGTTGTTGTCTATTTGGTATTTAGCAAAACAACATTGCACCTTCATCCACGGGAATAATGCTAATGGTCTATGCGAGGCAAACCAACCTGATATAACCTCTTCAAGTCTGCATTGATAACTCGGTCGTGTTCGGGTTTCCCGATCAGTTTTCATTGCTAACTCAATAGAAAGCACAAAATCGTTGTCGAAAAGAAACAAATTAAACACCAGCAGATAATAAGCCAATTGTCAGAAGCTTTTATTGATATCTTGCAGATGCGTGGTATTAAAAAACCAACTTCCGTGAACTCACTTCTCCTTATTGACCTCGTTATATTTGTCTGAACCATGTCGAATCATGAAGTATTTGGTAATGTTTGGACGAACCACGGTGAAGTTTCGTTGTTTAATCCGGTGAAACATGTCATCATCCTCCCCGCCCCAACCAAAATAGTAGTTGGAGAAACCGTGAACAGCTATGAATTGATCACGTGACATGGCCAAAACACCCCCGACATACTCTGGGTACGGAAGCCTGTGTGGTGAAGAAAATGATGATTTTGTATTGTTTTTTACTTGGTTATAGTACATTCGGACGCAGATTTACCGAAGTACTTATACGAGTAGCCAGTACATGGTTCTTCTGTCCACCAAAATGGACCCGAATAATGTAAGTCATAGAAGATATGGAATTACTTCCAGGGGATGGAATTCAAAGGAGCGTCAGCTCGCGTGCTTCATGCCGGTGAAAGCAGTGACACATAAAACCTTCGGAATACTGAAGAGTTCCCTTAACTTACCAGGAAAGGAACTATATGGTGGTTGCGTTGAAGCTAGAAACTGGAACAACAATAATGCAGGAAATGGAAATTTCGTTCTACAAACCTGGTATCCAGTTATACTGCCAACATTTGCTAATATCTTATCTCTGGCATTGACGTCAAAATGAACAACCACTGGGTAGATTTTATACTTTCCATGTTCATCATGTAGACGAGGGGGTGCATAATTTTGAAGCTTATGAACTCGAGACTGAATACTGGAATTTAAGTAAGCTGAATATCAGTCCGAATTATTGCCACAAAAGAGATAATCAAAAGGACATTCTGATGTTGGTCATCCACAAAATAAGGGGATTACTTCAGTTTATCATTTCTAATTGGCTTGGTTGTTGCAGTTCTAAACAAGGTAAGGGTGAACTTATTGGATTTCACCCAACTTTCATAAGACTACCAAATGAAGTAATTTTATGCAACAAGGATCCTCTTAGCTTGCTCCCGTGAAGGGACTTCACAGATGAACTCATGTAAAATGAGCAATCCTGTCGGGGTACAGTGAGATCTCACCTGTAATGAGTTTTGTAATATTGTGAATCATTCTGCACCTAACAGAAATATTGGATTATTTGAAAGTTTTCAAGCACAAAGTAAAATACTTTATCACCAAAAAGGGCTTTTGGTTTGGTGATCTGAAATTGTTACACCTAGATAATAATCAATGTATAAAAATGAATCACCTAATCTTGGGTGAATAAAGCAATGTTTAAATCGAAGCAAGTTGATTCTAACACTGGAAAAATTCACAAACCACAGACCACCTCAAACAACGTAAACAAGAAGGAGTTCTTTTTATTTGAGTGGTTGTCAACAGAATTTGACCAAACTGAGAAACATTTGGTGCGGAAGTCAGTTTTGGTTCTTCAAAATGATTTAGTTACGCGGCTTATTTTTGATCATGCCTTACGATCCTGATTAATCAGGTAATCTCGTGGATTATTCAGAGAAAATATTTAACTTCAAACAAAGTCGTTCGTCTCACGAGCATTTGTTGAGGTGACAGACGAAGAGCTCCAGAATTACTGTAGTAAATTCCACGGTTATGATTAGACGGAACTTTATCTTCACGTGGCCGATTTCCCGAAGTTCTCCGCAATCCAAACTAGTCTTACTGTATTCAGGTTGTTTTCAAGTAATTTGGAACCATCTGCGAAAACGCATAATTTTAGGTTAGTCAGTAACAGGGCGGGCAACATCTAATTTGGTCTCTCACAACTACAGCAACTGGAAACGTCTTGAAGGTGCAAGCATAGATGGTAATTTGCAATGGATTATTGCGCTTAGTTTCCACTGTGCATGCTCATATTGACTGAACAAAGATATCCATCCCACGTAACATCCGTAAAACCAGCTTCCCAGCGAATGATCACGTTGAACATATCTAACAAAAGAGTTGTAAGCTGCATGAATCATTCAGATAAAATAACGCTGACAAGTGCATCATCGTGTACCCACCTTGCCAACTTTGGCCCGGATTAGAAACAAATTAAATAAGGAATTAGTTTGGTCATCAGTCCGTATTTTTAGTCCTTTTGAAACCCCGTTGGCCAAGTGGGACAAGGCTTAGATTGAAAATTTTCTGCACTCTCTATGATCTAATTAATTACAAAACCATTTTCTTTCTCCGTTTCGGACAATTCCACTTTCGTTTGTTTGGCAACCAACATCGTGTGGTTAACTGCGCCTTGAAAAAATTAAAGCCGTTTATGTCCCAGTAACACCCGGTTACCACGCTGAGTCAATGTTTTGAAATTTGGCTAGTATGTCAGTCTTTGAAAGTCTATTGTTGTCTTTTTTGAGATTTATTTCTATACTCTCAGGAGGATGGTTAGGAAATGACCAATAAACAAGTGAGTTTCAACAGTTGCACTCAGCGACTGCAATCTGTATCAATAACATCTTACTGCTACCCATCCATATCGGCAGTGCATGTCATTCGATGTAGTTCTTACCCAGATGTTTTTTGTTTCTTCTTTAGGTATTTGTCATGAGTAAAATTGTTCTATCTTATTCTGTTCAGTGCCGGAGTGCCAGCAGAAAGGAAACTACTGGTGGACAATAGACTTTGTCTATATCACCAGAGTAGATGTCACTAATGAGAATACACATTTCTGGAACTGGATTCGTAAAGGATTTGGAACGATTTCTACACTCGATCGTCCTGACTGGATTCGAACAAGTATGTGGTGATTCTGGTCGGTTTCCTTGGTTAAGTATCCGGTAAACACATAATTAAATGAGCAGTGTCGAATCATGAAATTGAAATAGATCCTGTTGCAAAGGAACTAAGACCGTAAAAGTATCGGCAAAGAAGGCAGTTGTGAATTGGCTTTGGTCTCTTGAAATGCACCTAGTCAATCATATGGTCACCGGATTCATTCAGTTCATGGGCTGATTGTGTATTGAACAGTTGTCGGGCCGTAAGGAATCTTACAATTAGTATACATAACGAGCTCTCAACAATTAGCCATGGAAGGGGGTTTGAGAAAATTCATCACAAATAATAGTAGCTTGTGGATTTTCAAGCCACTGTTACAGATTTCGGCTGCTCAGTTTCTATTCTTAATTACTTAACTCATTGTCCATCGACAGAAATTGTTCACATTGAGAAAGGCCTTGCTTCCGTAAGATTTTCGTCGATACGAACCCATTCGTTGACTAGCTGGCTAAGATTTCATTAGTTAATTAACTATCTAATTAACTAGGTTATCAGAAAGAAAACTAAACATTACCACTCCCAATTTAAACAGAGATATTTCCATTAGTTTGCTACGGGTTTCTGTCCGAAATATTTCAACACTGGAAAAATACGTGAACTTAAAATCGGTCCAAACAATTTTAAAAATATTGGCCTGAAGTGATAATCAATTCACTTGAAGCCGAAGGGGTATGGAGTCAACTAATCGCCCATGATATTCTAGACTGATTGCAGTATACTGACCGGTGTTGTCAGTATCCTTGATATGTTTGGGCGTTTATAAACATGGCATTATCGTTTGAAGGCTATTGCAACGTTTCACAATCCAAAATTTGGTCTTCTAAGCAAGCATTCAAAGTCACCAGTTTATGGTGCCATAATGACCTCATGTCACAGATCCATCTTGGATTCCCTTTCAGGGACCTTTATGAACTATAACCACTCATTTTTAGCGTGATTACTTTTGGAAATCTGTGATGACACTAATGTTCCTGTCATCGAAACTGAATCAGCAACTGAATTCATCAAATCTCAACGAATAAACGAAACATCCTTCGAAAAGGCTTTCTTGAAAGTGTAATAAATTAAAAGCAAACTATCCTCTAGTAATGTCCGAACATAATATAAGGAGTTCATCGCTACCGAACAAATCGGAAGCTCATGTAGGTGGAACTTTATAAATCTTTGTTTTCCTCTATTGCAAATCAAATCAGCATAGGCCAGCATTGAAAGATTGCGCTGAAAATCGATCGACGAAGTGCAAGTAAGCTATCATGTTTTGCACTACTTATAGAACTATGCTCAAATTAGTGATGCCATCCAACCTAAGCCATTTAGATCGTTAGGAAAGAACATTGAAAACCAAAGAAATGAGACCAGTCTCATTCATTTGGAAAAAAAGCTGATCGAAGATGTTGATCTGGGAGATGATTAGACAAATCTCTTCAAATACAAAAAGTGGTTAAGGGGAGAGTTTGGCCAGTTTTCTGTCGAAGTCAGAGCGAATTCAGGGCTTAGCATGCTAAAAGGTAATTCCTATCCAATCAACGCCAAATGGGCTATTGCGCGATCCGGCAAAATTTACTGACGCGGCCAGCGAATTCAATAGTGATCTTGACTGTCATATAATGAGAATGATAAGCGGTTGTTTTCCGTAGCCTGCTGGTTTGGACACCAAACCAGATTATCCCCAAAGACCGAAAGAATAAGTGAAAAACAGAGGCTTGGAGAAAAAACACCGTTCCACGGACAGTTCCAGCTTGCTTCAATAAGAATTATGAAGTCCAAAGTAAACAGGTCAGTCACCAAATCACTCAACTGATTCCCGTAATGACGTTGAAATCGGTTAACGAACTCGTTGTTGTGAGCTGGCGGACAGTAACCGTACAAATCAGTGACAGGTAGGTGCAACATCATGTGGTGAAGTTAAGCAAACCGCTCAGAGCCTGCCCGGTAGCGTAATGACTAAGACGTTCAACTCAGAATCGTTTGTCTCGGGTTCGCGTCCCAGTTCGAGCGCGGTGCATATGCACTGCTCATGATTCCTAACAACGATGAAACAGCTGTACAGTGCTTCCATGGTTTCTTTATGGTCAGTTGGACGATGATATCACATTGTGAATTATTTCGTCAGGACTCATCTAACTCTAGAATCGAGGTGTTCCATTGAAATTGGCGTTCAGTTTATTTGCGAAGTTATTTGTTGTTGTCTCCAAATCGGTTTCTTATCCCCTAAATAATCTGTCTGTGACAAGCCCGTCCTGGTTGCCGACCCAATAATATAATCCTTACGTAGTGAAACTTGAAGAGCAGCCTACTGTCAGTTTGGTCAAAAGATTTCGTGAGAGTTACAAATTATCCAGGATTTACCAAAATTGTTATTGTTATTTGCCCCAGAACAGAATGTTTCATTTGGATTCAACCCCTTACTGCCTCTTTCTTTCGTGTTTTGGACTTTTGTGTTAGAAACGTTAGTGCAAGTTGGCATTACCGCTTAGCGTTACGTGTTTCCCACAGTAAATCGCGCTTGACGTTTTCACATTTCATCACATTGCTCAAAGTAGAATCATTGTCACCACATTGTGATCGATAATTTTGCCGATTGTTGAATGATTACAATATAATCACAAACCGCAGCAACCCTGAGGTTTTGAAACCCTTATCTTGAGATTTCAAGTTGAGAGACACTCGGAAACATTAGTTTGCTTTGTAAATAAACCTAGAAAGATAATCTGGACAGTAACCCGTACCAAACTAATCACATTCTTTGTGTTTCGCCTGTGTTAACACTGATGATTTTACGTCATTTTTAAATGATCACAAAAACTCAACTAATCTTCACACTCGGTTTAGTTGAAGTCGAAGCATTACATTCAGTCGGACAAGGAAATGTCATTTTGAGAAAGTTATTCTCTTTTAAGTTGATCACTTGGTATCGCTTCCCCTAGTTCATTTTCTTATCCTTCTTTTTATAAAGCAGTCGGCTGCCTTGTTGGAAGCGTATTACTCCTTAATGTTCTTCGGCGAACATGGTCTTGAATGGATGCAGAATGGCATTGGATAACGAATAACAATAAACACAGTTAGTGAACAATGGCCTTGATTAACACTGGGAGCATATATGATGGTGAATTTATCAATTTATGAGTGTTGTGGTACGAGACGCTGTAGTGGCCTTCTTTTGGATGCATTTCTTTAGCCGCAAAACGGTGAGACCAGTCGCCTGGGCTTCGGTTAAGACTTTCCCCTTGGTCGGAACAGACTAGTTCCTAGAAAATCTATGCAAAATGATGACCACTCCTTTGGTCGGATAATATGCCCCGATTCTTTCAAGTAAGTAGGAGTTATCAAGCGAGCGATCAGTTCAACAAAACAAATTGTCATCCATTGCGTTTTATAAATTTGCAAGTAATATACCTCTCACTTGATTTGTTTCCCACCTATCACCATTCTTGCCTACATGTTTTAGGCGGTAGGTACATGAAAACCATGACAAGATGTTTTAGGAAGTGTATGACGGAGTTTCCATTTGCGCCCCCAGCAAAGTAAATACGAAATTTACTCATGTTTCCTTGAACTGAACCTTAGTCCTGTCAGTATGACGACGAATCATCTAATGTCGGCGTAATGGATTGAACAACAGTATGCATCCCCGAGTTGAATGGAAATTCGATACTGTTATAACAGTGTCCCAGTTTCGTCAGTCAGATATGACTTTGCCACAAGCAGTTGATTACCAGCAAAGAATGAAAGCGACTAAAAGCTTACCGGTAATCAAACTTGTTCATTGAGGCAGCCAGATGCACGGGATGTGAGCCACAACCGTAAGGTACGCGCATATCAGCCGGAATCAAATCGACATCGTGGAAAACGTAACAATCGAATGTGCCAATTCTTTGTGATTCCAAGAATCCAATGTTCATAAGAAGGGCTCGATTAAACCGTGTGTCTGCCATCTGACTTTGTTGGGCGATTGGTTTTTGAATGTAAAATACCAAGATAAAAAATGACAACAGATATAACATTGAGAGCTACACTGGGAATAGTTTGGTGGGAAAACAGTGACGGGAAAAGAACACAATGAGCGTGTGCCAATCTTGTAGACTGACTGGCATCTAAAGGATCAGAGTAAATGAGTCGAATGAGAACTAATCACTGGAAATACTGTATTTTGGAATTTTAAAAACTGAGTTTATTTCTCAATGGTATTATTCTAATTATATATAGATTCTACTTTCCCTTTACAAAAAGATTTACTTTAGCATTACAAATTGAACAGGCATCAAATGATTTTCTTTTTTGGATTGAGTCAATAACATTACCGAGCTCATGTGAATCATTGCACTAGAGACGCAACTTCTACTCTCCCGTGCAATGAATGATATAGCAGGAAGTTTCGTTGAACCGATTCAATATTTGCTAGTCTGTAGAGTAAGCGTATTTGTTGATACCTGATCGGTTTAGAAGAAAGTTCCAAAGCAAAAATCCATATTCTTGAACATCACAACAAAACTGAAGAGCTTTTTAGATCCAAAAGATGCTATCTAACCTATATTAGCTAAGCAAAACACATGTGAAGCTGTTTACTTGATAACCAAAAATTTCTGATCTCACGAACGTCGTCTCTTCAGTATTTAAACAATTCTTCACAACTTCATTGTTTTGACAATCGGTACAACAGTTTCGCATTCACAGTCAGCAAAGCAGTTATTCATGAAATCCGATGAACGATTCGGTGAGAATCGGACCATTCACAATTATCAAACCTGATGGAAGCGGATTTGGGGCGCAGTTTCATTCGGATAAGAAACCACAATAAGTATCGTGAAGGCACAAGATTGACTATTTTCTCTTATTACTACCAAATACAATGACTTGAATTTAGATTGTAAAACCCGGTTTTCTTTGAAATAAATGCAAAACTGTACTCTGGTCAACCGATTAACAATATTATTTTGTAAAGAAGTATTTTTATAACTAATCGTAGTCCCTATTTGGGTGAAAACAGGCATTTTCAAAAAGAAATAAAGCGAAATATAAAAAATTCGTGAATGATATAATGTTACCAACACAGCTTTGTTGGTAGATGCAATGTGTCAACGTTTCAACTACCGTGGGTGGTCTTCCTCAAGGCAATTTTTACAAGTTTTACACCTACCAACAACGCTACGTTATTAGCATCATATTATTCACAATTAAAACCAGTGCATGTCGCATCGGTTTTTCGATGCACTCCTTTCTTCATTTGGTCCTGATAATAACAAAATGTCATTCGAATCACTTGCTTCACTTGTTATGTTTACTTTACCCTAGATTTATCTTACTGACCACTCACGGGGGTTGGAGATGTCTGAAATTAGAACGCATACTCACCTGTTCTATAACAAATATGGTGAATCGCACGTTTTGGTATATAAGAAAAGCTGGCAAATTGCGCAAAAGCGCTCGCAAATGTTGTTCACGATTTCTGTAGGGGATAATAATTGCAGTGGATCCTCGTGGTTGACAAATTATCGGATCCCACAGTGCCAAACGCGTATTGACGCTTGCTAACAGCAGATTGTCATCCAATGTACTCATGTTACTCTGCTTTCCGTTTAGTCCTCCATGACTTGGTGCCTGATGTTCTAGGTAGTACTGAGGTCTTGGTAATTTGTACACTGTCCATCCTGGTTTCTTTTGTTTCAAAGGGATGTACCCCGCCAACATTTCTGTCCAGTCAGGTATGGTCAGGTTTAGTGTTAGGCTTGTCGTCGACGAAACGACACGAGTTAGACATGAATCAAACCCCATCTGATCAACAGGCAGATTATCTGAAAAACGGTACGGTAATTATGGTAATCTTTCAATTGAAGTCTAAGCACTTAGGCAGCTTAAGATAATGTCTCTAAACCATGTAAAGCTTGAATAATTTCTTCAAATCAACGATCGAAAATAACAAACAATATTTCATTTCATTCGTGAACAGTCTGACCTCAAATTATTGTTGGAGCAATAAAACATTCAGACAAGTTATTCTTAATTATAAAATGCCAGTCGAATATTAAATCGCCCTAGCATTGTGTGCACTGGAAGAGAAAAAGGTTCACTTAAATGGCCGGAACCATAATAGCTTAGAATTGAGCACACATTCTCGCTGTTGGTGAAGGTCCGATTTGAAACATGGAATTTACACGGCCTCGACAAAAATGCTTTTTTTGGACTAAGGTAGAAAGCCCGATAGATGGAGGGAAGTAGAACTGCCTAGATTATCAGGCACTTTCGGGGATATTCATTTAGATTAGTTTTAAAGCTGCAGTAAGGAACCATTTCTCATAACTTTTTGTTAGCACAAGGAAACTAAAGAATAATCGCGGTGAGTCATTTGTCCCGCTTGAAATTCAATAATCAATCTCTTGTGCTTATGCGGCATCGTCTCCGATGCAACCCAGTGCTTACTTGACAGCATTTATTTTGGTTGGTGAAGAACTTCATGCTCTCTGCCGCATTCTCATGCTACTGATGTTGGAACGGTCATCGAATTGGTCGTTAGCCATCAACTGAATTGGTTTAGGCTGGGTGAGTAAACCACCATACTGCCTAGGATATGAATATTCGTCTGGCGAGCGTTCAATTTGTTGCATTCCACTCAAGTCTACTGAAGTCTGAGTAGTGCAGAAATAGGGCCACATAATAGTATTTCTTTTGAGAATTTGTGTTCCACTCGGGGTGCATGAGACCGGCTTTTGGGTCACTGGGGTTCCGGGAGGAAATCGGAATCAGTCACCTTTCGTCTGCACTAGCCAAAACTTGTGCAATTCAGAACATACCTCACTGTCTGCTAATGGTCGGCGGCGACCTGGTCTTCTACTGCTCTCTCGAAGATCGCGACACCTGGCCAAAAGCTGCGGATGCTGCTTGGCACTGCGTAATTAGCCTTGAGGGTTAACTGAAGAATTGCAATTATAAAAATGTTTGCAATCTTGACGAACCCAATTTGAAAGCCTGATTCGAATATTAGGTTTCTCCTCGCAAAGTTTTACTCTTATGCCGTGTTATTCTCATGTAATTTTAAAACTGGCCTATGTAAGAGGTGTATATGCCCCTCTGGTACTTTTATTCCATGACTACCATGTAAGGTGGGGGTCCACCGCATCTGCAAATTAACTATAAGTCATAGTATATTTTGGATAATGCCTGATGAAATCATCTAATTGGTCTTTTTTATTCAACTCTAGGACGCATGCAACTAGAAAAGCATCTTAAGGCTTATCATTTCTAGTCTGCTTAAGTGCGACAATGATTGAACTCAGATCGCTATCATCGAAAGTAGCGATGTTCAATCTCAAATGAAAAGCAACTGGCGAATTGGCAGCAATAACTTAAAGAAAGCAGTAAGAAAATGCTGCCCTCATCATGTTCAACAACTCAGGAGTGCGCAAGGTTTTACAATGAAATTAAACACTTACAGGTACCGTTGAATTTCATGAATTTATAAATTTCCTGCTGATGTTCTTGGAATTTTGGTAGTCTTGACGCAAAAGGAATTAAGAGCAAGCACTATGAATCCGTTCACAGATTTCTCCTACTAAATCGTACTTTCAACTGTGATAAACCCAATAAACATGGGCCACCTTGGTTGTCCATATGGCTGCGACTGAAGATGAAGAATGAAATTCCACTGCAGCATGAGAATTTCATAATTTTAGAATTGCCTAAAGGTATATCCTACTTTACGTTCATAAATGATAAAAATTCCTTGTCAGTACAAACACTTGTCTAGTATTCTACCCACGATTATGCCTAGGTATGCAGGCTGAAGATAGTTATTAATTAATTGGTGTTTTGCCTTATCATGGGTTTCATAATCATGGTTTATCAGGAACGGAAAAGTTTGCCTCTTGAGTAGGATCACGACCTGCACCAATTTCACTTTTCCTAGATATCTTTTGAGGGCTGTTCGTTAATCGCTTGCTTTTTTATCGAAACATCAAAACAGCGAGCAAAAAACAGCAAAGTATTTTGATATCAAAATGCAGACATTAATTAATCAATTAAAAAACCGTCACCAGTCCAAAATTTTGTATAAAAGCTTTTTCAACGTTTTAAACTGATCGAGATCACCATTATCATAATACTGAACGAATAAATGGTTCCAAAGGCGCGTATTTTGCAGAGAGAGCGAACCACATCCGAAGCTGAGCGCAAAGTTACTGAAGTTCATGTTTAATTGTTAGGATGCAAGTTCTTTTCTGCACCCATCCAACATATTTTTGCGGATAATTCACGTACCATCGTCCAGCAAGAACTGAATAATATTTTAAACGCGATAAGTGTCAGCAGACGTAAAGTTTGGGTCAAAGACTCAGTAAAGCAGGGAATAGTATTATTCTGCCGAATGCCCTAGTCTGGTGACGTGTTCATTTTGTTGATGGATGCACTGCGTGTGGCGACCCACAAAATGGACGTTTCTAGAATGAAATTCCTCGAAAATGCAATGATTTTAACTATTACCGTCCAAGGACTTATAATTGAGCGAATAAACTGAAAAAATCTCAAATAAGGGTCGAGAGAGAATGCACTAAATATTGGGAAAATTTTGTCATTTTGGTGACGACCATATTTCTTGATCCTGGGAAAATATCTAATGAGCAAAAACGGAAAAGTCTCTGAATGAATTTTTTGTTTCTTTCTACCGGAATTTAGAAAACACGTTATTCTGATTAGAATGGCTTCCTTCCGTTTATTCTTAAATCGGGTGAAAATAGCTTGGTCTAGGGTATGCTTCATATAGGATTATATCACAGCGCAAGCTATGGTTGTATATAGAATATATTTCATGTTCGCAAGTGTTAATTCAGTAAGTGGCCTAACCAATGGATACTAAACTAAAAATGCTCAAACTTCTTGAATCACCACGTGAAAACAATTTTGCAAGGGAGCTGGTGGATTTCGTTTCACAATGACCAAGCAGTACGGAAGAATACTGGTGACATCATTGACTGATACTGGATTTCTAGCAATACATAGTTCAGATTGTTAGGAATAAGGCTCGCCTTGTTCTTCTTTGTTAGTTGATAACGTATCACGACTGAAACAGGCTTATGTTGGCCAAAATAGAAGATTGACTAAATTCGCAGCCTATTTGCTTGCCAGATAATATCAAAGACTAGGCTTATTATTGAAATAATTAGTCAGCTCACGTTTTTGCCCATTGCAGCGGGATGGTTTCACATGTCGCCTTTCCCCTGAGTTTCGACCAGACCTTGATGTATATGTTGTTGTAAAAGGCCTGTCGTTTTACGAGTTTTCTTAATCGCCATGGTGGTGTCATCACTAATATCGATAAAAGTTGGAGTAAAGTGACGGCAATGATTTACAAATGTTCAACCGGGAATGTCAGCTGCTGTATGATTTAAATTAACCCACATATTTTCCGTGGATTTCTTTCATTAATTTTCGGAAATTCTTCCTGGTCATGAATACACCAGGTATCTTAACCAAACATTCACTGATTTGCTGTTAACTACGGTGGTCAAACAGCTGAGAACATTACCGTAAATATGTTTGTCAGTTACCTAGCAGACACAAAATTTTTCACTACAATACCTAGCTTAGAAATCAAGCACACTTTTCTTTCAGACTTGATTTGCAGCCGGGCCTAGCGTCAGAAAACAAACCGCAATGGTTCTGCCTTCGAAAAGGACCATTTTGCAACCAAAATGAGCATCGTGTTTTGACATTTTGTCCACATACATACTGTTTAAGATCAACCGACGTGCATTTTTAAAAGGACCGTCTAGACCTATGCGTCGGAAAAATCACTCCTCTAAGAACTAAAACGTTTGTGGACTTCTGCTCTCACAACTGACTATTTGGTTAGCTAATAAAAAGCTTTTCATGTACTGTGAACGCCTGACTGACTAGGGCAATTACTGGTTTGATCCTTGCTATGAATATGGGTTTACGATTACACTCAGGGACAGATATCGACGAAACTTGAACATCGGTGAAGGAAGAAGAAGCAAGCTTCTACACGTACACGGAGTGCTCAGGCCAAATGACCAACTTCTTAACCGAGGGTGGCATGAAACACCTAAATAGGTCATGTGATAATAGAGTTTTGTTTAACTCCATTTGACACAACATGTGAAACGTTATGCACTATCTACACAAGATCGAATCCATCAGCAAACTCTAGTGTCAGAGATGAGTAAGCTACCGATTTCCTCTTGGCATTTCCCTTTGTATCTTCAGTTGATTTCTCAATGTCAACCTCGACGCTAGTCATTGAACCAGATATAACGAGTCTTCTGCCGCAAAAATAAATACGAGCAATGTTGCTGACCCAGATGGATTGTCGCCATGGTACAAGCGTAATGTATGAGCACCACTTCGGGTTCTATCGGCTCTCGTTTCTGATCATTTCTTTATAGATGAAAAAATTCCTGACTCACATGAATGCTGGCCAAGATGATGCTAATGCCAAAAAATTCCAAAGAATTTGCATCCCATCATCTTTAAACTCCAAGCAGAAGTGTAGCTAGCACCTCCAACATATTGGGCTCTGGGGAAAAAATGATCAACTATCAGAACCACATCAAGGCCACTTCAGTGCGTACAGCAATCTGGGTTGATCATTTGAGCCTTGAGAGTAGTGACGATGGACTTCAGAATAAATCCTGACCGCCATCCAGAAAGACAATATATCGAGTAACATTACAGAAAATTCCTCACTTCTCCCCTAAATTTCTGCTGTTCCACGAAGCACAATATTCTCTCTACTCTTATTCTTCTGTACTGAGTACTTTCTCAACCCTTACGCTTATGTTGGTCACAAATATGCTGACGACCTCTATTTTGGAACAAGTACTACATAAGCCCAAATAGTCCGTAGAATTTCAGCCGAAAGTGAATGACTGTGGTAAGCAGTAGTAATTTTGCTATGTGCTACTAGATTCGATTAGGTGCTAGGGTGTTGTGTTTTGTATTTATGACGCAGAACCGTACATAGCCTTTACCAGTAGTTTTATCCCGGTCTCTGCAAACGTGCCATAATTGCCGAAGGTCGAATATCTAGTTGTTTGTACTGCCAAGCGACAGGAGACATTTTCTGACGTTGAGAGATTGTCTCTTATTACTCCGATTAGTAATGCTTCAAATCTCCGTCTAAAAGGAAAATTTTATCAATGTCAGTATTTTTCTAAGGTGGTTTTACTACCCTTCTTTACCGGTTGAAAAGGAAACATCGTTTGCCGACAGTTACGGAGAATCCAACGTGAAGGTCATTGGGTTTCAGAACACTCGAAAAGAGGTCCAATGAAAGATTTCAAACAATCTGGAAATCAAATAAACTTCTGTCTTGATCTCAAATAAGGAGTAAAAAAGTAGTAAATGCAATTCACATAAAAAAACCGCATTTTGTGCTGACACCCATACAGCATAAATGTCGCCAAAATTATATTCACTTTATCGATGAATGCATATAGGGCTGCATGTGTATAACGATGTACATAAGTATATATATATATATATATATATATATATATATATATATAAACACCTTTGACAATCATAAGCACGGACGATTCCAATTTCATTATTGCCAACAAAGCAGAATGTATCCATTCCGAAATCAAAGAATGTCAATTTCATCCAGGTTAGGGAATTCCCAAAAGGTTATAACAGAAATTTAATATATCTTGGGACTTTGTGTCTAATTAGTAGTGTCACTCCTCTCCTCTTGTTTCTGAACAAACTCAACGGAATCTTTTTTTAGATTCCATACCGAAATGCAATAACAGGTAAAACAAGAGTAATTGAAACCTGTCGGCATTTTTAAAGTCATATGAAAAACTATTAAATTTGCTTTGATCTTAGAAATTTGATCTCGGCTAGAGACATTTAACATAACTTAGACGGTTGAAAAATCACACAGAACAAATTGGGAACAATAACGTTTCAGTCATTCGTTTTCATGTCAATCCATAACATTAAATATGGTTAGAGATGGGTCAAGGGAAACTGTCGGTTTGCCGTCACATTAGCTAAAACCTCTAAGAATCTGTGCCTGTGTGTTTGTGTAATTGATCGATTTGTCACACGATCAGGTTGTAAACCACTTGTTGGCCAATTGTCACTACCCAGCACGTGGCTTACATCCTGATCATGTGACAAATCAATCAGTTGCACACATACAGACGCAGATTCTTAGAGCTTTAGCTGATGTGCCTGCAAACCGACAGTTTCCCTTGATCCATCTCCAACCCTATTTAATGTTTTGGATTGGCATAAAAACGGATGACTGAAACGAGCCTGTTCGCCATGTTGTGTTGTTCTCAATAGATTAGGCGGCCAAATTTTTTCGCTCCATAAATTTTGATAGAAAAGTAAACGTGCACGTGGAGTTTACTAGGCTATTTGAACAAAAAATAATGTTCCATAATGTGTAAAACAAAAACTCACTTGTCTGCTTGGAAATGACCTAGAGTCGGACGGAAATAGAACAGAATACGTACTCCTTCAAAATTGTGGACAAAGAAGACAGATATCAAACTGAACTACCCACATATGCCACTGTAAATTGTTCAACCAAATCTGAATGAATTAGGCTAGAGACGGGTTATACGTATTGTGCATATATATCAATATTTTTAGTTTGAATCAAAAACTATACAGGCCATTGTGATCATTGCCTGCTTCCATATGTGACTAAGGTAGACAATTTGTCTCCTTTCTATTCACTCAAACGAACAACCTAATCCAAATCCCTGCTCTGATCTCCTTTATTCATCATATCTATAGTTCCCCAGGTGCAACGGTGAAACCCATGTGTTGCGTTTTCTCAGCCTATTCGTCTGCGTTAGATTCTGTCTCAAGTTCCATCTTACTTGACAGACTCATCACCATGGCTGGCTGATTACGTTACCTAGAAAACCGGTTGATTAGCAACTCAAGCCTCCTTCATGGTGCTTTTCTTTCCCCAAATGTCTTCTTTATGCAAATCAGTGACCTGTGAACTGGTTCCTTCTGTCATTCGTTTAAATATGCTGATGATGCCCGCCTCATTCAAGATGTATCCAAAAGCAAAGACTCTCAGTGTTTTTTAACAGCTTGTCTTTGATTCACGATTTCTCCGTACAAGCTGATTCAAAACTTAACACATTTAAATACCTGTTCGCTGTGACCCTATCAACCCGTCAATCTGAGCTGTCATTCGTAAACTCAAAAGCACTTACCAGGGTCGATTCCTTGGACTGTTTGTGGGTTATCATTGATAAAAATCTGGAATGGGCTTCTTGCATTCACAGCTGTGCAAACCATTGCGAGGATTAACATTCCAACTCACTATGGTTCGTCAATACGTGGTGAAATAAAGCACCGTCTGCGGTCCTGTACACCAGTACATTATTCTAGTCATTCTTAAATGTCCTCGTTTTATTTCCACAGGTTCGCCTAGGAAAGGCTTTCAAATTCTTTGCGGAGATTCTCAATTATTAGTCGCATGTGTTTTATGCTTTCAAACAAATTACCCCTTAAAGTGTAATCAATAATAATCCAAATGTGAAAAGTTTGCTAAGAAGATACCTTCAGATCTCAAGCGTCCTAAGCACAGGGATCTTCCAAATTGTTGCTTTCATGCTTCTATATGACTAAAATCTTCATTCCATTTTCCCCAGAATCAGTATGCATTGTAACTTCATTGTTCCTTATTTAATACGCATCCATACAAACCGGGATCGTGTTTCAGCCGACTTATTGAGTGACTTAAATGCTGAAATAATTCACCGAACAAGTTTTGCTTCATTGCCTGTTTGAGTTCCTTCCGCAAAATTATCTGGTTCACTTTTTTTCACTGAACTGCAACGTTTATGCACACACAAAAGGGGTACACAAAACAACAAAATACAATGCACCGTATTACAATGCATTACAATATAATGCCGATCGCACCTGTAAACAGTTGCTTAATTTTTACTACCCTAGTACTATTATGCAATAGAAGTCTTATTCAGGAGAAAGAAAACCAAGGTGATTGACAGATTCAAATATATTCCGGTTGCTTACTTTGATGTACAGCGACAGAGACTTTGAAAAGGAGTTGTTCGGATACCAGTATAATACGGAAGTCACAATCAACAGTATACATGTTGTACACAGACATGTGAAGCAGCACCTTCTTCGGAATGGAGAAAATTGCTAAATAATAGTTAATGGGATGAAACAAACAAAAAATGTGTCAGAAACACTGCCAGCGAATGTGGTTTTCCCATTTTGAAACTGCGATAGAAATTCTTAACGACAGATTTCCATTCGTCTTGGACTGCGAAATCCTCGTAGATTTGGCCTTAAGGACGTCATAATTTCAACATTGTTTAGATCAGTTCGTCTCAGTCTCGGCGGTTATCATTTTCAAACAAAAGTTCCCAGGAAAATCAACTGAATACTTAGACCTGACTGAGAGCATCGTAAAGGCGTGGGATCACTAAAACCAACGGATCATTTATTCGTTTCGAGAGTGAAATGACTATTACGTTTGGACTAAAAATAAGCAATTAGATAAGCGAACCATCCAAGCAAGAGCTTATGCGATTTTCGATGCTTTTGAGGCATATCAATCCCGGCGAATCAGCTGCCGTGAACACGTAAAAAGCATTCGTTTGTGGTCACACAAAAGTAATCGGTGTAAAAATTCTCTCAAATGCTTTACTAGTCCATTTCAGATTATTGTTGGAACACGTAAAACTTAAGGAATTCAAATTCGGGTTTGGTCACCAACAGTACTAAGGATTTTCAAAAGTAA
This sequence comes from Fasciolopsis buskii, assembly GCA_008360955.1. Lineage (NCBI taxonomy): Eukaryota > Metazoa > Platyhelminthes > Trematoda > Plagiorchiida > Fasciolidae > Fasciolopsis > Fasciolopsis buskii. The sequence goes on from LUCM01009129.1 coordinate 133,543, forward strand.
AGCCTCTTCCATCAACTTTGAGACATTTCAGAAAATATCTTTCGCTTCACTGGTTTTAAAATGTCATTATAATATATTTCAGAACTGTTCGATTCGATTAATTTGCAAGTCCAGCAGACAGTTCTCCGTCAGTGCGTCAAAAAAATAGGAGAACGCTAAACCAATTCGGAAATCATCGCCAACTTTTAGCATCACAAATCTACCCGAGCTGTATCCAGAATATAATAAACAGATCTTGTGGTATAGAGGCAAGTTACGGTTGCCTTGAAAAAGTTTCAATGAAACAGTCAGATATTCTCGTTTTTAAAGAAACAACTCTGAGGGATCGACAATACCAAGATCATGGACTACCCAAGATCCATCAGACGGGTATGCTTACCTGTCTTATTCTTTTCTTGACGTAGTCAGCTATTCATGACACAACAGGCTGGATTGGAAAAATATTAAGACTGGTATGAAGATGAATGACTAAGCGCACAGTCTGTGACAGCAGTAAGCTTTTTGAGTTTTCAAAGAGAGAAATATTGCGTCGCACAGCAGCATAGCGTTCTAAATTAATGTGTTCTGAATCAGATCAATCGTATCCTTTTAAGTCGCCTTTGATCTGGTTCCGCTGAAAACCGCAGGTTCTCCAGATCCAAGGATGTAGAAGTGAACTTGGCTTTAGTTTTAATACGATTTTTACAAACTTAATGATTACCTTCCCAGACCAAAAACAGTCAGTCGTAGAACAGCTGTTTGATTTGGCTTTTCGATCCAGTTATGATGCAAAATTATCCTACCACCTAAGCACACCGACGAACACCGAGGTACATGGACACCGTGATCATTATCAAAAGAGAAGGCAGCTGTTGTGTACCGTCCAACCACCGCTCTGAAATCAGCACCCCCTACCTCTAGATCGGTCCCTTCCGTCCGCATTAACTTTAGCTAAAATAACCCAACTGAAATGCCAAAACTCCCGTTTTATTAGGTGAAAGCATTGATTATTTGATCTATTGGTTTACACATTTTGGGTCACGTGGCTGACATCGACGTCATCAGTTGTTCGGGTGACGCTTTCAACAGTTCACCTCCTTTAAGACATTTACATCATTCAGTGCACGTCACTTTGGTGCCGAATGCAGGTCACTTATCCTGATTGGCAAGCACAACTCACGACTCTCAGTTTGCGTATCCCCATTTTTGTCTCTTAATCGTGTCACTTTATCAACTGGAAGCTGGTCTTTCCATCTGTAGTTGCCCACCAGCTGACACGACCAGATTGTATCCACACTTGTGCAGTGATTGCAATGCACCTAACAAGCTCACTGGTTGGTCACATTTTCAACAGGTGAACACGCAGTAATTGTAGTGGTCATCGTCAGGTCTGATTACTTTCAATACTTACCAGTGTTTCAACTTCGACAATGCTTCACCGTCTGACATCAGTTTGCAACAGTAAAGTCCGAGAGCAGCAGGCTGAATTTCTCCCAGGCCGACGCCCCTTTGACCAGAATTTTAGCCCCTAACAGGTACACAAATAGCGCCATTCGCATCGTCAACCGACAGTCATAGATTTTCCAACTTCAAGGGAACCTTTGACTTATTCGACTGACCAGTGCTGTCCAGTGCTCTTTAGCGGAACAGTATACTGGAGAGGTTTTCAATCTCCTGCTATCATTTCACTCACTTCAGCGTATATGATAAACTATTTGTTTTATTCGAAACGATCGGCGGTGTTCAACAAGAGGATCCCATCTCTAATTTCCTGTTTAATTTCGTCATCAAAGATACAATGCAGGATGTTTTAAGAGGTTCTCAGGAAGTAACTGTAGAATGACCAAACAGAAAAAAGCTATATGACTTAGCCATAGCAGACAACTGGTCTCCAGAAGGCGGACAACGTGCACTAGGCAAACTCCCGAGGGCCGCGGCTCCATTCGAAATGCGCCTTCCAATTCAATGTTTGAAGTGCTATTCCCACGCGGAAAGAAAGTAGTCCCGAATGTGGTACTCGGCGCGGAGCACCTAACCATTGTTGACCGCTTCAGTTACCTCGAAAACTGAGTGCCCAAGGATAGTAGCACGACAGTCCTCGCGGGCACACCTGTATTCAAGGCTCAAGTGGCATGCACTGGAATGAAGCACTTGTAGCACAGATCTGACTTTTCACTCAAGTTGCACGATCATATATATTTGGTACCGCAGTGCAATCATTTCGGCTGCACGGAAGTCCAGTTTGTTTCCTTAAATTTTCCGTCATTTAGATTCATTCACTTATCAGTGTTTGCATATTATTGTCAAGATGGGATTTCATGAGCAAAGTTAATGGTAGGAATCCAGCAGTAGATGCCGACTTAAGAAATATTCTATCATAACTTAAGGAGTTTGCCAGACCTTGCTAGATAGGTCACTTGTTACGTAAGATAAACGTTTGTTTGTCGTACCGGGCTCCATCTTACTACCCTAGTTTCTCCAACGGAGAGAAAAAAGCCACGCGAAGATTAGTAAATGATGTGCAATGCAGCAAAGTAATAATGTAAAGAACTCACTGTAGTCTTCTCGCCTCTTCATAGGTGGGAACCAAAGTAATCTACAAGAAGGCTGACTGTAGGCTTAGATCTTGGAAACGAACGATGAATAGTGGCTTTCCTGTTTTCGCCCGTTGCTGGATCGGAGTGAATCCAAAAACTTGAGCTCGTACGATTAGATGGCATTTAGCTTATTATCCATTGAGGCCTTCTTTTCTTTTACCCTCCTTGGCGACCCACTCCTTGACCACCTTGCACATCAGTTATTTGTAACTTTACGAGTAACTCGGTTAGAATGTTGACGGTCGTTTTCACTTGCTGTAAGGTTTAACTCTGAACAATGATGGCAGTGATGATGATGATGATGATAATGATGATGATGATGATGATAATGATGATGATGATGATGATGATGATGATAATGATGATGATGATGATGATGATGATGATGATGATAATGATGATGATGATGAAGGCGGTGAAAAATCATCGACAAGAATGTAGTGTTTTAACTAGACTTTACCAATCTGTCCACAATCATGCGGCTATTGGAATAGGGGTATTTTTTCTCTGGGTCGCCACTGCTTGCAGAAATTTCGACCTGCTTGTTGCTAAAGTGAACATTTGAAGCAAACAATTTATTTGACGGGAATTACTCGTCGAATCAGGAATTTTAGCGGATACGTTTTTGATCAAAGTGGGAACACACGAACTGAAGTTGAAAACACCAAACCCATGTCATTAACTGGATGACATTTTTCTCACCACTAAACAACACAAAAATTCCGGTAGTGTTGACTGAATGTTTTGGTGCATCCCTAGAATCCTCCCTTGTTTCTTTGTACTGGTATGCTTTGTACGCATGTCTTGCGATAGATTCCACACCTTGATCAAATTATAATTCCACATGAATTTGTATGATGCATACAACCTAATTTGAACCACCCAATGCTAAAAGCACCTGAAGCGAATTTGATGATTACTGCCTACATGTTAGAATCTGAGGTTCTAACAAAAATAACGTATGTTAGAAAGATGATGGCTTTTTTTCTTCATTCATTGAAAATGACGATCATCGCTTTGTAAAAGTCAGCTATTCTCAGCATCCCCATTGAGTATTTCATAATAAAAGCTTACACAACTATTTTTGCATCATTCCAGGTTTGGTTGTTTTATTAATACCGACAAAGTAAACTATGATAATCTGATTCCAGCAAAAAGCCAATGTCTTCTACGCGCACCTTGGATATAATATTCGAACTGTCTGTGGCTTGCGTCTAGATGAGCGAAAACGAGTCCTTCTAATTCCTGAACTGGTTCAAAGAAGAATGCCTAAGACTTTTTCAATATTGGATATTTGGTATTAGACAGATTATTCGCTAGCAACACCAGGATGTCCAGGTAGTGACAAATTCACCAACCGATCCACTTTTTCATCTTTTCCATATCAACCAGGCATATCCGAGCAAATGTTCCGCAAACACTCGAAACAGCAGGCAACTGTCATGTAAATTTTGGTAAATCGAAAGACCCAATTATTGCTTACATTTCAGGCCACAAACAATTCGTAAATTCACTTGTTGTCAACATCTGAACTCTCAATTATTTCGTCGTCGTAGATAAGCAAGATTGGCTACATATTGGATATCTTTCGCTCGTGTAAAGTTTGCGGAATAACTGCTGATTCATACTCAAACCAGATTTCTAATAATGAAAATTTTTCTGCCCTGACTTTTACCGTTTTGCTTGATAGACCGCCTGATCTCACTCACGGATCACAGGTTTTCTGGTATTACTTCGTGCACTTTTATTTCTAACACAGGAATTGCTGCGTCAACTAGTTAAAAGCATTATTTGGTGCCTAATCCTAGTGCTCATTTTCGGCCGATATACACAACCGATCGTGGCACTACACGTCTTTCTCTGTCAGTGCTTCGTTCAAGTTTCATTCTGGTCAGTGTATTCGATTCTATCCCAGTGGCACTCGAGTTTTCGAGTACGGGTTCGGACCATCCATACTTGAACTGATTGTTGTATACATGTCTGTGCTTACAGATTAGCTTGACGATTTTGACGTTATCAAACGTTTACCTAAATATTTCAAGCTTACTGGTAAAATAAATATCACCGAAAAGGGGGTTTTTGCCAATACTATTTTATTCAGGGAACATGTCATACAAGTCCGTCGACGTAATTAGGTCTGCCATGCCAAACAAACCATGTGAAAAAATAGTGTGATCATGTACACCAAGTCCTCACATTTTTCCATGCATACTAAAACTCCGAGAAGAGTGAATGGCTGATTTCTTCAGACCTGTGACTACTGCCGACTAATTTTAAACAAGATGCTCTTCCTTGGTTCGTCAGTTCAAAGATCATCTCAAAGGTTGACCTAAAGAATCTCCATTTACAAATCCTGATGAGTGATGTAGCTTATTTCTTTACGGGTATAAATATCACATTTGATTTTTTTAAACTTAATTCCTTCCCTTTTGGTTCTCATTTATCGTCCGCAATGTCTTAACAGTGCCTCAATTCAGTCATTGCCGATCTTCATAATGTTGAGATGACATAGCGTTTTGCCACCCTTATAAAGAAGTAGGCGCTGCTCTTTTGCGCCGTTTACTGGAGAGATTCGTTGAGTTTATTGTCGTTATCATCCCCCAGAAATGCGCTTCTAGTGGTGATCAATTCTGTCTTCTCAGACATAAAGCAAGTCCGCTGGAATTTTACAGAACCCCAAGAGATAGCCATCCTTAGCTCATTTTCACTGCCCGATGACGATCAAGAAATTTGTTCCAATTGAGATGTTTGATAATATTACTCTTTGTTTATCCAAAATCTTGTTCAAAGACAGAATGCTTATGTGATATTTTCTGTGACAAGCATTTTTAACTGCTTTCTTTTCAATAAAATATAATTCGAGATCTATTTCCTCAAATTCGCTGTTTTTCTCATATCCTTTTCACTCACTAGTCCCTATGTTATAACCACAGATGCCTCTGTCACATATGATGGTCCATTTTTGAAACAAAATGCCCTACCTGTGACTAAAATTTCCGCAAGACCGACGAAGGCGAAAAAGGGATGCTCTCAAATTCAAAGAAGAATTTCAGCAGTCTAAGAAGGAGTCATAGGCTGATACTAGATTCTGTTCAGCAAGAGATTCATTATTGTCATCGACCATGAAGCTTTAAAATTTCTATATCACCAAATAAAGTCATCAGCAAAATTGTCGGCGGTAGTCCGTTAATGTCAGAGTGTTGCAATGTATTCCTACGACCGCAATATCATTCAGTGAACTACTAAGTACATCCAGCAAGCAGACTTCTTCTCTTAACCTTCTCAATTTTTGCGCAAGCTCGCACGTAAGACGATCTGTTAATGTAGTCACTTCCAGTACAGTGAGAACACCTGGTCCAAGGTATAAATGCATTGAATCTGTTACTTCAGCGTTTCATTATGGATGAACTAACAGTGAAATGCAAAGATATTTAGCTTTCTTCAACTTCCGGAGAACCTTTCGTTTATACCGAATGCTGCACTGTCTTAATGACAGTTTTAGAGCTCCCCTTGGTGCTGCAGTCAACCGTAATTCAAGATCTGTATAGAAGTCCCTGGCACCATGTACATATTGATTGACAGAATTAAATGCGGGCCCTGACGCAACTGCTGAGTACTGTGAAAAAGGCTCATAAAAACGAAGTACGAGTCCCAGTAGGCAGCCTATTTTGCCAGTTTCTTGTAACTCGTGGCAGCTTATGCATACGGCGTACTCTGAGCTCTTGTATAATTGTTGTTCACCATTGGTTGTTGATACATTTACCAGGTGGCCAAAATTGCATCGGATAACCCATTTTTTACTTCATGCAACACGCTCTGTGTAAAATATTCTACACAGAATATTTGCCTCTAGCATTTAATACTCTTCTGTTAGACTTATTAACAATTAATTAGAGGGAATTGTTTGTCGTCGTCTGTCCGCTGCATCCTGTCATCCCAATTCCAGTAGACTATTAGAGTGCCGAAATGCTAATCGTTGTGCCACTGGTTAATCAATAATCAATCGCTTTCAATTTTGCCCTGTATTTCTCTTGCTAACATAACTTTTTCAGGAATAATGACCTTCGACCAGTGAGCGGGATATTTCTGGCAAATATTGGCAAACGAATGGTCATAATATTTGATTTTCATTATTGGACCAGCCGCAATAGTCATGTGGATCGGGTACATTTCAAAGTTCCAGGTGAGCTTGATAATATCCTCCCCTTATATCGCGCTTTAACATTACTAATTTACATGCTGAGATTCAGTCAGAACTAAATGCGATCTCCGAACTACTAACTGTAATTGAAGCTTTCAAAGTTCGAAGACTTGGAAGACTACTTACCTCGTCAAAGAAAGATCCGGACATCCAGAGCATAGGTGAACGTGCGGCCGAATTAGCATCCATGACTGAATGTGTTGTCAACTCTTTGTACTCTTACTATACTGATATGGTATATTTTTGAGTGGAATCCTGCACTACATTGTACGCAGCATTCCATACTCTATAATATTGAGAAAGTGTTTAGCGGAAAGTTTTCGACAACACAATCCTCCCTTTAACTAGGCAAAAATAACCACTAACCCTTTCAAAACATTGGTCTAACAAGATATCCAGATAGCGCATTCCAAAGGAGTGTCTGTAAACGAGAGAAGTGGAATCAAATGAGGGCTTGGAACTTTACTTGTCTTCCGATAAGAACTTAGATAAACTGACCTTCCTGACCTGCTTCGTGATTTTCTGTCTATTTATCTGCATCTGTAGTGGTACCTATATAGATCGAGCGCCGAGGCGTTTATCCGAATAGACCAAAGCTTATCAGCCACACCGACCCTAGTGCAGGGAGAAGGGTTTTGATTTCCTTCCGATCCAAGCCTATTGACTCAGCAAGGCATCCAGTGGGAATGTACACCTCACTGCTTGTTACGTACGAATTACCGTGACTCCTGTAGACGGTAAGAAGATCCCGAACACTGGAAAATCCAGCCGTTGTCACTATATCGGTACTCAAGTCCCAGCTGTGCACGCAAAGGAGGATAATGAAAGCCTTGGAACTACCTCGGCCAAAAGTCAATGGCAATGCTAGCAATTATTTTATCTATCCAGGTCAGCGGTTGTCACGCGACTGAACCCTTCGTCTGTCTTTCCTTGCCTGTTTATCAACAAATCAATTTGTTGACCAATCGACTAAAGAATAACGAGGCTGACTACACACTAACAACTAGATCAAGCTTTTTTCTTAAGGCAGAAAAAAGTGATTCTAACGGCTTGTTACCTAATCGCTAAAATCATATGTTGGCTCATGCTAATTATTTAGGTCGCACGAGTTTTTAATTTCATCTATACTGCAATCGGTGTTGTTTCAACTTCGACCATAACGTGTTTATCCGTTGTCAAACCTAAGGATCGCATACTGTGATTTCAAAGAAACGTCTCGGTCCCGTTATACGTCACACCCAGCAAACGTCATTTATTACAGTTAATTTGCTCATATGCTAAATTATTCGTTGGGTCACTTGTATGTGACGACAACAATTCCGGGTTTTCTAGCACTGTACTCTCTGTCCGCTCGGTACACATCACAGCCTGGAATGGATACTAGGGCATCTGCAATAGCCATGACTTCTGAATGTAAACCACACAAGTATAAACATGTATTCGAGATCGAAGAGTGAGAGGACAGATCCGATAGTTTTGTAGGCACAGACAGAGTATGTTAGCAGTGAGCAGAGATGGAACAGGCATTTCGATTGGCGGGGTACATTTAAAGGGAGCCTGCCAACTGGCACGAATGCGTCTTTTCGGCTTAGTGTAAAATCCTTGATGTACATATGTAGTTTAGTCCAAGGAGAGAAAATTTTTGAGGGTGTTTGAATAGGAGTAAATCCGACCGGAAAAAGCGACGAACAGTGCTGCTATTGGAAAACAAATCCTGCAAGTTGATGAGGCGACAGCAGCCGGAGTAGAAATGTTGTATAGCTAGTCAAATGACAACAAAATATCCCGATGTGAATGTTCCCTCAGTCATTTGATAGTAAAACTTGCTTTGATAAAGACTACCCACGGTAATCGAAACTTTGGCACATTAAGTCTATCAACAATGCTGTGTTACTGACAATATACCATTCACAATTATCCCTAGTAGTGTTCCACATATTCAACGAGTGTCTCAGTATAGTCACTGTCTCGATAACCTTTGGGAGATTTGGTTATTTTGATCATACCCACGTGTAACGTAACTTGAATCGATCACCCTTAAAGATTATTCAACCCTCAACAAGCCCAAAACGATTGAGTTCGATTACTTTAATGGCACTTCACACACTGATGATGCAAATGTGATGCAAGAGGAGCCAATGCTCTTGCTAATCTGTTTGATGCTAGCTGTACACTTTCGTACATCCGGAAAAGTTGTCTTTGATGGGCTAGCATGACGAGCTGCGAATGTGTCCAAATCACATCATTGCCCATGGTTGAAAAAGCACAGAAAGACAGGAAGGATACCGAGCTGGCCAATTTGCTCATGTCTAGCAGGTTATTGTCATAGGGCTCATCAAAAATTACAACCAAAAGGTTATCAAGAATATGCGGTGTTCTTTGTAGATGTTTGAATCCGGCTAGATTGAATGGTACAGCAGGCGAACTACAAAGGAATTCACAATGGGTCGTTTTTTTCTTCAGTTACCATTCAGAAGTGCTGAAAACCTTCAAGATTTTTTGAATCTTCAAGTATTTTCCGAAGTATTCATCCACTTTAACAAGGGACATGTAAAACGACGATGATATGATTTGAAGCTATATTAATGTAAAAGTATTCATTAAGTTTACAAACCCTCTTTTCGAGATAGAGTATCGAAGAATGTTGGCCAACTTTGTAATACCCAAGATAAATTACGCCAAAAGGAAAATTAGTTCACAAAAAAACAACGCTTATTTAATACAGCGCAATAGAGACAGTCCTAACCCCACGCTATATCTCAGCTTATGATATTAGCTTAGTCATAATCATCTGCCTAGTGATCATGGAGAAAACTATTACTTAAAGTTCGACATAGCAGTTCTGAATGACTCACACAACCGAGTTCCAAAAGACAAGTGCATGAGTAATGTAAAATTTAATAATAATAATAATAATAATAATAGCCGACTGTTCACCGTGAATGCCTCACGGAGCTGTTTACCTGTTTCACCGATCAGCAACGGTTGGTCTTTGGAGAGGACCACTCTCTAAATCCAGACCAAATACCAAGGACAAAATATACGGGACTGGGATGTGGATCAGAGGTATGCCCAGCATTCGGGACGTTTACAGCCATCCGAAGGACGCTTTAATTGAGTAAACAGCTGCCACATCCCATTGGGTTACATGTCTCTCAGACTTTCGTAAAGCCTGGAAGATAAGAGCGTCTGATTAATATTTGGGAGCAGAGTTCCCAGCACCAGCCTTGTATTTCAGTACGGGCAGCACGACAGTATTCTGCTTAGTGGCATGCCATGGATTCAAGTAGATAACCAATGACATCGAGGTAAAAACCGGAAAAGCTGTCGCAAATATAGCAACTTCTAGGCAGCGTTTCTTTACTCTCTTCTTACTAGCACAATGTGCCCCCTTTTTTTACGTTATCGATCCATCTGCTCTGCACAACAAATTTATTATTCTTACATGTGTGCATACAAATATATATATATAAGATACTAAGCCAGAATAATATTCAGTTAGATGAAGTTTTCTGCTCTCTGTCACATCTTTTGTTCATTAATCGTCAAGTGTAACCCTTTTGCCAGCTTTTGCTCACATAAAATGTCTGATTTGATCCCAAGCATGAATAAAACCAGTGATATCAAAATAATCAGAGGATGGAAATTTCTGATAAGAGCAAGTGGGGTAAAGTGACTTGCCATTTTATATGGGGAAAAATATTTCTTGGTCCAATCCGGATTTTCCAACGACATTTTCTTTGCTTTGTTTGAATGCACACTTGTGATGACAACCGATTAATTGAATCCGGTCTCTTTTTTTCTTCTATTCAAGTCTATAATCCAATTTAAATCACAAACATTCAAATGTGACTAATAAAACACTCGCTCTTTCAGTTTAATTCTGGCTACCATTAAACATTCCGAGAGAAAATTGTTTCCGATGGTTGAGATTGAAACATTGTATGCACATAAGACTTTACAATACAATACTGGACCATAGAAAAGTTGCAAATGTTTTCCAATTATCCCTGACACAAAAAGGCACAGATGCCTTGAGCAGAAAATGATTTTTAATAAATTTATACTTTCCGAAATCATTGCGTCTATTTAGATATGATGTGTAAAAATCAACACCGGAAACTAGCGTCTGAATTTCAACCTATGAATGAGTTTGAGTATATTGCAGCAGCAAAATACCTACAACCCAATTTGTGCCTGAACGAATTCCTGATTCCTGCTTAAACAAAATAGAATTTTGCTCAAAAGCTCTCTGCTATACTACCATTAACCAAAAAATGCATACACTCCTGAAAACGCAATAAGAGCTAAACGCCGTGGATTAGTTTTTGGAATTGTTTCGACCGAAAGGCCGATGTTCCTAATGAAACCTTTCACTTCGCGGTAGGTTTGTCTCTTCAAAAACGTGTAGATTACTGTAGAAGGAGAAAGAACCGGCTTTCTAGCCTCGCAACAATTCATAATCCGGACACTCCTCCATTCCAATCAAGAAAAGAATACAATGCAATGACTAGCTTTTGCCCGGCCACCTCCAGATGGCGAAAACAATATATCTTGGCAACCCAATCGACGCATTCGTGGGAAGACAAGTCATGTAAGTTATGCTGTCAGTTCTTTGCAACGCACCGAATCCTTTGAATTGATTTGATTTCCAGTTGATTTGGAACTAGAAGATTTTGCAAAATTAACCTTCTTCCAACTTGAGTACTAATGTTTTATTAAAAATATAAAAAGTTCAAATGTTGACCTTGTCTAGCCACTTTCTCATGGAATTGGTTTGCGGCCTCATATGAAACTAATGCTTGTCTCCTTGTAAAATCTCTGGGCTCAAAATCCATTTCGGAATACTGGAGATCCATACTGTTGATTCAGTTTTTTGACAGTAACGTTCTACTAATTTAGCTAAACAGTTTCAACTAGCTACCCCAAGCTTTCATTTGCAAAATTTACAGTATGCTGAACTTAGATCACAATATCCCCTTATACCTGTTGACGTAGTCATCCTGAAAAGGCCACAAACTTTGCAGATCCAACTAAGATATTTGTTTACCTCGTTCACGATATGTACATGTGATCTGCAATTTATGGTTTTCTAAACAATCTGTTTTTGTTCGTTTCCCGGGTCGTTTCTGTTTCGAAATTAAAAGCTTTTGGTTACACTTGGTCTCTTAAACCGTGGTTATCAGACTGTTCCCTCAATGGCAATCGGAACCTGGGACCAGTCGCAGAAACCTAAACACTGTAAGACGATAACTCATGACTGGTTCACCGAACTATTTGTTTTTTCTTGTTTAATTTCAAACCATATCAAGAATATATTGTCGACGTCCTCCGGCCGTGTATTTAAATATGCCGACGTTTCTAGCTTGCATTAATACTCAACTAGTAATCATTATTTCTACAGGCTTTGATGAAAACGTGGTTCAATTTTTTGCTATTGGTACATTAGATTGTGTGAATCTACAACAGAATTTAAGCCATTTAGGATTTCGCCACTTGTTTATTGTTCTGGTGTTTGCTTTAAAACAGATCCAAAGAATGTGGCAGGATTCAGTTACATATTCGGGAATCATTATTGCTAATGATTCCGGGATGTCATTTAAAATTGTACCTATTTCTGAATCTGCGGTGACTATCCACGTACTAGTTATTCTGTCCTTTGTCTACAGGTTACTACCGGGAAAGCGGTATAAAACGGTGACCTCCAGTTGTATAAACGTACCAAACCGAATTGTGTATGACTGGTACTTTTGGTCACTCCTTCGTCAGTGCATTTGATTAATTCAGTTCAGTCTGTCAGGTAACTAGGAAAAAATTGACACAATTCACTAGATTCAACTACGGGAGTTCAGCGCCAAACAAAATGTTGTTTCTCATCTTGCTTGGCACGTTTTTGCAGTTCATTTGGTATCGCCACTTCAATTTCACTGAATTACCAGAAATCCTTGCAAATCTTAACACAACCTAGCTGGATAACTTAGTTTTTTTAACCAATTAACTAAGAAAACAGTTCCTCGCTGTCTTCTTAGTTCTTATGACAAATATGGGTGAGGAAATACGATGTTGCACAACAAGTCGAATATCTTTCGGTATAGAAAATTACAAAGATACATTATCAGCACAAAGCACATATATCTGATCATGAAAAAGTTATGGCTAATGGTATTTGATCTTCCCACGCCCAGTTTGCAAATTCGTGTTGCAATTTTCAAACTGTGCGCAAAAAACGTCGCGTGTCTATGTTCACCAGTTTCCTTTAGTAATCCAACTATTGGCGAATTCAGTTTCGATTCAGTATGACCAGTGAGTTAAATCAGAAAAAAAACTGAAAAGAATGGGTTCATTGGAATTTGAGGTTTCAACAGCCTGATTTGATCTCTGATTGAATTCATCACGGACGGACACAGATGCAGCTTATCTCGAAAGTGTTTTAAAGAATCATCTACAGGATGTATGCAAACGACAACGCCAATTTCAACATCGAGATTTGTGTTTCCTAAAGATGCCATAATACTAGAGTTTGGTAATTGCATCTCACTTATTTAGTATGGCATAAATTGAAAATAGCACTGTGTCCTAGCTAAATGTAATCTATGCATAATAATGGCATTCAATCAACGTTGTCTTCAGTGTATTGTTGTCCACAAAACTCTCACTGTTAGACCTCCGGATAATTCAGTTCGATCTGTGAAAGCCGCCTTGGTTGCTTCGCGTGCGTTCCTACGACAACGTATTCAAAACTGTACAGTAAACACGTTCAAAATGCCTCAGACTACGGAATATTGATGACTGTCTGAATCATTTGCTCCCAGCAGAGTTCCTCGAACAAGTTCGAACCGTCGTTGAACAACGACGAATACACGCATTTAAAACACCAAACAAGACCGAAACGCAATTTCGCGAAATTAATCTCGTAAAAGACGATCGAGGACGGATCAAAATCAAAAGTCAGAGAACCTACAATAATGAACCGACAATATTGTAGTTAACATATCCAGCAGATCGTTCACGTCTACAGAGTTGCAATTACTACTACTACTACTACTACTACTACTACTACTACTACTACTACTACTACTACTACTACTACTACTACTACTGCAGTCTCCAGGGATAACCGCTGATGGTCGAAGAAATTGTGTCGACATTCGAACAAGCTTCATCGAACCGTGCGAAAGAAAACGCCACTCAAGCTAGACTGAAGATATGCAAAATTCTTAAGAACCAACATCCAATTGCACTAAATACAACAGTGGAGGGAAGGAAAGCACTGATGAACCTAAAACAAGATAGAACCATCCAGTTCACAAAAGCGGACAAATGGAATGTTACAGTTAGCTTCAACAGACTGGATTACCAGTCAAAGGTTGCCGAGCCCCTGAAGGATGGACTTTATGGAAAAATAGAAAAGAAGAAAGTGAGCGCATCACTCAACAAATCAAACGTCCATGCAAACAAGTACCTATCTGGCTTGAAGGAAAAACCCGGAAAATATCTTTGGTTCCCATTAACACCAAAACAAGCAGACCTGAGGGATTTTACGGCTTACCGAAAACCCACAAACCTGACATACCCATTCGTCCAACTGTAGAGTGCACTTGTAGAAGTACAAAAAGGCAAAATATTTCAATGGATTATTAAAACCCTATCAGAAGACAGTAGTAAGTCATATCAATGACGCTTTGGAATTCGCCCATATGCTGAAAGACGTTGAACTAGAAAAAGATAAAGGTGCTGTGAGTTTTGATGTGGTCTCTTTATACACGAGTCCACCTACAATCTAAACTATTTAAATTCATTGTTAATATCAGACACTTCCTTAGAAGAGCGAACCGTACTAGCCCAGCCGAAATTATCAGGGGTATAGAAATTTGCCTCATGTCAAAATACTTCACGTTCAAACATGAATTGTACAAACAAGCGGATGGTATGGCCCTGGGATTATTGAAATTCATTCACTTCCCACCTTGGTACGTACGGTGTGCCGACGACATATTTGCAATCATCAAGTCAGCACAAAAAGATAGCTTTCTTCAAGCTGTCAACAAACAATGTAGATCCATTAAATTCACAATGGAGACAGAAGACACCAGTACAGTCGTAAGCATTTTAGTTATTTGGCCGAAGTCAATTAATCCCGAAAATTCAATAATGACATTTACAGAAAATCCACACATTCGGATAAGTATTTGGACTTCAGTTCAGCTCATCCACAATGAGTGAAACGAACATTTATTTCCTCGCTAGCCTACGGAGTTAAAAAGTTATGCAGTGATGATACCGATCGTGTAGATTAACTAAGACGTCTAGGCGACATCTTGCAAGATAATAACTATTCGCCGCGCCTTATAAGAAAACAGCTGGAAACTTGCATATCAGCAATCAAGATGAGGAAAGAAATGAAGACGGCCTCAGTCGGAATTCCTTAGAGATCAAGCACTTCGTAAGCAATAAGAAAGGACCTCAGTGATTTTGATATTCACACTTTCCCCGGATGGATAATACGTCAAAACACCACTTATCAAAGGCTAAAGATCAAGTCGGTGTGCAAGACTAAAACAACTGCATCTACAAAATCAGTTGCAAGGAATGTCCAGCAGAATACATTGGACAAACCAGTAAAGAACTGATGACACGGATAAAAGAATACAGAAGGAAAGAAATGTACACACCTTCGGACAAGGTGGGCTTATCAAAACTTGAGCAACATTCAGCCATCACTCTGCACGCCATAGCAGAGGGACAAAGCAGATTATGAAACCACTGAAGTACTCCAATGTGGATTCAGAAACTGCACTGATCGTAAGCTTGCCGAGGCTCTGGCGATAAGCATCCATTCCACATGCATCAGTCGGAACGACGGGGCAGATATTTCGGAGATATGGACAGCCCTAACATCTTTGATAAATAAAAATTCCAAAGGTCACCACCCTAGATGAACCCGCTAACAAGGCAACGCATGACGTGAAGGGTAACTATTCTGTCACCCGATCCACAGTTCAATGTACATACACGCAGTAACACACACAGACAACGAACATCCGTTGCCGTGGGACGTTTCCTCAGCCACTTGAGAAAGACTACCTACGGTAGACGAAACGTTGGAGCATTACATCTCCCAACAGCGCTGTGTTATTAGCATTATGTCATTTACAATTAATGATTGTTGTTCGAGCACCACTGAAGGATACCTTACTCGTACTTTTATTTAAAAACTTTTACGTAAAACCGAGTTTCAGTCCTGGAAAATCGTAAGTGCTTGGTCAACATAGTGCTATTATTCAGAACAAGCGGCAAACGATTTCGGCAAATAAATGATTCTTCAAACCGAACATTCCCAACCGCAACATGACCAAAATCATTATTTAAAAACCTCTTCTTTTTATGCATGCGCTTTTTTTGATGCAAGCATTATGTGCTAATTATTGACACACACATAAAGATCACTAGTCGTAATAAGACAATGAAGGCCTGTGTACATGTATACATACGTATATCTTATGAAGAGGCTCAATTTGTGCTGTGGTTTTCTTCGCTACGCGAGACAAAAATTATTTCTGCCGTTGAGAAAGTTATTACTTATCCGACAACTGAAATCATTTTTCATCGGCAGATCCTAGGTTTTTATTGTTTCGAAATCTTTGTCATAAGTTCTTTTTTATTATTTTCAAACCATTTTAAAGTATTGAAGGCCGCTATTATTCATTCGCTAACGTGCAATAGTGTTTTCTTCAAGATCAAAAAGGCCTCTCGTAGGAATCATCTTCGAAACCACCCATTTTCTTTTATAAAGCAAAATTCATCTTCAAATTTCCGAAGCATTTTTAGTCCACCAAAATATTTTTCACACTATCGCTGTGACAAACAAAAGAGAATGCGGCTGCTTTGCCGTACTTCAAAAAACTGCAATTTAAAAATTTTATCATTATATAAACAATTAAAAGTTTAACATAAGCTCCTTTTCTGTTGATAACCTGTAGCTTATACATGGTAGACAGTTGCGGGATCTTTTCTGCAGAACTGTGTTTCTGTCTTGTTTGCTAAGTGACCTCAGTTAAATACTCCTCGAAAACGAAAACTAGCACGATGTGGACAGTGATGCTCGGTATTAATTAGGCAGTAAGTTGCCAGTTAAATTTAGCCTCGGAGCGCAACCTTGGTTTTCGTGGAATAAATCACCAGGTGGTACCATTGCTCAACTAACCACCAAGAAACCATTGAAGCACTGTACACCTGTTTCACCCTTGTTGGGAATCATGAGCAGTGCATATCCACCGCGCCCAAACTGGGACGTGGACCCGAGACAAACGATTTTGAGTCGAACGCCTTAGACAGTACGCTACCAGATAGGCACTCAACAGATGTGCAGCGTTTCCATGGTTTCTTATTGGTGATTTCAGCGATGATATCACATGGTGAATTATTTCATGTAGACATTCAATCTTCTACTACTAAAACAACCTTGGTTCTTCTGTAATCAGAATTAAGTCAACCGTAGACACCTAACTGAGCTTATAAGAGCTAACCACTTTAAGGATAGATGGTATTCACGTTAAATCACCAATTGGGATTCTTACAGTCCCCGCTTAGCAAACCCAGGAAAATTTTCATCTAGAAAGTAAACCCACTCACTCTTTCCCACAGCTCCAACTATGCCAAATTGAAAGATCGCCTTGATAACAAATTCATTGCAGCAAAATAAACACAATAACTCATTCCTTCTTGTACGTTTGGTCCCTTGTGTTATTACTGTTTCCTTTGATACTTGGTAAACTACTTACTAAGAATTACAATGTTAACGTATAAATATAGACTTGCAACCAATTTGAAGTGGTACTTTACGTTGCACGTGATTACCCAAATTACTGATTTGCATTAGCTTCCTTGAGACGAGTAAATTTTATACCAATTCGTGGACACAATTCAAAGAAAGGTCATTTCGGTTCGTATGAACAATGCGAATTCATGCTTTCTTACTTGTGGATGAAGAAATGAACAAACCAAAATTCGGGTTAAAGGAACTCCCTTTATAATTATTTAGCAAAACTTGACGAATTACACGATTATATTACCGCTTCAGATGTAAGATTTTCAATTTTCCCGGGTTTTTTGCATGCTAGCACGTTGAGAATGTGCTAGTAGTTGAAAGTAAAACATTTTTGAACACTTTGCATCGCGTTACAAGAAAAAAGTGTTGTTTTTGGTGAGAACTAAGCTGAATTTCGAGTTCAGGTTAACATAAGTGATTTATTGGCAATTCACAAATCAAAACGCTCACAAGAAGGAAATGAACGTTAGACCACAAAAGAACGGTCTGAAGCAGTTGATTATATGAGTACTTACAGCATATGGCCTTGAATAACAGTATAATTAGTCCACCAACGGAACAGACTTTTCCTTATTTTTACAGTGGCAGTCGCAAGTTGAAGCGAAGCACCGGAATGGTGGTTGTCCTGCCGGAACTGATAGCAAACGTGAGTAAAAGTGTTATCTTTAAATATCTTATGCAACTTCTGCTATCTGCCAATTAAAAGTTAGAGTTCTATCAAAATCGCATCTCAGAAGCAGACGCTTATCATTGGTCCAAATGAAATCCAATCACCACGAGGCACCGATTCTGCTGTATTATTCGCTTTATGAAGCGGTATATTACGTAGAATTCTATTTTTACTATTTAGCTGATCCGGGTTGTGAAAAAATCAATTATACTAATTGTTTTAGACTTTTGATTTCTCTCAGTTTTCGGTGAATCGTTTGATTGACATTCTTCTATCAGATCAATTTCAGTGTCATCTTAATTTCGTGCAACTGTAAACTTTCCTCAAATTCTTGTAATCATCCTCGTCCTTTGCAGCTAATAATACTAACACTAAGAAACCACAAAATAGGTGGTCAACAAAATTATCATCGTGAAATGATTAAAATGAAAGACTTCATTCGCAAAAGTGATTCCATGTAGATATTGGCTCTTGTGGTACGAGATGAAATTTTGGTGAGCTTCGATGAAGTGATCGAACTCTACCATGATGGGAAACCTATTTAAACATTTGTCATTAAATTTCAAGCTAAATGAAGCAGCAAACGGACGTGTGATCTTCCTCCGTTGGTCGGCACCCAGTCCCATGCTGGATAAAACAGGTCTTTTTTGAAATATCTTAGGGGAACTTCTGATGACCAACTAAATTAGGTTTTGAGGTTATCAAAACTGAAGTCCCGAGCTGGCTTTGACAGGTATTTTTCACAATTTGTTTTAAATGCTTTTGTAATGAGTACATTTTTTAATCCCAGCGTACAATTTACCTGTAAAATTTAACAGTTCGTTGAAAAGGTGCTTTCAGACGGTGATTTCTTGATAAAACCCTAAGCTGAGAGGTAGGATATATAGATTTCAGATCTCTTTACTGCATTTTTGCATGGATACATCGCAGTTTTTGCTTTCCAAAGTAGGCGAAATAGCCATTAAAAACTGAATTGACACTCAGACTAATTTGAAGTCCTACAATGACAGTGACAACAAATGAAATAAATGGAGATATCCAGCTGTCGTAAATTTGTTTTGCTAAAGTTACCAGGTACTCTGTGGTTTAACAATATGTGTACTGTGGGCACTCAGTATGGATTTCTGGTTTTATGCTACCGCGAACCACGTGCCTTGTTTACGTTACTTCTCCGTATACGTTTTCATGGTCCTGCAACGGGCAAGTTGTGCGTTGTCATATTGGATTTGGTTGTGTAAGTGTTGATGCTCCCTGATATCCTCTCTGGGCTTCGGCTTATTTATTTTGTGCTCCATTTCAGATTGTGGCGCTTGTGAACCCCAGCGATGAGATTTGGTCAGCGTGCAGCTCATTACAGTCCATTGCTAGGTGACTTTCATGGCAGTTACTCTCCTGCACCCTAGCAGTCCAGCGAGTTCAGCTTTACTGCATCTACTTCGATTTGTCGAGTTCGGCAGCCGTGATTGTGTTTGCTTCCGGGTTGTCTTATTTCAAACTTGTTCGTCTCGGAGGAACCCAAACCGTTGGGAATGTATTCAAAGATGACCGGCCAAATACTTAAATTATCGCATTAACTATTCTCCCAGCTAATATAATGAGTTTCTCCTAGTGACTTTGGTTCTCAATTAAGGTGTTACCAACGCTCTAATGTTCTTATCAGCTCTTTTGCATAGTTCCGGAGAATTGTTGCTTGTTGCTCTGCTCACAAGCATCCAAAAGGCAAAATAATTCCAAAGTACCTGGTAAATATTCCTCAGAGCGGCAGAAAAATGCTCCGCATAGAACTATCATAGAGGATACTTTGGGAAAAACCAGATGGGATGAAATGTAAAACAAAAGTTACAGGTCTGTGCACACAACGTTTGTGCATATTTAGCCATAATGGCACCAGCTCAAATATTCGCCATTGAGTACGATTGAACTTGCTAATTAGTACCATTTTAGATTCACATTTGGGACTGAACAAAATGTAGGACGTGAACTGAAACTTTTCATGCTTGAATTTCGCGCAATTTTTGACACTGTCCTTTAATAATACAATCCTGGAGAAAACTAAAGTTTCGAACTGAAAATATTTGAAAACATCTTTACGGAAGGTGCATAACTTAGATATGCCATTTTTGTCCATATTGAAAAACGAACGCTACTGTGACACTCTGTTCATGTCGTTCAAGCGCTCCGCATAAATCTTCACATGGATACTGAAATTTAGCTCCTCCCAGACCTTTCGGTCCTCCATACAAACATATCAGTTGAATCAAAACGCTTCTAATAAACTGGTTTTGATGTTATGAGTGCAACGGGTCCAGTTCGAAGATTTTTATGAAGCATCTATATGATTCGTGCGACCGCGATAAGTACTGGTAAATTCTGGCAAAGTGGTTTTTTCTAGAAAAAATTTATACTAATAAAGCAAAGAATCACTCAGCACTAACTCCTCGAGTCTCAAATATAACCTGTTATGCCGCTTTTGTTAGGGC
Source organism: Fasciolopsis buskii (assembly GCA_008360955.1). Taxonomy (NCBI): domain Eukaryota; kingdom Metazoa; phylum Platyhelminthes; class Trematoda; order Plagiorchiida; family Fasciolidae; genus Fasciolopsis; species Fasciolopsis buskii. The sequence continues at coordinate 154,298 of LUCM01009129.1, forward strand.
CTTCGCTGAAGTGAAAATGATGATGCCTTTTGGGTAACCTAACTTGGATGGCAGTCCGGATTGGCGATCCAGAACCGCAGTTCGCTTAAGCGCATTGCTGAATGTAACCGTGGAAGAAGCGCCCGAAATGGTGCAGGGACGGTATACAAACTTAATCCCAAATGTTCTGTTCTAAAGTGCCTAAGATAACTTTTGATATCTTTTTAACAAGTAAAACAAAATCAAATGGGATCATCTAAAACACTGTGGAGTAACAACAGATCTGGAATGGTTTATTGTCACCAGCCGTTGGTGTATAATACAAATGTGTGCTTTTAACACTGCGAAAGAGAAATGGCGATTAGCGAAATCGGAGAAAAATAGGAAAAACCGATGGTGAAATCCTTATTAATGATGTAATAGCACACAAACATAAGTTCCCACTTACTAATTGTACTCGCCATTGTTTGCTATCATTTCAGACATTGTGACGGAGAAAATTTCGGAATAAATTGCAGAGCGCAAAATGATCCCAGCATAACGTTAGGGACAATCAAGTTTACTACCCTGGATATTGGTTATTCGTCTCAGCAACTGGAATTTTTATAAATTTTCTCTTGTAGAATGACATTTTGGCGAAATAAATGCCCGCACTGAAAAAATTTTAAGGACATTATGTAAAACGCCCCGTGGAGATGAAGTTATTGAAGACTGGAATTCGCTGCATTAACAGGATATTCGAAAATTTTTGAAAATGTAAGGATCTAGAATTTTTAGTTTGTGGGGTTTTAATTCATCAAAATGCTATTGCAGCAATTTTCTGACCATCCCTTTAGCAGCATTAAGGAGAACTGCAGGTTTGTCACCTATTTTGCTTCCGTAGACCAGCAGTCATGAAGAACTATACATGATTTTGCATAATACAGAACTATACAACAGGTTATCAAGATAGGATAGGAACGAAGTTTGTACAAAACTGTTTAAGGCTCGCGTAACCCAACGGATTCCCTTGGGGAATTCCCAAAGCCTACCTGAGTCGCAAATATTTCAACACAAAACTTTTCGTTTACGAAAAACCTTGGATTGTCTAGGCAACAGAAACTTTGCAAAAAGTGAATTTCTGATAAAAGAATACTGCGTTTAGTGCTCGTAGTGTCAGGAATGTGCACGGGAACTATTCGTTGAAGAGTCAACAGAAAAAGTACAACTGTGAATCTTTGGTAATTCTTTGACAGTTGGGTTGAGCAAATCTAAGAACGGGCGCCGGAATAGGATTTTATTTTAAGTAGTATCTTGACAAGTGAACGAACTTTACCCGGGAGCACACTGCCGGTCTCGCAGGTATTACCGCTCGTCAGGTATGCGTACCCGCATCCAAAGGACCTCTAAACCAGTCGTGTTCTTTCAGCGAAATTCTGTTCACTCATGCAGATATTAATTGCAATTTACAAACATTTTCCCAAAGCCGATGCTCTGGACCTTAGACCAGTTGGTGACGAGCATTGTCTCACTTTATAATTTGGAATACAGATTTGACTCAATGATGTGCTCAACCAAATCCGAGTTCAAAGACGCGAAAGACCGATGACGACACCCACAGACTCTCCGCTTAATAGTACTTTAGTTGTGGTTACAGTGGACTAAGTCGAACAGTGCTGCGAAGAACATAGGGAATGTTTAGTTTCAAAGATTTGGGACGTGTGTATGCAATGACTGCGCTGTCAAGGTGCACCCGCGCGTTCAGCAGGATATACATGAACTTCACAGTAGATCTTTAGTCAGGATCGAAAACGTCTACTGTCAAGTTTTCTTGTGCCTACGTGCGTACGAAACTTCATTAAACGTCACTAAGTAAAGCCTGACCTTAACAAAATGCACCGGAATTTATTTTACTACCAATCCAGTATAATTGTAACGGGTAACTATCAGCGTATTCAGCAAATTGTTTGCATATACCCAAAAATAATTCTGCTAGTGATTGCTGGATCTCACTAAAATTCAAAAATAAGTGGGTATCCCGTTAAATGTCCTCTTTTGCTATAAAGGAATGCCTCCTAGACTGTGCCACTCAGTGACCACTTTTGAAGAACGCACCAGATCACTGAGACAGATGGTTGGAAGATCGATTCGAGATTACGAAAATTCAACAGGAAATTATTATCGCCCATCATGACATAAAACAGAAGATAATAATTCAAGTCTATTAAAGTATATGTTCGTCATGTAAAACAGACTATTCCTTATGGAACTTAAGAATGTTATTTATGTTGCCTAAACTAATCAGCTTCATATGATATTATCCATAAACTAGAGGCATCGTAAGATAAATGATGAGATTAGGGTTTGTCGATAAAAATACTTAGGATAACCCCAAAATCTAGGGTTCATTCAGCTATCGACAACACGAAATAGCTGGAAGGAATAAACTATACATATTTTCAGCCTGCGATGATCTTGTAGGCTGAAATTACAAAAAGCAAACCGATTCAGAGCCATCAGCATCGGAATTTCGGGATCACATTTGCCCATTAATCAGTGTAAATAAATAGGTTTTAGAAGCATCAGCCTACCGGAAGCAATTGAATATTTTCAGATATCATATTTTCCACCTGCTGTCATGCCTCAATTTTATTTTGTGACATTCATTTTTATCCGAGACGAACGTTTAGCAGATCAGCTCGCTCATCTTGTTCGAACGTTTTCGATTTCGGATCGCGCATAGCACTCAGCCAATTTCGTTGTGGAATTCTTTCTTTCTTGATACTATTTCTGTCCAATGAAATTGACGGTAGGTTCAGGGCTGCTGGCCGTTGTCTCCAGTCTTCCTTATTCTGTCGACTGAGGGGACATTGCTAACTGTTTTTTCAGGATGCCATATAGAACAAGTCGTGTATTGAAAACTATCGCAACTACTCAGACTGGACTGTGTTATGTGTTGACGCTAGTCAGAAAATTTTGCTGAATCTGTAAGGTCGTAGTGCCGATTATCATAAGTTCTGTAAGCATCCCTACCAGTCCAGTCATTGTAAGATCAACTTTAACCTGACTTAAAAGCATATGGGGTAGCGGTGTCTGCTGAGGCTGTACGGATTAACTGTTCACAGTGTCGGTTGATTGCATGAAACTTAAGTCTTATATTTATCGATTAACGAGGTTTGACTCAGACAGTATAAGTTCACCCTTGGGTGACCTATTAAGTGCACTAGTTAGAGTGTACCCAGGGGACCACACAAAATAGTCCTGAATCACAAGCATATGGCTGATGCCGTTGGCTTTCTCATGCTGGTTTACTGAATTTTGCAGCAGTAGTTGACATTTCTGCCACACGTGTTTGGAGTTCTCAGGGTTTCTAATGCACGACCGTAAAGCAATGGCACTTAGCCGATCTTAATAGATACAGGAACTCCTATGACCTGCTAACTCCGTTACTCCTGGAAATCACTTTCTGGTTCATTGGGGGAAATTATATAATGTTAGACAATCTAAAAGTAACTGTTTATTGGACAAGGCTAACCTTGGTACGTCTCATCTTCCTAAAGGCTTATGCAAATTTGTCGCGGACCGATATTCTAAATAGCTGGACGATATAAGCAGCAAGCGATGCTGAAGCACAAATATTCGTACGCGCTTACAAGCAGTAAACCAACTTGTTACCAATTAAACTATGAGATTTTGGTATAGTCCACCGGCTCATACAAGAAATTAAAAAATGCGGGAATTCACGAGTACCAAAGTTTTATTGGTGAGATGTGCACACACACAACTATGGCCTCAGTTATTTGTTTTCGTTGTTTCCATCATCTCTATATTAAAAATGGAGGGAAAATATGGTTCATTGTTATAAGAAGATCCGCAGAAACAGACTGATAAAGACGACTCAGACACCAAGCACCGCGTGATACATTTGAGGGCAATTTGTTACTAGAGGAAACAGTGACCACCGGTCCGGCCTCTTTTGTCGTTCTATGATCAAAGTAGCGCTTCCATTGTTCAAGCAATTACCAGTTATGGTAGAATGTCTGCACATTGCAAGAATTATTGAAATTCTGTTCACTGGTTGGTTTAATTTCACTCACGTTGATCAGCTCCTGTTAATATGTGTGACTACACGTTAGTTGCAAATGTCCTTTGGTGGACACTGTCTGACAATGGGAGAGAGTTCTTACAATATGTGAAATGGGAGCATACTTTGCTGGGAGGGATCCTTCTTATCAGGGTTTTCAGGTGACTACTGAATTTACTCACTTTGAATGCAAAATACGAGAAGGATAATCATTGACTCACAACGGCCTCTTGCTGACAGGATTGCAAACCACTGAGTTAATTTAGCTTCAGAATTTAGCCAGTGAATGAAGAAAACGTTTAGATCGTAAGCCATTCAGAATATGACTTTCCTGCTAGCAAAAAGTGGATTTCGGCGTCGCTGGATGGTGACACATTCATCAGCTTACCAATGAGGACCTGATTGGTGGATTTTGTCTTAGGTGGTCTCTCGCAAATTTTGCATTAGCCAATCGCCTTACTTTCGCAACCCACACATGTCAATGTTGCATTAATTATCTGCACCCATTCAATTCTAAGAAGAAGTGAGCATCTGCTTGGTCATTCAAACTTTGTACGGAAGCCCATTCTATTCATCTAAATTCACCAGTAAATTTCTTGATATCGCCACGCCCTCAAAGACCTCATCTCACGTGATGAGGGGGATGAAAAATGTCAACCAAACTGCATTCAACTTTTAGTAGGTTGGCTGAATCCATTCAGCTAGCATGTTTGCTCCAACTTTTCACTAGCACAAGCCGTAAACTGATGCTCATCTAAACCATGTCCACCATCTTTCTTGATTTGCGCTTTTGGCGATACAAATGCAATTTGACGGACCTTTCTGTTTTTTCCTCAAAATTCTTCACCATTACTCTGACCCAAGCAGCACATCTTCTCTTAAATGGCTCCAAAATCGTTCTCGAGATGACGTTTTTTACTCCGGTGTTTTGGTCAATCAAATTGCATTCTGTGCACGGCAAATGGCAAATGAATTTCGAATACGCAAAGTTTAACTTAAATGTTCTAACTGAAATTCATAAAACTTCCGGTTTATTAGGCAATATATTTTTTCTCCAGGGTGTACGCACTCCTCTGCATGTGGTTACAGCCGCTTTCTTGATAAATTAAACAATTTGCATACTACTGTCGGAAATATTTCCGAGGGATTCATCCTGTTGAAATGCCTTTTGAGGACTGAAAACATTCCCCAAATCGTCTCCCTTATGGTTTCGTTTGGGAGCATTTTTGGATTATTTTCGGGATTGTTTTGTTGTTTTGGAATGCTAGTTTTTTGCTCTTTCAGTTTTCCATCTGATAGCAGCAGTGGGGGTCAAAAGGAAAATACCTTGAAATGAAATTCCCTGTAAGTCAGGCTTTCCAAGAAGGGCTGTGCACCGTGTAGCACAAGAACCAATAGCCCAGATTAATTTCAGAAAAAATTGTTCCCCTTAACTGGCAGACTGAAGAGATAAATATATATATTGACAAGAAGGTGGACGATCGTCTTAATATGCGGATGTCGAGCGTTTGTTCCTCGGATCTTTACGCTGGTACTTTTGTTTTAATGCGTGACTTCATGACTTGGGACGCCAATCTTGATTCCCGTGGTTCTGATTCAGTAAGACCGGCTGGCCTGTTAGTCTGTTGGTAGTATTTGGCATTTAGTTACCTGTAAGCTTGAGCATGCTTTTTAGTATTATGCAGTAAGGCGTTTCATAGCATCTACGTGCCGCAGGAGTTATTTCAAAAATGCATGTATTTACTGGTGTGAATGAAAGCTCGAAAATGTTCGATGGCATTCGAGTGCGTTGTATTCGTTCTGAAAGGGATGAATGAAGTGATCCCAAAACAGTCCACTACCTCAGTATTTGATAAACACAATTTCAGGTTCATCATTTACATGTCTGGAGATAACAAGTGGATGTTTTATTGTAAACCGAAGAGAAACCCCAGTACTTTAAAATATGTGGTCCGTGAGGAGGTTACATTGTGGAAACACCGGAAGTCTTGTGCGAAATCACATTTTCCGGCTAGATTTGCCTAATCTAACTAATTTTAAAAGCTAACAGTTCTAGATGCATCTAACACCTAAACTACAGCAAGATTGACAATGAGACTCGGCGAAGATAGCAACCGAACACGTATCCGCAGAACGCGCATTCTTCCGGAGGACTGTAAACAATTTGCCCATCGCATATTTGTCCACGCAAATGGCTGATGCAGTTTAGTTAACATACCATCGTTGAATGTCTTCTGAGGGAACAAGCGAAATGCAACTCTGAAAATACGTTTGGATTCAAATCAACATAATCTCGTTTGTGCGATCACTATCTGAGATGTTCATACCATCACGGATGAACATTAAACAGAGCAAACATGTACATCAGTTTTTTCTCGAGTACATCTCTGGTTTGCTTCTTCATCCACGGACAGTTTCGAATACTATAAGAACATGCAAATCATTGAACTGTCGAACGGTACATGCATCGATGTTGGCCTGTTGAATGGAATAACTCGAGTGCTAAATTCCAGGGCAACGCTTCCGGACTCCTTGGATTTCTAAATGAATATAGGCGGGTTGCCACTGTACCATTCGTTAACAACTCAACTGGGGCCGATTTTAACAAAATAGCACACCCTCTATTTAATTCCGTCAAAACCGCTGCATGTTACAACGGTTCCACAAAGCTGCATCCTGTCGACATATACATGCAGAAGACCATTTGTGAACTACAGAAAATTCTTCAAGAAGATATCCAATATTGTGACAAGGCAATAACCTGTGGTACACCAGCAGACGTTTGCATTTGTCGAGTTAACAGTCCTTCCGGATAATTTAACTGCTACAAGTGCATTCAGCATGGGTTATATATAGAGGGCAGAATGAAAGTACCACGCTCCAATGCTCGAAGTCAGACGAACAGCGAATTCCGACAAAGAAATATTTCCAATGTAACCACATTACATCATCTCCGTTTTCGGAGGTCCCTATGAACATGGTTCAAAAGCTCCCGCTTGACTACACGCACTTCGTTTGGTTAGACCTCATTCCCAGACTTTTCAACGCCTGGACGAAAGACAAGGAAGGTTTTTGTCTGATCACCTCTGTCATTGATGAAATTGGCGATAGAATACTCCGAATTCATAATACAAACACTTCTGATTTCTCGCGTTTTTGTCGCCACACTCTTGGTATAAAACTCTAGAAGGCTACCGAATAGCGTCACTTCCTTTTGTTCATAGGCTCGATATTTTCACTTGGTTTACTTCCCTCAGACTTATATGAAAATTATTTACTTTTTTCTGCATAAGTATTCTGTCATCCTAATTTGCATCGTAGGTACTATTATTCTGCCAAACAGTTGTTACTCGTTTTTGTTTAGCAAGAGACCACGCTATCACTGGCCACAGGAAGCCGCGTACAGTCTTCACTGCCTGACTCATCTAGCCGATAAAGTGTAAAAGCATGGGATTCTATACAGCTCATGCTTTCCGTGCGAATGTTATTTCGAGAAACTGAACTCGTTTATAAATAGGCCTGCTAGACCGACCAAACAAGTCTACAATCGAATCAATAAAATGCCTCCGCAGTTGCCAGAACACAGGGCTTTCGCCGACGTCTTAGTTCCAATATCCCGATTGCGTACAATACTGTGGCGCGCAATGAATGGGGTTTTCTTTTTCACCCTACTGTTGAACAATATAACCATCTTTAAATGACTTCTAGCGAAATTCGTATATTTTCCTGATGATTGCACACATTTTAAATTTTTTAACATTGTCGGTTATTTCTTCAAGCATTTTTAACCTTCTCACATATAGTTTTTTTAATTTTGAGATGTTGATTCCACTTAACACACTTCCCCCATGAACGCCGTTACTTGTAGGCACTTCCTTCCGCCAATCCATCGTTAGCCATTCTCATAATACCTATGTCCCTCTAACTAAATAACTATTAACTTATTTTTAAGATGCATTTTCTGACTCTTCGTGCTCCAAAAGCAAAGCGCGCGTACGTTGCGCCTACTCCAGTTGTTGTCAAAGTTGTTAGTTGTTGCATTGGAAGTTTGTTCCTAAGCCGTCCATAGGACGTAAAAGTAATCTAAATAATTCCCTCGTGAAGCATTTTTCAATTGACTATTTCTATCCACATTTTTGCAAAGTTGTCAAAACAATTGAGAACTACCCAAAAAATATCCCCGAATTTTTCAGTACTCTCGAAAGACAAAAATTAGAGACAAACTCTACTCCATTTACTCGGTTTTGTATCATGGGAATACTATAAGCTAGTCGCTTTATAGTAGGTCCATTGACGTAATATGACCAACAAAAGAATTTATGCATTTAGGATGTCACATTATGCGGATGCCTTAGCAGTATTATTCGAGATTAGCTTTATAACGAGTTTTAATTAGGTCTAGTTGTGTAGTTCAGGTGTCTAATGTTACGGAGTTAGAAACCGCGGCGATAAGTACAATCAGCTGGATGAAATCACTTCTTTTCCCTGTTTCATTGGTTTGCATTGACAAAGAGAAATGGTCGGACAACAGTGAACGGTATTGCAGTAATTCGAAAGACCGAACTGGATTTTCGTTTTAATAATACTGTGTCCTTATTCTAGTATGCCACTTGTGATAACCACTTCTGGTGATTTCATCTTCTCCCTGTTTACTGCTACACTGGGTTCATGCCGTCCTGGCGGTGTAAGTATCTGTTGGGGCAGAATAATGGTTTTTTTCTAATTTTTCCCCTAAGTAGTTGTTTTTCGTGGTTTTATCACGGCTTTATTATTATTGGTGACGTTAACTTCGTATGTAAGGTTCTGTTCATTATTGTTGACACAGCATGCTGCTGTGGACGCATATTTTGTGTGCATATATGAAGCCAAACGTCGCAGACCCGGAATGACTTAGCGTATCGATCAAAATAAATGATTCATTATTGACTGACTTTTTAATACCTAAATTTGATGAATATGCGCACGAAATAGGCAATCACATTCTTGTAGATCATCTATCTCGATTATCCATTTCCTGCTTCTTTAGGGATACTCGGGCCCATTTTTAGCCGTTCACTTCAGACATTGCTCTGTTTGCTCTCGTTCAGCTTCTCTTGTAGAATGGACTATCTATCTACGTTGGGAAATATTTCAATGAGCTTACTATTGAACTGAAAAGGCTTATCACACAGGAAAATTACAACTGTCAGAAGGCTACACTGTCCTAATTACACTTGCAAGTGTCATGGAGGATGCATTAGCCTTAGCTGCGATCAAACAACCAATGCGCTATTCTCCGTAGTAATGTTACGAGATGTGCAGATTTTCTTGGTAATGCCTCAAAGGGAAGACGTAATAGTATCTGTTGTCTATGACAGTAGAATTAGCATAGGAATCCACTTTTGAGAGGTAATGAGTTGCCTGGTGACGTTTGCAGATGCGCTCTTGGAGTATGACAGTTCCCTCGGGAAGCACAGTCTCCACAACCAGTTCCACTAACGACGAGGTATTTTTACGCCTGCAGTCACTTGCCATTACCTGTGAGATTGTTCAATGTTGTGCTTACAAGTGCACGGGAGATTCGTAGGATAAAATCGATAAACCTCTTGAAAAACTCAACAGCATTGCGCAACCCAAAAGGCATACATGGGAACTCAAGAAGACCATAAATTGTGGTGACAGTCGTTTTCACGAAGTTCTTAGTGACGGCTGGTATCTGTAGTATACTCGTAGCAAACCAGTTTTAGAAAACTAGCGTGTCGTGGAGTGAGCTCATGATATCTTGGATGTGGGGCATCTGATAACCTTCTAAACTAAAATCCGCGCTGACTGAACTACATTGCTCCATGATCGTCAGCTTACGCTATTTTTCTTTAAAACCATGTGTGGAAGCTAGGCAGTGCCGCAAAAATCGATTCTCAGTGTACATGGAGAAATTCAACAAATACGAACGTCCACAGTTACCGTCATCGTGGTCCCAAGTTAACCTCTAATTCCCTCTTGCTGTGAGTTTCATTCACAGCCGACAGCCGAAACAGTGATGCTGGCGGCCTGATGTGGCCGATGAGCAGGATAGACATCTGACCCCAGGTATCAACCAGAAGATTGGCTTTCGTATGGTGGTCGTTGAGGTAGACAAACTGCCGACCTTGGATCGTTCATCGTCGAGTACGGCCGCATTCACCCTCCATCCGTGGCTTTTCCCCCTTCGAATAAACATAGTTGATGTCATTTCCGTGGATCGGGCCCAAATATGTGATGATGCCGGAAAGGGCCGACCGGTTTAGCCTGCGTGTCGCTAGCCGCGGATGCAGTCAACGACAGACATGGGCTTATGTAGAGGCCCGTCCGGGTTTAAGTTTGTGTACAACAGGAGCAGGTGTTGAGACATGTACATTGTCTTTAAGTTCAAGGCACTTATGGGCGGGTCGAGAAGTAGGGCTCTATCTGTACGAAGACCCAGCCGATTGAGCGATGCCATGGCAATGAGGAGTCGGCTCCATTACCGACAGGTGCATCAGTCTCGTCGCAAACGAGAGCTTCCCTTGTCCAAATACTGGTCTTTGAGTACGGCCCTCGCCGCTGACTGAGGATAGAGTGGAATGGACTTCAGCCACGGTTCCCGAACGACCTCAAAGTCCTTGTTACTGGAACTAACAAAGGATCGCCGATGTGTCAACTGTCGGCCATAATGTTCATCGCCAAAGCGTGTCGCGCCAGCAGCTGCCGTGAATTTTTCTTCCTTGAAAAGCGAAATAGTGCTTCAGCAATGCATCTTTGATCACATTTTATGGTTGTTCTTTCGGTGTGCATTTGGCACAGGGTCACTTACCAATAAGATGAAATTGGCAGAAAAGTACTCCAAGAGTTAGGTTAACAGCGTCACCTGGTGGGTAAACCTGCGTGCCTTAAACGGCAAATTCAAAGATGTAAGCCGCACCTCCGGATCTTGTGGGATAAATAGAACAGACAATGAAAACATTCTACGTCATGCGTTTTCTTTGGCTCCCCAGACAAAGCTACGATACACATCAAATAAATACAAACCATGAATGAGGAAACAGGGAGATGGCACCAGAAATTCATAGAATTACAAACGTAGAATAAATTGGAACTGAGACCCTGAAGATGTTTTCTATCGGATTTCGACACCCCGCTTGAGTGTGCTCTCGAGTCGACACAACAGAGGAGATCCGAGATAACAACCGGAAGAGCGAACTGTGTTGTTAATTTAGTAGCGTCGATGTGTCACCGATACAATCTGTGCCGAACGTTCGAGGAGACTGAATGGCGAAGGCTCTCGAAAAGTGCATCACGAGCACCTAAGCAGCACGATAGTCCCTTGGCTTTCCTATGACCTCCCTCTGACATTCCTTTGACCGTCTCCTCGGCGGCCCTTCGACAATACACTTTGAAATCCAAAAATAACTGCAACCTAAAACCGGCCAATGCCAGCAGCTGCCGTGAATTTTTCTTCCTTGAAAAGCGAAATAGTGCTTCAGCAATGCATCTTTGATCACATTTTATGGTTGTTCTTTCGGTGTGCATTTGGCACAGGGTCACTTACCAATAAGATGAAATTGGCAGAAAAGTACTCCAAGAGTTAGGTTAACAGCGTCACCTGGTGGGTAAACCTGCGTGCCTTAAACGGCAAATTCAAAGATGTAAGCCGCACCTCCGGATCTTGTGGGATAAATAGAACAGACAATGAAAACATTCTACGTCATGCGTTTTCTTTGGCTCCCCAGACAAAGCTACGATACACATCAAATAAATACAAACCATGAATGAGGAAACAGGGAGATGGCACCAGAAATTCATAGAATTACAAACGTAGAATAAATTGGAACTGAGACCCTGAAGATGTTTTCTATCGGATTTCGACACCCCGCTTGAGTGTGCTCTCGAGTCGACACAACAGAGGAGATCCGAGATAACAACCGGAAGAGCGAACTGTGTTGTTAATTTAGTAGCGTCGATGTGTCACCGATACAATCTGTGCCGAACGTTCGAGGAGACTGAATGGCGAAGGCTCTCGAAAAGTGCATCACGAGCACCTAAGCAGCACGATAGTCCCTTGGCTTTCCTATGACCTCCCTCTGACATTCCTTTGACCGTCTCCTCGGCGGCCCTTCGACAATACACTTTGAAATCCAAAAATAACTGCAACCTAAAACCGGCCAATGCCAAACTTTTATTTTTCTGACTCGCCCATCCCACGCAGCATCGGATTCAAAGTAGGTTACGGAAATTACGCATATCCTGCACGAACTGTTCATTTATGGTATCAACAACCCAAAATCTACTAACACTAAATGAATGAAACGGAAAAAGGACCTATAAATTAATGTTCCACTCGATGGCGAAAAGTGCACAGACCAAATATTAAAATAACGCATTATGAATGCTCTGAAAAATATGTACGACGTCGTCCGACTTTCATCTGGTTTCCAGTTCCCATCCCTCGTCCGCTTTCTTATTCGGCCGATGGAGGTCATTCCTGAATGAGAAATAATGTCGTCCATCATTATTATGATCATGTCGCGAAGACTATCATTCGTTGCGTCAAAATCAGGTGAAACTGGTGTTAACTTTTGTTTGTCAAAAACCGTCTTTAAAATAAACCCCATTTTTCATATCGAATAATCTGCGTTGAATATAGTCACACTGTTTTTCGGTGCGTCTCAATTTTAAGTTTTATAAACCTACTGAGAGCGGCCTTGGACCGATGAAGCAATGTCGCTTCAGGGCCAAATTCCGTGGACATGCTCAAGCGATGTTTCAAAAGCCTTAAATTTATCTAGAACAGTGTCTCTTTAGTTAACTTATCTGTAGACTCCAACAACATAATCCAAACTCCTTATTCACGGGCAGAAGTTTCGACCATATTTTTTTGGTGCAAATATTTCTCAACAATACACCAAAAGATGATCCCGAAGCCGGGTATTTTTGACTCTTTCTGGGTGACTGGATGTGTCGTTGATGTCACAGATGCCATGAATTGGTGGGTTATGGTGGCCTTCCGTAAGCAAAAACAAACTTTATGCGATATATGGCTGCCGGGTGAGATATAAATTAACAGCCAGCTAGATCTATCTCTTTACCAATTTCCTTCTGAGGTTAAACGAGACTTGACTTTAAGGCAGTTCATCCTGGAAAAGAGGTATGTTCTTTTATGCAGTCACCGAGAGTGTGGCATTGCTATGTTGCTCGATGAGCAGTCGAACACTTATTGCAGTGTATAAACACCGATTGATTGCAGCTAGTAAACGTAAGACTATCAAGTATATAAACGTTTTACCACAACGACTGACATTCGATCATCGCAGTTTGCGGCGCAAACCGTTTACTTCGGCTGCTAAACACCGGGGACTGGAGTAACGCCCAAAGAATCCGCAGGCACAGGAAGCGATATTCAGTATACGGAGTTATGCACATGCATATCTACGCCTTTATGTGCAAAAGATCATTACAAGTAGCTTATGGTGCATGCACGCACGCATAGGCACATAAGCATCCGCCTGTAAACTCTCGACATTCAACAGTACGGTGGAAATCAAGTTTCTTCTAGGTGCTCCATAAATGTTCCAAAACAGCAAGACTTTGGGTATTGAAATACGGTGATCGAAAAGAGGCTACTACTAGCAGATAATTCAGGTCTGAAATGATGTATCCATGCCAATACCAAGCATTCGGTGTCACGGTGGATGGTTTACTTAATATCGTGTCTATTTCAGGGGGTCATCGGTTACCTAACAATGTCCAAGCGATTGCCAAGCGAGTTTGAGGTATCCCACATGTTGCCAACAGGTCAATAATGAGCGATTATTTTGATGTACCCTGATTTCTTTGTATTCCCTTAAGGGGCACAAAGGCACGAAGGTGTCTTTTGGTCCCGTAGACCAGATTAGAGTAGAACTAACAAAGAATGTATCACTATGAATAACTCAGTCCAATTTTCAATTATTTACTAATACCGTTCTTCTTGATCATCCCGTCCTGAAACCTAAAACCTAGCAGTATTGGGCCAGTTAGAAAGCATCTAAAAGCTGCTTATTCCCTATCTTGTTCAAAATGCTAATCTATAGGCATGAACACTTATAAATCAGCATGAAATTCGCAAATGCTGCTGTCAGTAGAATGTTCATTTATAGTTGCAGATCCATGTACGCACACATTCACGTTCGTAACTTCCTTCTTGTGGACAAAGATGCTTGTGGATTTTAGCGTCGAGATGCCAGCCATCAACGGTTGAGGATGTTTTCGAGAAGTTTCGTTTACAAACATGACCTCCGTTGGTTAACTTTTGGAGGTCAGTGTCCAAAAGTTGGTAACATTAAAAAATAAATAAACGAATGGGAACGATTCTCGGTTCGAGGGGCATGTTTGGATGCAAAGTCAAGTGGTTTAGACTGTCACAATAAATACCAAAATCCGAACTGCTCTTTACGTAAATTTTTAGGGCTTTTACGCTTGAACGGGGGGCAGTTCCCTCAAGGTGCATTAACGTGAACAAGGCATAAGCAAACATTTCGACGTCATTGCACGGGAAAGTTCGCATATGATCCGCCAAAGAGTGACGGTTTCAAGGAGAAAACAAACTGGTGGAGAACAAACCGAACTAGAAAGGACTGTGTGACATTAAAATAAAGTGCCATTGTCCGGAATTCAGTGCTGTTAGGGATGGGGAAATACAGAAAGTGTCATAAGAGGATGCAGCCAAGAATTGAAATGGAGGCAAATGCCGACGGAGGACCAAAAATTTAGCATCTCCTCAAGTTATTTGAAATGGATCTTGCGTGTCAAATAAACGCGAAGATTGAGTATTGCAATGCTCTAAAGTCAACCTTATTTCAAGTGAATATCGCAAAAGATTTGGTGGGATGTATGGGCCGAAATGTTGGAGGATTAATAATTCGGAGACTATCGTACATGTATTGTAGGCAGAATATCGCTGGATGTGGTGGGTGAGAACCGATTACGTTCAAAGGTAACCAATCCAACCCTCGGCATTTGTTCCAAAGTCCTTCCTTACCGCGTTTTAGATAGGAAACAGTGGGTTTGGGATATCAATGTGCGTCAAGATCTCAATGGGTTTTGAGAAATGCTTGGACTAATGACGAATTAATTTCTCAGAAATTTTGACTATCATGAGAAGTGGGAATGAGGATCGTGTGTAGAACCGGGATTGCAGTGTTAAAATGAAATTTTTGACACCGAGTTAGTAACAGACATGAGTTATTTTGGCTTTCCCACTGGTGAACAACTTAAGTGTATGCCAGCACCTATGCTCTGCCAGAGCAAATCAGTTCGTCTGGCGACATCAACGGGTTGGAGGTTGAATGCGGGCCCCAGGGTTCTGTTAGGTCTGTTTTTTGACAGCTTTGGTTTAAAAGTGCGGCAAAGTACAACCAGAAAAAGATGGCGTTGTGCGATCAGTCGACATGTTCGAAGAAAATGGCAAGCAAAGGGAAACATATGGCTAGTTAGTAGAATATTATTTGGAGCAAACTGCGTTCCTGGGCATTATCGAAAATACAGAAAATTATTAAAGGCTGGGGCTTATTATTTGGCACGGGAATTAATAAGTTTCGAAATTGGGCTGATGTGAAATACCCACAAAAATGTGGATGCGAGGAAATATACGAAGAACTGGACCCAGAATTCTGGGCTGAAAACGCTGGAATGCGATGAGTGGCACGAAAAGGAGATGCGCTACAATAACGGATTACAGTTTAGAAGTCTCCTGGAATGTACCACGAAACCAAAGGGTGAACCGGCTTTTTTATCATTTGAATAGAATCCGGGAATGTTGTTCGTTATTCAGACGCTGACCACCATCACAGCAGACGTTTTCAGGTTACAAATAGCAGGACTAAAGAATAAGAATGAAAGCAACCGAGAAAAAAGAAAATAAAGACAACTGCAAAAAAAATGGCTCACAGACTTGAACAGGCACACAACATCAACTGCGCAATCTAGGTCACAGAGATTCCCTCCAAGTCCCAGTTCGACGCGTACGAACAAAAGTACCCGGTGAAACGCTAGCTTTCAATGAATCATGCCCTTCTGTTAATCGCTGTACGATGACGTTAATACCGATGATGACTTGATGGAAGTATTAAAACTTAGTTGACATACGTAGAAACGAATCTGAGGTTGAAAGAGTGGATAATAAATGACTGGTTTGAACTATGCGAAAAAAGGTTAAGTGTACAGTCTGCACTTCGTCAAATGGACTGCAAATGTGCACTATGACTGGTTGCGCTACAACTCTGTGTCATCCCATTCCGTTATTTTGTTGTCCGATATTTGTTTCCATCATGCTCTCCGTTCGACGCTACAATCACTCGGAATTACTTTTGTTCAAAAACCGTGTCCTTTCTCAACATATATATTACGGTCCCATGTTTCTACACCTCAACGAGCTTCTAATCGATCTAAAAGATGCACTCGGGCTGGCTGGTAGACAGCCCTTAAATGCACCCCTCCAGTCAAAATGCCTATTCCGGCTTCAATGAGTACCAACATCCGCTCTCTGTTTACGAAAATGTCCGACCTGTCCCTCACACTTCAATCACCGATCCACGTTCGCACTTGTGTCATCTGCATACAAGAATCGTGACTGAACCCGGATATCGCTGATTCGCTCGTGTCGATAGACAGCTTCAGACTCCATCGGCAGGACAGAGTTTTGAACAAGAAGAAGACTGGAGGCGGTGTTGCAACATGCATAAACTCTTTCTGGTCTGGCAAGTCAGAAGTTAATCATACGTGTTCGCTGATCGGAATTGGTTGTCTCGTGACACAGTGCCTTCCTAGTGCAACCATAAATAACTTATATCTTGCCCCTTGTAGCTAACAATACAATATTACATCATATTATTGCGAGTGATTTCAATCATGCATCTACCTCACCAATGACTGTGTTTGATTTGACTGATCTCCGCGTTCCTCCCACCAGAGGCGGTTCCATTTTAACTAGTTATCATCATCCACCCGATTTATTTTCCCTGAAAATGCGTGCTCCTATTTCAAGTAGCGATCGTTGTTTGCTTCTGTTAAGGCCCAAGATATACTCTAGGCCAGATTTCTATTCCTTCAGGCGAACAAATCAAATCCGAGTTCGCCTCCGTAAACTGAAATCTCCAAGAAGATGCAAGGAGCACTTCTAAAAATCTCGAAATAACTCAAGCGTGGGGCATATTCCCAACCTAATGAAATCTGAAAGCAAACGCTACGACACCATTTTTTCCAACTGCTGAGTGGTGACAATAACCGATTCCTATGGCAAGACATTCGACTGTTGTGTGGGAAGAATAACAAACATGTGAAACCTTCTGCGGATGTCGTCAACAATCATGCTTTCATCCATCCTTCCACTTACACCCCAGTCATATCTCAACAGGGTGATGATATGACAGTTACAAGTTTTTCTAGACATGAGGTGCTCTACCTTCTGCGCACCACTAAAATTACCACAGGGGTTGGTCTTGACAGTCTGTCCTCAGCTCTTCTAACGTATGGAGCTGTGACGCTGACGGATGCATTTACTTCTCTGATTGACTCGCAATTAATCTCGTCCTCTATCCCTGACTGTTGGAGACCCATCACTGTTATTCCCATCCCTAAATCTAACAGTTCTAGTGCTTTAGCAAAACGTTTTCGCCCCATCGCTTTAACATTTTCTGGTCTTAAACTGACGGAGCGTGACTTTTCAGTTTGCGTATAAATCTACCAGGTCCATTTTGGACGCTCTCGCCTCCCTCATTCGCCACACTTGTAAGTCCTTAAACGCATAAGTGAAGTCTGTGCCTTGCGCTTTCCTGGACTACTCGTCGGCATTTGACTCAGTCCCACAGTCTCTTCTACCCCACAAACTGCAAACATTTAGATTTCCCAGGCCTTTATTACCATGGCTGTTTGATTACTTTACTAACCAAACCCAGTGCACACGAATGGATGGCAAAACTCCAAAACCGTTGATTAACAACTCAGGAGTGCTTCAGGGTGTTGTTTTTCACGTTATTTTCTTTTCTCTACTTACATCGGCGATTTATTAACTAGCTCCCCTTGTCATCTGTTTAAGTATGCTGATGATGTTGCCTTCTCTCAAGCCTTTTCCACCAACGATGATTTCCAAAGTTTTCCAACAACCTATCTTCCGTCTACTATTTCTCTGCACGAGCCGGTTTGAATCTCAAAACATCTAAATGTTTCGAATGTCTGTTCTCTCTCCCTCGGTCAGCCTACTCATCCAAAACGTTTTTCATCAACTCAAAACTCTTACCAGGGTTGATTATGTGAAATATCTAGGAGTTACTATTGATAAACATCTGAAGTGGACTTCTCACATTTCTACCTGTGTAAAGAGTCTCCGACGGTCGTCATTTCGAATCAAGAGGCCTCGGCACTACAAGGTGAAACAAAGCACCATCTCCCGATTTGTAAACCAACGTTTTCCCAATTCTTCTCTACTGTTCCACCGTCATTTTCCCAGGTTTTCTTAAAAGAAACTTTAAAATTCTTCGCCGCGGACTATCAATTATTAGCCGGGTGACCTTCGTATCACTAGATGAATTGTCCCTTAATCTATGTGATCAGCACTTATCAGTATGTGAGAAAGTTGCTCACAAAAGGCTTTCTGATCCCACGCATCCTCTGCACAACGAATTTTCAAAGCGTCGCTCTCACATTTCTACACGATCCAATCTTCTTTCCATACCCTCCAGAATCAATATCTATAGAAACTCCACTGTCCTATATTTAGCATGCTTTCTGACAATCCGTGACCGGGTTTCAGCCCAATTCCTGAGCAACCTGTCATAAAGCGTTATGCTTATTCATGAATGAGTGCTTTTTTATTGCTTACGAGGAGATGAGTGCATTTTTATTTTATTTATTTTCTTTTTTCTCTTATTTTATTTTTCAACCTCTTAAATTTTTGACTGAAATGCGACATTATTTAGTGTACGCAACAGTCTGTACAATACAATACAATCTTAACACAATTCATCCTGATATAGACCACCCAATTCACTCTCTATTCCCTTGGCCTGAGGCGCACCAGGGATGATCATTTTCTAGTGTATCATCGCTGCACATCAGGGCAGTTAGAGAAGTATTTTAACCTCCGCCTCCCCGCTCGTCATTAAGGGTACACCATAAAGGTCTTCAAACCAAGGCCTCGGACATTCCAGAGAGCCAGTTTCTTTAGCCATAGGACGGTGTCCCCATGGAGTACGCTCCCTGAAGAAATCGTAACATCAGCTAGCAAACTATACATCCGTCTGGGATCAATGGACTAATTTCCCCGCTAGACCTCGGTCACACCAGTGCAGAGCAATTAGACCCCCTCTAATTAGCGCCTAGCCGCTTATTTAATTTGACACTGACACTGCTGTGATCCTACCCAGCTGTCACAGGGTTGATGCCAGCCCCTCTTCCAGATTCTCTCGTTACAGCTCGGTGAAGTCCCAACCACACTCAAAGAAGAAAAGCTTAAAGACCCAGGACAAAGGGGATTGCTAGCCTTGAACAAGCGTAACCCTTCAAGGCTTCAAATCGTGCGGTGACTAACCGGAAGCTCAAAGTGATTTGCGTGATCATAATCACGTAAGTACAACTGCGTGATGGATTGCGGGAAGTTCGGTATTTGGACAGTCCCCGATATCCGATGTTAAAAGTTTGCTGATGAGAAATGATAGCTTCCTACTGACGCCGCACCAATTAAGGTCTAAAACAAATTCGTCGGAAAACATTGTTTTCAACATAGTTTGAGTGCCTAGGCCTACAGAACTGCCTCCGATGTTGGTGAAAAACTGTAGATATGGCAGGTGATTNGGAGCAAACTGCGTTCCTGGGCATTATCGAAAATACAGAAAATTATTAAAGGCTGGGGCTTATTATTTGGCACGGGAATTAATAAGTTTCGAAATTGGGCTGATGTGAAATACCCACAAAAATGTGGATGCGAGGAAATATACGAAGAACTGGACCCAGAATTCTGGGCTGAAAACGCTGGAATGCGATGAGTGGCACGAAAAGGAGATGCGCTACAATAACGGATTACAGTTTAGAAGTCTCCTGGAATGTACCACGAAACCAAAGGGTGAACCGGCTTTTTTATCATTTGAATAGAATCCGGGAATGTTGTTCGTTATTCAGACGCTGACCACCATCACAGCAGACGTTTTCAGGTTACAAATAGCAGGACTAAAGAATAAGAATGAAAGCAACCGAGAAAAAAGAAAATAAAGACAACTGCAAAAAAAATGGCTCACAGACTTGAACAGGCACACAACATCAACTGCGCAATCTAGGTCACAGAGATTCCCTCCAAGTCCCAGTTCGACGCGTACGAACAAAAGTACCCGGTGAAACGCTAGCTTTCAATGAATCATGCCCTTCTGTTAATCGCTGTACGATGACGTTAATACCGATGATGACTTGATGGAAGTATTAAAACTTAGTTGACATACGTAGAAACGAATCTGAGGTTGAAAGAGTGGATACTAAATGACTGGTTTGAACTAGGCAAAATAGATTTGGTGTACAGTCTACATTTTGTCAAATGGACTGCAAATGTGCCGGTCATTGGAGGTGTTGGGAGCATTGTTGTCCTCCTCGACCACCTACGACATATTCACCAGCGCCGGTGGTCGTGGTCGTGGTGCATCATTGACATCCACATAACTAGGCGCTTTTTCTGAGACCGCTGCTCATCGCTGGTGTCTGATAAGTCTATTGGTCTCCTTCCACACAAAAATCCTGAGAAACATCTATCACATACACCTTCCTTTTACCGAAGCTGTCCATCACTTCGGTAAAATCCGTTGATGGCAGTTCGGACATGTCTTAAAGCATGCGCTGATATTCGCATTCCTCTTCGTAATCGCCTGGAAATTGCTTTTGCTGGTGGGAGTGAAAATTTTTTCCGGTAACGCATGCAGCTCGGCGGCGGTGGCATACCCAGCCTTGTCATTGCTTCCAATTTAGCTAAAGGTAAGCGAGTCCACATCGCTATCCCCAATCTCCACACAAAAGTGTTGCAGCGCAGCCAGTCTATTGTTAACCAAGAACTTAACTGGCAGGAACATTTGGCAAAAATCAGATATCAGTTTATCTGTGTTCTTAGATCCTGACGGAAGATCGTTTTGAGCGACCTGAGTGTTGCTCGCGGTACGTCTAGACAGTTTGAAATAACGGAAAACGGCAGTTTGGAGAGCGTTTCTGCTAAGGGGTTCATGTGAGTGGCATAGAAGATGTCCGGGGATGAATAAAAGGGCCGAGAATTATGGGAGTTGCCTGGAAAGCGGGGGAGGCGCTATATTCGCACGTCTTCGGGCTTGAAGGTGTTGGGCAAATTGGTTCGCCAAGGGTAGATACTTCCTTATAGTGGCTCGGACTTTTTCATTTATCCGGAAGTCAGCGGGGGTTAATCTTAGGTATTGTCCATATAACACCGGTTTATTAGGGCCTCTTGTGTCATCAGGCGGAGTTCTGTAGAAAGCAGAGGCACACTGGAAATAGGGAGATGGGTTAGTACTTGGGCCTTAGATAACCTGGTGAATGCGATCGGGTCAGGAGGTAAGAAACGCCATGCAGAGTAAGAGGGGTATCAGCTATGAGAAGTCTGAATGTTTACGGTGATGGTGGAAGTTGAAAAGAAAGTAAAAACAAGTGGGTCGCTTGGAGAGTATCTAGTTAAGGGGAAGCTGACAAAGTTGCTGAAAACAGTTCGGCGAAGGCTGGATGGGAGCTGTCGCTGATATACTTTACGGAAATCAAAATGGATTGGGGAATGAATCATGGAATTTTCCATCAATTAGTCTTGGAATAGCCAATATTGATAAGACACTGGCATCTTTCATTTTAGCTGTGTGATGATAGGAGTGCAACTGTGAAAGAGGAAAAAATTGGGGAGATGTTGTTAATGAATTTGAACATGACAATATGACTGTTATTTCAGAGATCCTGAGCATACGGGCCCAGCGTGCATGTGGAAGGCAGGGAAGGCGGGGTGAAAACTTAGGCCATAGGTGCAAGTGGAGAGCCTGGTGCGCTAATACCCCACTAAGTCTACCGCACAGAAACCAGTGGCATATGGGGCGAACACGAGCATTGTGGGGTCTCCGCTTTTGAAGGGTCGGGTATAGGCTGATGGGCGACAAACCCAATGCTGAAGGTAGCCTATTTCCTTCAATGCTCAGTAATAAAATTTGTATTTATTATTTCCTAAAAGAGGAATTGTTGCGCCCATATAGGAGCTTTTCATAGCTCCTCCACCTTATCATGATTTTCCGCGTATTGGCAATTTGTTCGTGACGGCTGCGGGGTCTATTTCCCACACGTTCGGAAGCCCTGGCCTTGTTGCTATTTCAACAGGGGTTTCACTGCACAGGACGGGGAAAATCTGAAGTAGGAATAAGTACTCACACGGCGGAGCACAAATGGGGTCGTGGAGCGCGTGCCGATGTTATGAACGAATCCACTACAAAGCCGGGTTGCGTTTTGTAACTCATTCAGCGTCAGTTAAATGGGTCAGGTGAAGGAAAAGTTGACTCATATGGGAAAGAAAGTTTCGTTCTTGTTATATCGTCAAAAGACTTAGAGGTACAAAGGCAGATAGGAAAGGATAAATGTCATGGAACAGAACGCGACAAAATAAAGAAAGCGATTACCAAACTAATAATATTGCTTGGAACGAGGAAGTTGCTTCTTTGAAAGAAGGAAATGTGACTGGCTGGGGATGGTAGCAAGAATATAAACGGAACAGGGAGCTAACTTATGTGAGACAGTTTTATCCGAACTTTGTCCAGCGCCATGTTTTTACCGCATTTGCTGATTTCAGAACAGGACTTCATCATGCGCATCGTGGGATAGAAGAAAGAGTAAGCGGGTGTATTTAGAAAACCATGGGTAACTCAAAATAAAGCTCATCCGATATATGGGCGCTGGTCAACTAAAGGAATTAGGTGACAATTGGGCAAGTATTTTGGAGTGCCTTAAAACTGGATTGGTTCTGTATGCACCGAATGCTAATGGGAAGTTTGTCTGTTTCAAAGCTTAGCATAAACAACAATAAAGAAATGCGGTTTTAAATAGGATTTTGCGATTTCTATATGGATGGTGAGAGACCTGTGATGGAGAGTGTAAGGGCTGGCAGAGGTAAATATAAGTGAAGCAGTGGAGAATGAACGCCTATTCACCAGGTTATGCGGAAAAGCCAGGTTAGTTTTCAGTCGCCTTAGCAAAAGTGGCTCAAGTTTGAGGCCTGAGCGGCGTCCTTTCCAATTTACAGTCGTCGACCGACCTATCACTTGCTTGGTGAAGCGTCTCTGAATACTTTCAATGGAGATCCTATCCGACTTTTACATGCTGCAATATATCAAAATATCATATTCAAGGAGTAGTCGAACGTATTTCATAAATGTTGAGGATGCTGTCGGATAGTTTCACTGTGTGAAAAATCAGCTTAACATTTCTCCTAGCTTCAGATGACTGGATGACCACGTTCTCTGGGAAATTTAGAGAGGCTAAGTAGCCGAGATGAAGGTTACGAATTGCGAGTTTAGAGGCAATAGGAGATCCGCGCAGCAACATTTAATCTTTAGGTAGTGAATGCCTAAATGTGAGAATTTCGTTCTTATCGGCAGAGAAGCTCATTATCCAGGAGGCACACCGGTCGTTTATGGCAGACAAATCGGCACAAATGTCTCTAACCGCAGTGCTAACTTTACTTCACTTAAGAGGGTAAACTATTTTTATATTATCAGCAAACAGGAAAGAGACGCCGTGAGATATTGAATCTAGTGCATCATTAATGTACATAAGGAATAGCAGGGGACCAAGTACGCTGCCCTGCATGACGCCACTAGTAACAGGTCTGGGATTGGAGGTAATGCCGTCAATGGAGACAACCTGTGATCTTTGGGTTAGGTAAGACGGGAGCCAGGATAGAAGAGGATGGGTGATGCCAAAGGAGCCCACTTTGGATTAAAGGTGCGGGTGAGGTACTCGGTCAAAGGCTTTAGACACATCAAGGTAGATGACTGCGAAAGCCATACCCCGGTTCGCTAGGTTGATTAGAAGGTTCGGGAATTCAAACTGAAAGGTGAAGCAAGAATGTGATTGGAGAAATTGGTGCTGTTGTGGGCTAAGGAGGTTAGAGGTAGGACCAACATAAGGTGGTCCACGATGGATATTCTTACCATCTTTTCAATAAACCTGGAGATAACAGGCGGGTGGTTATTGAGACGGTAATTGGACATATCATGCAGAGACCGCTTCTAATGGATAGGAGTTATTACGGAGAGCCTCCAGTTGGCCGGAACTACACCAGAGTTCATTGAAAATGCGAAGTGGTTAAGCAGTTGCAAGGACAGATCGGGGCCACAACTAGGAACAGCTGATGTAGGGAAGCCATCAGGGCCATGGTAAGACCCTGGTTTGAAAATGGCTAAATATCGTTCAATAGTCTTAACATCAATGGACACAACAGATAAGGTGGGGGTTATTCCTATTCTGTGGTTGGAGTGGGTCACTGACTGCAGCTGGGGCTATTCAGGAGGCGAAATATTGATTGAACGCCTCAGCTATGCGTTTTGGGTTTTGCCGCAGACTGACCATTAGGCAAAACTAGGAAGTTCACTGATGGTTCGCGATCAAGGGAATCTTAATTTATATAGTATTGAAAGTTTTATGGGGTGGATTTTATGCCTGAGTGCCAGAGCTTCTTCTTTCCAAAGGAGAGGTCTACTTGGGCAAGAGATAGTGTCAGACAGACGGTGCAAGAGAATGAAATTGGAAAAGTCAACTCTCAGTGAAACCTGCGTTTGCAACTCAGCACACTTGACTTTCAGGTTAGCAAGTTGTGAAATCTGATTTCTGTTTATTTCTTTTTAATGGTCGGTTTTGAGATGCAGCTGGCCATGTTGCGATAAAACTCATCTGCAGCCTTCTGTGGATCAGTCTCTGGGAAAAAGCTTCCCCAGTCAAGTTGGCGTATTAGAGAGTGAAGGTCCTGCCAATTAGGATGGATTGGGCAAGTTTTGTCGATATCATAATTAGGAGGGGAAGCAGGGACGTGGATTCCAACGTAAACTACTCTGTGGTCGCGCCCTGGAGACTTGTTTCTAACGCAAACCAAGGTGTGATGATTAGTGTGTTTAGACATGAGCTCTAATACAATATTATTTCTGGTGGGTGACGACACGTACTGTACGCAACCCCCGGAACGTAGGCGGGAGACGATCGATGTAGGGCTTGCTGGAGCCGTAAGCGTGAACCAGATTACACCAGGGATATTGAAGTCTCCGGAAATGGTTTCCGATGTTGATGGGAGGGATGCGAGTTAGTCAAATGCGTCCGCTAAGAGGGGGAGCCCAATTTCAGTATGAGCTGGAGGGCGATAGATACAGGCAGTATAGATAACACAGGACGACACCTTGATAGTGAGCCATACCGATTCTTGGATCAATTTGAGTGCAAGATGCACAGAAACGGAAACTGAGAGGCAACCGCCTTCATGGAGTTCGTTTCTACTAAATCTAAACGGTTGGCAAGCAAGAGAAGTTGCACTATAAGTGTCCCTAGTGAGCCAGGACTCAGTGATGAAGAATACATTCGGTATGAAAGACGCGGCGAAACTTTTTAAGTGAGTGAATTTATTTAGGATCGAACGACAGTTAATTGCGGCAAACGATTGTTCTACGATTCCGTCAAGGCTGGGGGAGTTTTGGGTTTGCAAAGATAAGGAGACGTTGTGTGAAGGGCTAATTTTGATGGGAATAGTTTGGTATGCAGATGGAATAATTACTATTTAAGTGGGCGTTGAATGATGTGAAACGAAAGAAGGTGAAGTTGATGAAGAATGAGGGTATATGGCGTTCTTCATTATGTTAGCAAGGGGATAACTCGAAGTACTGGGAGGACCGGTGTGGAGGGAGGCAGAAATGGAGTGGGTTTGGGCAAGAAAAAAGGGGTGGCGGTGATGGTTCCGGAGGAGGGTGGAAGGACTTTTTGGGCTGGGTAGGTGTGGTCGAAACGAGACATTGGTGGAACGGGGCACGGTCCTTTTGTTTGGGTCGAGGCACTGGTAAGCGGAGGTTGGTGGTAGTACCGATATGACGGTTGAGGTATGCTTAATGGAGGCCATAGACAGCTGTCTTGGGAAATCTGACGCGACAGCAAAGGACTTTGGCGGGGAACAGCTGGCGCATCGTGAGGAATTTTAAATCTACGGTGAAAGTCTGCGGTTTTCTTCCGGCTCGGAAAGACTCTCGGCAGTGACCCTTCCGTCCCCGTGAAACGAACGGCGGGCAATAGAAATTCAGCGCGATTACAGTCAGGCAGTTGAGGCACCAGTGTGATGAGACTAACAATGGGATGGAATAGAGTGGGGTCGCTGGGCTAATAACACAGGCATCGTTCCACTAGGGAGTAGTGTTTCGCTTGTTAATGGTGCAAGCGCAGGTTTACTATCGGTAACTATTGTCTTAGGGGTCTGGATGGGGCAGGTCGAGTTTTGGTTGGTGCAAGACATTTTTGCTTCGCGGGGAGAAGAGAGGTTATCGAGGCCCACGGAGAAATTCGTGGGTGAGGGCTTATATGCGGACGTTTCTGGGATGGCCGTGGCAAAGGAGACGGTAATGAGCTGTCTAAGTCAACACTTCCCTATGGCTGTGGTGGGGCCATCGGGACCGGTTTAGGTACCAAGCTGCTAGCTATGCCGGGTAGCTTGGGAAATTTATGTTTGGTGGGACCGTTTTTGAGTTCTCAATTGCTCACAGTCTAAGGGCCTCCCTTTGAATAGGGGTTTTATCAGGGTTAATTTTTGTGAACCTGAACGGGGTAGTTGAGGCTATCTTAGCTTAACTCCTCAAAAACTGCTCTGCAGCAGCGGGGCTAAGGGACTGAAACAGTACAGGACATGATCTGCTTAAAATTCGTTTAAGTAGTCTTAAACAATGGCAGAGGTGTCCTGTGATAATGCAAGCAGAAAGGACAGTATTTTTGAAAGAGTTTAGTGGAATGCGGCCATGGACATTTTAAACGACAGCATCAGACGATGTTAGGATTATGTGCTTAATTTCTGGGGATATTGAGTCGATAGTCCGACAGCCACTAAAGAAATGCTTGCGTCGTGGGTTTTATGGCATCCAGAAGGGCGAACTGCCCTAGCCCAGCTGAAATTTTTAGGGTTATAGAGATTTGCCTCATGACACAATACTTCACGTTCAAACATGAATTGTACAAACAAGCGGATGGTTGGCCATGGGATTATTGACATTCATTCACTTCCCACCTTGGTACGTAAGGTATGCCGACGACATATTTGCAATCATCAAGTCAGCACAAAAAGATAGCTTTCTTCAAGCTGTCAACAAACAATGTAGATCCATTAAATTCACAATGGAGACAGAAGACAGCTATACAGTAGTAAGCATTTTAGTTATTTGGCCGAAGTCAATTAATCCCGAAAATTCAATAATGACATTCACAGAAAATCCACACATTCGGATAAGTATTTGGACTTCAGTTCAGCTCATCCACAATGAGTGAAACGAACATTTATTTCCTCACTAGCCTACGGAGTTAAAAAGTTATGCAGTGATGATACCGGCCGTGTAGATTAACTAAGACGTCTAGGCGACATCTTGCAAGATAATAACTATTCGCCGCGCCTTATAAGAAAACAGCTGGAAACTTGCATATCAGCAATCAAGATGAGGAAAGAAATGAAGACGGCCTCAGTCGGAATTCCTTAGAGATCAAGCACTTCGTAAGCAATAAGAAAGGACCTCAGTGATTTTGATATTCACACTTTCTCCGGATGGATAATACGTCGAAACACCACTTATCAAAGGCTAAAGATCAAGTCGGTGTGCAAGACTAAAACAACTGCATCTACAAAATCAGTTGCAAGGAATGTCCAGCAGAATACATTGGACAAACCAGTAGAGAACTGATGACACGGATAAAAGAATACAGAAGGAAAGAAATGTGCACACCCTCGGACAAGGTAGGCTTATCAAAACTTGAGCAACATTCAGCCATCACTCTGCATGCCATAGCAGAGGGACAAAGCAGGTTATGAAACCACTAAAGTACTCCAATGTGGATTCAGAAACTGCACTGATCGTAAGCTTGCCGAGGCTCTGGCGATAAACATCCATTCCACATGCATCAGTCGGAACGACGGGGCAGATATTTCGGATATATGGACAGCCCTAACATCTTTGATAAACAAAAATTCCAAAGGTCACCACCCTAGATGACCCCACCACCAAGGCAACGCATGACGTGAAGGGTAACTATTCTGTCACCCGACCGACAGTTCGATTTACATGTACGCACTAACACACAGACAACGAACATCCGTTGCCATGGGAACGTTCCCTCAGCCATTTGACTGTAAATCTTGCTTTGAGGAAGACTATCCACGGTAGACGAAACAGTGGCGCTTTACGTGAGCCATTATATCAATACATAGAGCATCGATTTTACGATGCACTCTTTACGTTGGAGCGCTTCGATCAACAGCACCGCTCCTTTGGTTGTGCGACTACGAGGCCGGTAGACTCGAACCCTAATTATTGTTTCCAGCCTGCGTGTTCCTGCCATAGGCTGAGCTTCTGTGCTATCATGCAACGCTAGTGCTTGCGCCATGTGCTTCAGGTTTTGTATAGATCTATCCAAACTGCGCACCACAGAACGAGCCAGCCGCAGGTTGGTGATTGAATGTTTTTGCGGACCTCGCATCAATATTTCCGGTTTTACGGTGGTTGGCCTCACCAAGATTAATAGTGAGACACCGGGAAACGCACTTACAGAAACGAGAAAACCAAAACAGTCCAAAGATAAGCAGTTGCCGAAAAGCCTTCATTATAGCCTTGAGGTAATCACCAGTCATCGCATAGAATCGGGTTTAGACATTTCGATTTCCAGGTCACTAGACTGCTGACCACAGTGAAGCAGTAGTTAATTCAACCGGGAAAACAGTAAGCTTCAGGATATGCTGCTGACAAGTTTCATTTCTTTTATTCAACCTGCCTCTTCTCTCTCCAACCCAATCTCTCTGCCCCTTCTGCCTACCCATAGCATCTCCACTGATAACACGCCCGATACTCGCAATGATTCATTGTCACATAGTGTAGCAATTGGTTTTCAGTCTGTTAGCTCATATTTTCTCAAGCCTCGTCAGCCTCTGCATCTGGGTTCCTTCAATGTGCGCACTCTAATGCAGACTGGTCAACAGGCGTGTTTGGCTCTGACAGTGTACTCACTTTCGATTGATGTCTGCTGCGTGAGTGAAACACGAACTCAGGATTCGAGGTGAATAGAGTAATTCAACTGACTGCGCCAAATGTCTCGTCAAGATATTTTCTTTGCAGTTCAGGAGACGAAGCAGCTCAAGCTGTGGGTCAGCGTGGTGTAGGAATAGTCTTGAGCGAGAAGGCTAAAGCAACCCTTCTAAGACTGGAATCCAGTCAAAAAGTCGCTTGTGTGACATAAGACTGCAGGGATCAGTCCGGCCATGCCCGAAAAGGATAGTAGCGCTAAAGCGTAGTTTATTTGTTATCTCGGCAGCGCTCCAACAGACTGCGCACTGATATGGGAAT